>JAQJVL010000001.1:25925996-26469139 GCA_035578905.1 Stictocephala bisonia | reverse complement strand
CGTAAGTCTAGAAAACGAGAGAATTAGAAACAAAGTTTGTTAGCAATTGCACCCTGATTGTGATGATTAAATTGCCTCTAGAGGCTTTATTGTAAGAGTTGCATTAAAACGAAAGACATTTCCAAATTCAGTGTATAATTCTACCCCAGAAAAGTGTGTCATATGTCAAGATTTGCGTGGTTGGTTTTTTCTCAAAAAACTTCAAATCTTCCAATAGTCCCCCCTTTGGCACTTTTTCGATGAAAAATCTGAATTTTTTCTATTGAAATCCTAACTATACGTACTTGTTTAGAATGTACAGCTGGTCATGGAAAAGCATCAGAATGGCCCGTGAGACGTCTAAAATCGTGAGAATTGGAAACAAAGTTTGTTAGCAATTGCACCTTGATTGTGATGTTTAAATTGCCTCTGTAGGCTTTATTGTAAGAGTTGAACCTAAACGAAAGACATTTCCTGATTCAGTGTATAAATCTACCCCAGAAAAAAGTGTCATACGTGAAGATTTGCGTGGTTGGATTTTTCTCAAAAAACTTCGAATCTCAAAAAAAAAAAAAAGGAAAAGTAGCACTATATCCCTTGAAACTATTAGCAGCAGTATATATGGGTGGGTTAGGTTAGGTTGTCGTATAATTGTCGTGGTCGGATCAGTAATTAGCAATTAGTCAACAATATTTACTTGGTGGTCCACGACTAATGCTAGATACTTGATCTTGCCAGCAAAGTGAAGTAGAGTAATACGTTTTTTACACTACCAATTGGCAACACTTCCAACAAAATGAACATTACTTTAGTCATTCCCTTTGGCACTTTTTCGATGAAAAATCTGAATTTTTCTAGTAAAATCTTAACTATACCTACTTGTTTAGAATGTCCAGCTGGTCATGGAAAAGCATCAGAATGGCCCGTGAGACGTCTAGAAAACAAGAGAATTAGAAACAAAATTTGTAAGCAGTTGCACCCTGATTGTGATGATTAAATTGCCTCTGGAGGCTTTATTGTAAGAGTTGCACCAAAACGAAAGACATATTTTGATTCAGTGTATAATTCTACCCCGGAAAAAAGTGTCATACGTCAAGATTTGCGTGGTTGGATTTTTCTCAAAAAACTTCAAATCTTCCAATGGTCCCCCCTTTGGCACTTTTTCGATGAAAAATCTGAATTTTTTCTAGTGAAATCTTAACTATACGTACTTGTTTAGAATGTCCAGCTGGTCATGGAAAAGCATCAGAATGGCCCGTGAGACGTCTAGAAAGCGAGAGAATTGAAACAAAGTTTGTTAGCAATTGCACCCTGATTGTGATGTTTAAATTGCCTCTGGAGGCTTTATTGTAAGAGTTGCACCAAAACGAAAGACATTTCCTAATTCAGTGTATAATTCTACCCCAGAAAAGTGTGTCATACGTCAAGATTTGCGTGGTTGGATTTTTCTCAAAAAACTTCAAATCTTCCAATGGTCCCCCCTTTGGCACTTTTTCGATGAAAAATCTGAATTTTTTCTAGTGAAATCTTAACTATACGTACTTGTTTAGAATGTCCAGCTGGTCATGGAAAAGCATCAGAATGGCCCGTGAGACGTCTAGAAATCGAGAGAATTGGAAACAAAGTTTGTTAGCAATTGCACCCTGATTGTGATGTTTAAATTGCCTCTGGAGGCTTTATTGTAAGAGTTGCACCAAAACGAAAGACATTTCCTGATTCAGTGTATAATTCTACCCCAGAAAAGTGTGTCATACGTCAAGATTTGCGTGGTTGGATTTTTCTCAAAAAACTTCAAATCTTCCAATGGTCCCCCCTTTGGCACTTTTTCGATGAAAAATCTGAATTTTTTCTAGTGAAATCTTAACTATACGTACTTGTTTAGAATGTCCAGCTGGTCATGGAAAAGCATCAGAATGGCCCGTGAGACGTCTAGAAATCGAGAGAATTGGAAACAAAGTTTGTTAGCAATTGCACCCTGATTGTGATGTTTAAATTGCCTCTGGAGGCTTTATTGTAAGAGTTGCACCAAAACGAAAGACATTTCCTGATTCAGTGTATAATTCTACCCCAGAAAAGTGTGTCATACGTCAAGATTTGCGTGGTTGGATTTTTCTCAAAAAACTTCAAATCTTCCAATGGTCCCCCCTTTGGCACTTTTTCGATGAAAAATCTGAATTTTTTCTAGTGAAATCTTAACTATACGTACTTGTTTAGAATGTCCAGCTGGTCATGGAAAAGCATCAGAATGGCCCGTGAGACGTCTAGAAAACGAGAGAATTAGAAACAAAGTTTGTTAGCAATTGCACCCTGATTGTGATGATTAAATTGCCTCTAGAGGCTTTATTGTAAGAGTTGCACCAAAACGAAAGACATTTCCTAATTCAGTGTATAATTCTACCCCAGAAAAGTGTGTCATACGTCAAGATTTGCGTGGTTGGATTTTTCTCAAAAAACTTCAAATCTTCCAATGGTCCCCCCTTTGGCACTTTTTCGATGAAAAATCTGAATTTTTTCTAGTAAAATCTTAACTATACGTACTTGTTTAGAATGTCCAGCTGGTCATGGAAAAGCATCAGAATGGCCCGTGAGACGTCTAGAAATCGTGAGAATTGGAAACAAAGTTTGTTAGCAAATTAGCCCTGATTGTGATGTTTAAATTGCCTCTGGAGGCTTTATTGTATGAGTTGCACCAAAACGAAAGACATTTCCTGATTCAGTGTATAATTCTACCCCAGAAAAGTGTGTCATACGTCAAGATTTGCGTGGTTGGATTTTTCTCAAAAAACTTCAAATTTTCTAATGGTCCCCCCTTTGGCACTTTTTCGATGAAAAATCTGAATTTTTTCTAGTAAAATCTTAACTATACGTACTTGTTTAGAATGTCCAGCTGGTCATGGAAAAGCATCAGAAGAGCCCGTGAATGTCTAGAAAGGGAGAGAATGGGAAACAAAGTATGTTAGAAATTGCACCCTGATTGTGATGTTTAAATTGCCTCTGGAGGCTTTATTGTAAGAGTTGCACCAAAACGAAAGACATTTCCTGATTCAGTGTATAATTCTACCCCAGAAAAGTGTGTCATACGTCAAGATTTGCGTGGTTGGATTTTTCTCAAAAAACTTCAAATCTTCCAATGGTCCCCCCTTTGGCACTTTTTCGATGAAAAATCTGAATTTTTTCTAGTGAAATATTAACTTAACGTACTTGTTTAGAATGTCAAGCTGGTCATGGAAAAGCATCAGAATGGCCCGTGAGATGTCTAGAAAGCGAGTGAATTGGAAACAAAGTTTTTAGCAAATTCGTCCTGATTGTGATGTTCAAATTCCCTCTGGAGGATTTATTGTGAGAGTTGCACCAAAACGAAAGACATTTCCTGATTCAGTGTATAATTCTACCCCAGAAAAGTGTGTCATACGTCAAGATTTTCGTGGTTGGATTTTTCTCATAAAACTTCAAATCTTCCGATGGTCCCCTCTTTGGCACTTTTTCGATGAAAAATCTGAATTTTTTCTAGTGAAATCTTAACTATACGTACTTGTTTAGAATGTCCAGCTGGTCATGGAAAAGCATCAGAATAGCTCGTGAGATGTCTAGAAAGCGAGAGAATTGGAAACAAAGTTTTTAGCAAATTCAGCCTGATTGTGATGTTTAAATTGCCTCTGGAGGCTTTATTGTATGAGTTGCACCAAAACGAAAGACATTTCCTGATTCAGTGTATAATTCTACCCCAGAAAAGTGTGTCATACGTCAAGATTTGCGTGGTTGGATTTTTCTCAAAAAACTTCAAATCTTCCAATGGTCCCCCCTTGGGCACTTTTTCGATGAAAAATCTGAATTTTTTCTAGTGAAATCTTAACTATACGTACTTGTTTAGAATGTCCAGCTGGTCATGGAAAAGCATCAGAATAGCTCGTGAGATGTCTAGAAAGCGAGAGAATTGAAAACAAAGTTTTTAGCAAATTCGGGCTGATTGTGATGTTTAAATTGCTTCTGGAGGCTTTATTGTATGAGTTGCACCAAAACGAAAGACATTTCCTGATTCAGTGTATAATTCTACCCCAGAAAAGTGTGTCTTACGTCAAGATTTGCGTGGTTGGATTTTTCTCAAAAAACTTCAAATCTTCTAATGGTCCCCCCTTTGGCACTTTTTTGATGAAAAATCTGATTTTTTTCTAGTGAAATCTTAACTATACGTACTTGTTTAGAATGTCCAGCTGGTCATGGAAAAGCATCAGAATAGCCCGTGAGATGTCTAGAAAGCGACAGAATTGGATACAAAGTTTTTAGCAAATTCGCCCTGATTGTGATGTTTAAATTGCCTCTGGAGGCTTTATTTTGAGAGTTGCACCAAAACGAAAGACATTTCTTGATTCAGTGTATAATTCTACCCCAGAAAAGTGTGTCATACGTCAAGATTTGCGTGGTTGGGTTTTTCTCAAAAATCTTAAAATCTTCTAATGGTCCCCCCTTTGGCACTTTTTCGATGAAAAATCTAAATATTTTCTAGTAAAATCTTAACTATACGTACTTGTTTAGAATGTCCAGCAGGTCATGTAAAAGCTTCAGAATGGCCCGTGAGACGTCTAGAAAGCGAAAGAATTGGAAACAAAGTTTGTTAGCAATTGCACCCTGATTGTAATATTTAAATTGCCTCTGGAGGCTTTATTGTATGAGTTGCACCAAAACGAAAGACATTTCCTGATTCAGTGTATAATTCTACCCCAGAAAAGTGTGTCTTACGTCAAGATTTGCGTCAAGAATTGAGAAAAATCCAACCACGCAAATCTTGACGTAAGACACACTTTTCTGGGGTAGAATTATACACTAAATCAGGAAATATCTTTCGTTTTGGTGCAACTCATACAATAAAGCCTCCAGAGGCAATTTAAACATCACAATCAGGGTGCAATTGCTAACAAACTTTGTTTTCAATTCTTTCGCTTTCTAGACGTCTCACGGGCCATTCTGAAGCTTTTACATGACCTGCTGGACATTCTAAACAAGTACGTATAGTTAAGATTTTACTAGAAAATATTTAGATTTTTCATCGAAAAAGTGCCAAAGGGGGGACCATTAGAAGATTTGAAGATTTTTGAGAAAAATCCAACCACGCAAATCTTGACGTATGACACACTTTTCTGGGATAGGACGTCTAGAAAGCGAGAGAATTGGAAATAAAGTTTGTTAGCAATTGCACCCTGATTGTGATGTTTAAATTGCCTCTGGAGGCTTTATTGTAAGAGTCGCACTAAAACAAAAGACATTTCCTGATTCAGTGTATAATTTTACCCCAGCAAAGTGTGTCTTACGTCAAGATTTGCGTGGTTGGATTTTTCTCATAAAACTTCAAATCTTCCAATGGTCCCCCCTTTGGCACTTTTTCTAATAAAAATCTGAATTGTTTCTAGTGAAATCATAACTTTACGTACTTGTTTAGAATGTCAAGTTGGTAATGGAAAAGCATCAGAATAGCCCGTGAGATGTCTAGAAAGCGAGATAATTGGAAACAAAGTTTTTAGCTAATTCGCCCTGATTGTAATGTTTAAATTGCCTCTGGAGGCTTTATTGTGAGAGTTGAACCATAACGAAAGACATTTCCTGATTCAGTGTATTATTCTACCCCAGAAAAGTGTGTCATACCTCAAGATTTGCGTGGTTGGATTTTTCTCAAAAAACTTCAAATCTTCCAAAGGTCCTCCTTTGGCACTTTTTCGATGAAAAACTGAAATTTTTCTAGTGAAATCTTAACTATACGTACTTGTTTAGAATGTCCAGCTGGTCATGGAAAAGCATCAGAATGGCCCGTGAGACGTCTAGAATACGAGAGAATTAGAAACAAAGTTTTTAGCAAATTCGCCCTGATTGTGATGTTTAAATTGCTTCTGGAGGCTTTATTGTAAGAGTTGCACCAAAACGAAAGACATTTCCTGATTCAATGTATAATTCTACTCCAGAAAAGTGTGTCTTACGTCAAGATTTGCGTGGTTGGATTTTTTTCAAAAAACTTCAAATCTTCTAATGGTCCCCCTTTTAGCATTTTTTCGATGAAAATACTGAAGTTTTTCTAGTGAAATCTTAACTATACGTACTTGTTTAGAATGTCCAGCTGGTCATGGAAAAGCATCAGAATGGCCCGTGAGACGTCTAGAAAACGAGAGAATTAGAAACAAAGTTTGTTAGAAATTGCACCCTGATTGTTTTGTTTAAATTGCCTCTGGAGGCTTTATTGTAAGAGTAGCACCAAAACGAAAGACATGTTCTGATTCAGTGTATAATTATACCCCAAAAAAAGTGTTTCATACGTCAAGATTTGCGTGGTTGGATTTTTCTCAAAAAACTTCCAATCTTCTAATGGTCCTCCCTTTGGCACTTTTTCGATGAAAAATTTGAATATTTTCTAGTAAAATCTTAACCATACGTACTTGTTTAGAATGTCCAGCTGGTCATGGAAAAGCATCAGAATGGCCCGTGAGACGTCTAGAATACGAGAGAATATGAAACAAAGTTTTTAGCTAATTCGCCCTGATTGTGATGTTTAAATTGCCTCTGGAGGTTTTATTGTGAGAGTTGAACCAAACCGAAAGACATTTCCTGATTCAGTGTATTATTCTACCCCAGAAAAGTGTGTCATACCTCAAGATTTGCGTGGTTGGCTTTTTCTCAAAAAACTTCAAATCTTCTAAAGGTTCCCCCTTTGGCACTTTTTCGATGTAAAATCTGAATTTTTGCTAGTAAAATCTTAACTATATTTACCTGTTTAGAATGTCCAGCTGGTCATGGAAAAGCATCAGAAAGGCCCGTGAGACGTCTAGAAAGCGAGAGAATTAGAAACAAAGTTTGTTAGAAATTTCACCCTGATTGTGATGATTAAATTGCCTCTGGAGGCTTTATTGTAAGAGTTGCACCAAAACGAAAGACATGTTCTGATTTAGTGTATAATTATACCCCAAAAAAGTGTTTCATACGTCAAGATTTGCGTGGTTGGATTTTTCTCAAAAAACTTCCAATCTTCTAATGGTCCTCCCTTTTGCACTTTTTTGATGAAAAATCTGAATTTTTTCTAGTGAAATCCTAACTATACGTACTTGTTCAGAATGTCAAGTTAGTCATGACCCTGCACTTTGCTGGAGTGATCACATTGATCATCTTTGTGTAAAGTTAAATAGAGTTTTATTTCTCTTACGTAGACTAAAACAATGCCAAATAGCTTTCTGAAGTTTGCCTACAATGCATTCTTTCAGTCACACTTGATCTATGGAACGAGGCTTTGGGGCCACTCCAGCAAGGTCCAGAGTGTCCTTTTGGTACAGAAAAAGGCTGTACGCTTAATAAGTGATGCATATTATCTGGATCATTGCAAGCCTCTATTTGTATCTAATAGCATAATGTCAGTAATTAATGTATATATTTTGCAGTGTATCATTGCCATTAAGAAGCATGAGAGTGGGTACTTAACTAATCGTGAAATCCATTCTCATGTAACACGAAATTGCAATAACATTCATGTGACGGGATCTAGGTTGGGTAAAGTGTTAAATTGCTTTCCTGTTTCAGGTGTGAGATTTTTTAATCACCTGCCATTGGCTGTAAGAACCTTAGCTAGGCCTAAGCTGGAACCATTGCTGAAAGCATGGCTCTTAGAGAACCCCTTCTATAACTTAAGGGAATATTTTGAGGCTGATTTCTCAGGTTTAATTGGGCATGTGAATGCTTAGTTCAGGTCTGTATTTGCTTGGTTTTCTTCTCCTTGCATGGAGTGCTGCATGCAGGCTTGCCTTGCTTTTGTTTTGTTTTTATTTATTTTAGCTGTGTGACTTGCTAGTTTTAGATAATCTATTGATATAACTTACTAGTTTTGCATGGTGTGATTTTGTGCTTCTTAGTTTGGTTTTATTTTTTAGCATGATTAGTATTTACTAAATACTTAGAATAATATCTTTTGACTTAGCCTATTGTATTGCAATGTACTGAATGGCCAAATAAATCTTTGAATCTTTGAATCTTAGACCACTGACAGAATAAGCGTTATAATATAGGCCTTTTATTTCATTTGCATAATTTTACACGTTTATTAGGCCAGTTTGTTTATGATACACAACTTACTTACCTACAATACCACTGTTATAGTATATTATTTACTTACTTACTATAAGCTGTTTTATGTATGCAGTTTATCAAAATGCCAATAAAGTTTTAAAATATAATTTTTTTTGTTTTTGTAATTTATCTAAGAATAGTTGATATATCTAAATACTTGTCTTGATACGATTCATTTTAAAACTAGTTTGTTCGATTTAACTTATCAAATTGAACTAGTGGTTCCTAAAGCTTAAACATACATTTTTTCAAAAACTTTTAAAGGCTATAAAATGGATAACTCCATTTCTAATATTATAAATTATCTATTGACTAGCGATCAAGTTCTTTCCTAAAATAATTATAAATGGCTTCTGCACCATATTGAAACATGACGGCAGTACTGGATAACTCATCAAGGCCGATCGCTGACAGTTATATAAACATGATTGCAAGGAATAGCTGTCCTCTTCATGTTAAACCCCATTTTCATGGCCATAGCCTTTCGCGACAGTCTTGATGTTGCCTAGGTTCCTCTCCCCAATGATCCCAGATATACCCTTTTAGCCAAGATAAATCTTCCCAACCAACGTACTATGCACCTAGAGACCCTTCACACTTCCCCTTCCTGCTGAAACATGCTGCCTCCTGGTGCAGCTCAGGCAGTCACACGAGGGCCTCATAATTTTGGCAAACCTTAACTGCCACTACACGACCCTTGGTGACAGACAGATTACCCGAGAAAGCAGAGCCCTTGTCGCTCTCATCAATACCACTGGCCTCTGCCATTTCCAACTCTCTTCACCCATTCTCCTGCCCACAAGGCAGACGGTTCTTCATCTCCTGACAAACTTCTGATACTCCTGTCCATTGCCCGTAAAGTCATCAATGCCTTTACGAATTATGACATTGGCTCAGACCATGTTCCCCTCTTTTTCGATCTCAGGGTCACACACGTGCCCTATACCCAGGAAATTCACCCTCCAATGAAGGCCATCACAGACTACAAAAACGCTGACTGTGCAGCGTTCGCCCAATCCATCAATACTGACCTACGACACTTGAATATCACATACCGCCAATCCCCAAACCAGATTGACGCTCTGTCAGACTCCATCACTGACATCATCATCAGGGCCAAAGGGATTTCTGTCCCCACAAAGTTGATCCTACACACCCCGTACTGCTTTTCTCCTGACATCATTTCTCAATCAAGCAGAAAAGATGGGTCAGGCGCCTACTTCTCAGAGATCCCGGATCCGCCCACCTTCACAGGTTTTGTAAGGCACTTGTCTAGAGTGTAAAGACTTTGATTGCGGCCTTCAAGAGGGACAGGCTCCGTAAGATTTGTGGCAAGGTGGATCAGGACTTCTTCTCTGCCCCCCCCCTCCCCCGGAAATGTTGGCGTCTGGTCAAAACCCACAACACCCCTATCAATCAACTAGTCCCAATGACAGTAAATGGAGCTCCAGTGGAAGACCCATAGGGAAGAGCAGAGGAGGCCCTTAGGGAAAAGCGTAGGCCTTCTGATCTGCTATCCACTCCGTACCTGACCATCCCACCTTCAATGCCAACCGTTTTAACCAGAACAATAGCTCCATTGCCCAAAACAACCAGCTCTTAGCACCCTTCCAGTTACGCCCTGCAGGTCTCCCTGACCACCCACTGACTTCCCCTGTCACCTAAGTAGATGTTGCTTAGGGCTTAGGACCCTTAAGAACACAGCCCCCGGTTCTGACGGCATCTCGAACTTCCAGGTGAAGAAGGCTCCTGTTTCGTTGATTAAGGCTCTATCTGTCCTCTTCTCTTCCATCCCCCTCCTACTCGGCTACTATCCTAAGTCCTGGAAGCTAGCCCATGTCATCTACCAAAATCCAAGAAACCCGAACAACTACCACCCCATAAGTCTTACCTCGTCCCTCTTGAAACTCTTTGAGAAGATCCTGGTCGCCCGACTCCACACTCACCTCAACGAGCTGAACCTTTTACCAAAATCCCAGGCTAGCTTCTGCCTCTGAATCAATAGGTACAACCAAATACTCGTACTGACGTCTAATGACGACAGAAAGCCAGGCTTCTTGTTCTGTTGACTCTACAGTCTCGGCCAACCCCGCCAAATGCCATTTGGTACTTGTTGGTCAAACCTTCACTATTTCACTGGTCAACGAGACCATAATAAATAGTCAGTGTAGTCACTAAGTAGTTAATATATAGTCCACGTATCCCTACACCCAACAATTCTTACCATGCATCGTAAGAACATATTGCTACGATGACCGATGCGGGATCATCTCTGTTCCAAACCTGATTTAGATTGTATCCTCGGTCACTAGACAATACTGATTGGTAAAGGGATTTACACGCTTACTTGTTATTAATCCAAACCCATCCATTTTGCTGTTTGATTGCAAGTAATGTGCTTCAATTAAACCTTTACAGTTTAAAGGAGTGTTCATGAATTTATTTAATTTGGCTGTATTGAAACTAGGTTGGCAGATAATATTTTCAAATGGCGATAACAATTTTAAAAGGACTTGGGTCTACTCCCACTGCAAATCACTAGCCATAAGCTCTAGGAATGTGCTAAATAAGCTTAAGCAGCTTATTAAAGTAAGCAGCTCAGCTACTAAACAGTTGTGTGAGAAGACCTGTTTTTCGGCAGTAGTTATCCTCGTTCATCAGTTACAGAAAGCAGGCTGGTCATCAGCAGTGAACAGTATAAGCGCTTTTCTGTATTAGTTGCTGTCTGCAGCTCTCTAGCACTGTTGCGATGCTGCAAATGTGAACTAGGGATGTGCTAAATAAGCTGAAGCAGCTGGTTTATTAAAGTAAGCAGCTCATCTACTAAACAGTTGAGTGAGAATACCTGCTTTTCAACAGCAGCTATCCCCTTCCAACAGTTACAGAAAGCAGGTTGACCAACAGCAGTGAACAGTATGCGCTTTTATATGTTAGTTGCTGTCTGCTGTTGTTTGCAGCTCTCTTGTACTGTTGATATGCACTGTTCTTATGTACGATATACTATGAATTAAATGTTCTATTAATGGAAAGGTATACACATATTTTATTAAACTATCTCCAAGAAATTATATAGCCTTATCTTTGTAGATTTGCTGTAATTGTTTGATATGTATGTGTAACTAATCTAGTTGATCTTATAATTTAATTAAAAGCAAGTTTAACGCTGGCCAAGCAATTCTCAGTCAAAAATGGTATACAGAAAAACGAGCTGTAGCTGAGCTAAACTGCTTTTAATAAGCAGCTTAATTAAGCAGTTTAGTGAGCTAATACGCTCCCGGCAAGGGTCACAGCAATCAAAACAATATTATGAAATCATTAAAATTCTTCTGGAACATATTACCGATCTCATGGGTGAAATAAATTCCCTAAAATATGGGACATAGCCAAAAAGCCTAATGTCATTTATAAATTGGAGAACTTAATCTGATATCTTCACTGATGATAAACATGTTGGATAATAATACACCAGGCCTACCACAGAACCGGCTGACAATTCGATTTGAAGAGAAGATACAAACTAATTCCTAAGATTGACCCATATACCGGATGAGACTAGGGTAATTAAAAAAAACTGAATAAATCAATTCTGAAGACCGAAGACTATAGCCCACATCCCAGAGAAGACTAGTCAATTTAAAACAACCGAACTGGACACAACACTTCAAACATTGAAAAACGCCGAAAGCCTTCTTATTATTGGTGACTCGGTACTAAAGAGTGCAGTAAAAATCATACAGGAGACAGACAAACTAAAGACCATCACAACATTTATCCCAGGTGGTAAAATAAAAGAAATTAGTAGATTCCTATCAAGTCAGAACGAAATTCATAAAACAGTAATAGTTAACATCGGTACCAATTGTGTGATAATATCGTAGACACTGAATCATGTCATGCGACCTCTATGGCTAACACTGGAAGCTAATAAAAAAGTGTCTAGGTACTGAGTGGCATGTACCCTCCACCCCATACAGAGAGGAATGCAGTTAACGGTTCTTAGATGAAACAAACAAGGCAATAAAATTCATGTGCCATAAACTTAAGTTAAAACACATGGACAACATTATTATACTCCACAAAAACCACCTTAGCTGGGATGAATTACAACTAAATCCAGAAGGATCAAGAGTTCTGGCCGACCAACTCATGAACATATTGGACACCTGTCAAGATCGGAACAAGGACTACTCTCATTCCCCAACCTTCGGGATAACACCTCCCCAACACCTAATCTAGTCCCCACACAGTCACATCAAAATTTAGGCTAAATATACTGCAAAACTACAAAAATAACAATCAACTAAGCTACATAATAACAAAACTTCAAAAACTATAATATAATTAGCTCTACTGTTGCGTATTCACCAAATTATTGGTAATTATGCACTTTCTTGCCACCTCTGAAAATACGATTTCATGTTAATAAAGTGGTGAAAAATGAGTTTATATCTCTTGAGGAGTTTGATTTCATCCGCGGAAAACTCGGTTTTTACCGAAAAATCGAAAAACTAGATTTTTATCTAATAATGAAAAAACCAACTTTTTTAAAAATCGTAATTTTTCGACAATTTTTTTTTCATTTCTCGTGTTTTTTTATGCTGAACACAAATATATAACTGGTTTTGTAGTAAAATTATTTTTTCAGCTCGAAAAATGCATTTTTGTTGACATAACCAAACATAACCTAACTTATCCTAATTGTCTATTTTCCCAACAAAAATTCGTAATTTGCGTTAAATTCGGGCGTTTGGCCTCCGTGACGGCCTGCCGGCCGTCACTCCGGCGGGAACATATGAGAATTCGGGTTTTGTGTTGTTGTATATAATGATCGCGTAATGGCCGCTAATCGCGATCCGCCGCGACAGTAGTTTTTCCGTTATTTCTCGAGAAATATTTGTAATAGACCAAAATAGTTTTCAAATTTGTATTCAGCGCAAAAAAACACATCAAAATAAAAAATATGATTAAAATACCATTAAAATTAACGGAAATATGACAAAAATACTAAAAGTTGTGACATTTGTTTTTTCGAATTTTTCGGTAAAATACGTTATTTCCGCGGAATAAAAAGCATATCTCGTGAAAATACAGCCAATTCTAGACCCATTTCAAGCAAAATGTTCCAAATTTGTTAGGTGGCAAGAAAGTGCATAATTACCAAATTATTTTTAATTTGAAGATATTTAGAATTATTTTGATACAAAATAGTATCGAAATTGCTGTCTTGTTCTGATATTACTTTTTATATAACTCAATGGATGAAAATGGTTTAAACAAAACGTATTTTATATAGTAATAAAGATACGATTTCTGATTTATTTTTCAATTATTCTTTTCGTAAAGTCATCTGTAAGAGAATAAGTGAGCAATATTTTTTTAATATTATCAGTCTGTCAATGTCAGACTGTCCTACCAGCAGAAGCACTTATTTAGATAGGACTTGGCGAAATTCCAGTGAATTTTCACAGTTACAGTCCATTACTTTGAGTTTTATTATAATTATTTAGGTTATAATGGCTTGTAGATTATATTCTAGATTTGCTAGTTTACCCTGTCTATCTTCAAAAATATTGGATACAAATGTCCAGTCAATTCGAAATGTGAGTACTCAAAAGAAAAGTAATTGGTCAAGATCCACTTGAGATGGATATTATCTTTTTGATTTGAATCTTAATCGTTGGTGTTAACCTCATCATGTCTATTCACAATTCGAATAATTTAATTTTTCTCATGTTTAAATTTGATACTGCCATTATTATCAAGCCATAATAAACAGAAAAATAATAAATTTATTGGTAACAAACTATAGTAACACCTTTCTTTGGACACATTTGAGTAACCTATGTAAAATATTATCCTGTACTTGAACTGTTATTGCAGCTGTATGTATTCCACTTCACAATTGTGCTTTCAGTATGAAAGTAGAGGTTTAATGGGACAATTTTTCAGCTCTTCCGCAGTCAAAATATACATTCACATTTTGTTGTCAGTTATTTTGTTAAAAATGATTTTGTAAAGACCTATCATACACGTTCGTACTGTGCACAAATGAAAGATAATAACTAATCTGAATTATAAAATAAAGTGTTATTAGGTTATGTTAAAATAAGTGAGGTTAGATTTGATATAAATTATTGAAGTTACACAAATGGTACCAGCAATCGTTAACATTTTGCAAAACCCACCTTTAATCAATTTAACTATGTTTACCCTACACTTGGTGTAGAAACGAAAACGTCTATTTTGATCTGCAATCAATCGCACTCAATATTTCCTCTCCTGTTCTAAAATAGAAACGATTCTATTGATATTTCTATAGAACTTTGCTCAATTGATATCTACCAATTTGCATTCAGCTGTTCACTCCTAGAAGAGATGATCAATATAAATTTCTCTATGGAAGATGCCAATCCACAATTTTGTGCACGGTTTTAAGACATATGAGGATGCGCTTAGGTGTGTTTCAACACAATAAGTTAATAATAAACCTCCACTGCAAGTTTTATGTGCATAGCTGTTTGAAAAGTTTTCATCAACATTGGCCTCTATTAATACTCTAGTCTTAATTTTAGTCTACACCTGTTTTGTAGGCTAATACATTAGATATGAAAATTGTTCACCACATTACCATTACAGTATATAGACTAGAATCTCGCCTAACAAAATTTGATGGACTAAATCAATTGGGTTAAACGAAAATTTGGTTAAAACAGGGTACATTAAAAACCGTCTTTTCTTCAGTAAAAACATGTGTTAAGCATATAGGACGCCTGCTGTTCCATGATACTATATCGGTAATGCCTTCCCGTGTGTTTATTGCGGATATTAAACACTATGCAATACAAGAATAACTTATAAATTGATAAAGGGATAGTTATTTAAATTCAGATACAACCTAGTAAGAACATAATTTTATTTTTTAAACAATAAAAACATAAACTAATTAATTTGTATTTACATTATTAAATAAAATGGATATAGCACAGCGATTAAATATTTGTTACAGTAATAATTTACTGCTATATTAAGAATATTTTATGAAATTTAATTAATTTGTATTAACATTATTAAATAAAATGGATATAGCACAGCGATTAAATATTTGTTACAGTAATAATTTACTGCTATATTAAGAATATTTTATGAAATTCAAAACAAAATATTGTAAAAAATGTCTAATTCACAAACGTTTTATAAATGAAAGTACAAAACACACAGACCCTTTACCTTTACCTCTTCTTTCTTCGCCGCAATCCTCAGACTGGGGAGTCGTCAAATTTCTTCTTTCTTTTCTCAATGTACTGAGATTTCTTTGCCTAACTTGTGTATCAGCCTAAACTGTGTAGGTGTGTGTATGTGTGTTCTTCAATGAATTCTGATATTGAATAGTAAGGCCTGTTGATGAGATACTATTTAAGAGTTTTAAGAAAAGTGTTGTGGTTTTCAATGTTTGAAATTTTATTTGGAAGGAGATTTAGGAATTTAAATCCTGTGTATGTTGGGGTGTTACTATATTTTTTTAGTCTATGTTGTGGCAAGTCTATATTATTTTTATGTCGTGTGTTTCAGTTGTGATATTCTGATCTAAGTGAGGGACTGGATTTTTTAGCTAGGATGATGGTTTCTAGGATATACAGTACTGGGAAAAGACGGTTAGAATTTTTAGTTGGACAAAGAGTGGTTTACAGTGTTCTAGGTGATGTCTTCTGCAGATTGTCCTTAGTGTATTTTTTTGTAAGATTAGTATTTTTACCATGTTTGCGACTGATGTTGATCCCCATGCGGCGATACCATAGCGGAGATGGGAAGCGAAGAGCGAGTGATAGGCTATTACAGAAGTTTCTTCGTTTGTTATCGTTCGTATTTGTCTAATTGCATAGTGTGCTGAAGCTAGTTTCTTGCATAGGTAATCTATGTGTTGTTGCCAGGATAAATTTTTGTCCACAATTATTCCTAAGAATTTGGTGTTGTCTTTTGTTTCTTCTTTGTTTTTTGTCGTCTTCGCTCTGATAGTTATTTCTTAGTGTGAAATTTATATGAGTTGTTTTTTTAGTGTTTAATTTTAGTTTGAGGTTATTGCATACTGTTGTGACATTGTTTATTGCTTCAGTAACTGGTTGTAAGTTATTTTCGTTTTTTGCCGTTGGTATTATAATGGTTGTGTAGTCTGCGAATAAGATGCACTGGTGTCCTTTTAATAGTCGCTCTGGTAGATCATTAATGAAAATCAGAAAGAATAGTGGGCCTAATATGAACCTTGAGGAATACCTTTAGTTGTTAGCTTGAGTGATGATCAGGTTTTTACTATTGTGTTGTTAATTAAATGATCCATTTCTACATATTGATATCTGTGGTCTAGGTAGTTTTTAATAAATTTTATTGCGTTGCCCCTAATATTGAGTTTCCTTAGTTTTTGCATGAGTATATTCCAATCCAGGGAATCAAATGCCTTCTGAAGGTCAAGAAAGATTCCAGAGGCGTTCTTCTTGTCTTCCCATATTGTAGCTATGTCTTCACAGAGTTCAGCGATTGCAGTATTTGTTCCACGTTTCTTTCGGAAGCCATGTTGGCAAGTTGTAAGTAGATTATTTGTTTCTAAGTGATTTATAATTTGGTTGTATATTCTTCTTTCAAGTAGTTTTGATATTGTTGGTAAATTAGAAATAGGTCTATAGTTTCCAGGGTCGTGTCTATCTCCTTTTTTGAATATTGAGTAAATTTTAATATTTTTAAATTTAGGGGAATTTTGCTTTCAGTTATAGAGGCGTTTATCTAGTAGAGGTTTTGTGATCTCTTCCTTACAGTGTCTAAGTAGTTTCCCTGTACTCTCATCGTATCCTGCTGCGTTGTTAGATTTGATGTGAGTAAACAGTTTTATCAATTCAGTTTTTGTAATTGTTTTGAAATTTGTGAGACATGGTAGGGTATCTGTGATGTTTTCCTGCTCATAATGAGTAGTGTTTCTGGTAATTTTATGGGTTTCTTCATCTATAGGGTTTATAAAGAAATCGTTTGATATGTTTGTGACTTTTAGGGGGTCGGTGACAATTTTGTTGTTTTGAAATAGGCAAATGGGGGCTTGGTCATGGCTTGTTTGTCCTCTTTCCACATTTATGGTTCTCCATATCTCTTTATTTTTATTATCTGATTCTTCTATCTTCTTTATGGTGTGGGTAGAGCGTTGAGTCCTTATAAGCTGGTCGTAGTCAATTTTGACTTTTTGATAAAGATTTTTGTTTTGATTTGTACTACTTTGTTCGTATTTGTCTAATGCAACCTGCAATTCTTTTCTTTTTAAATTTACATCATCGTTCCAGAATACAGTTTTCTTTTTGTTCAGTATCTTCCTAGTAGTTTTGGGTATAGCATGGTCTAGATTTAATTTTTTTAAATTAAGACCATGGTAAAGATTTTTAGGAGTTCGTTGTATTTGTTGTCAATATTTTGTTGATTGTAAATTTGTTGCCAATTTGTGTGTTGTAAAAGGTTTTTGAATTCTTCGAGGTTTTGCTTTGTCTATTGGTTTTATAAATCGGGCCTTTTGTACTTATATCTTCTAAGAGTCCACAGATATGTGTGTGGTGGTCTGAGATAATGCTTTTGTAAGCTGAGACTTTTATTCTTGTCAGCTTTATATTTGTATAGCACCCGTCTATACTACTAGATGTGGTGGTCGTGGTTCTTGTTGCAGGTATGTCATATATGTAGCATCCATATACTGTAAGTAGGTTAGACAGGTCTATTATACTTTTATCTTGGGGTTTGGATGTATCGAAATTTGCATCGCCTAGTATTAGAAGATTTGTTTTGTGTTTCATAAGTTGTTGTAAAGTATGTGTTAATTTCTCAAGGAAGTCCTCTATTTTTGTGCTAGGTGATCTGTAGGTTGCTAATAGTATTATACTTTCTTTTTTTAATTTAATGTTAATTACTATGGTTTCAAAAATACATTCTTCTGGTTTGTTCATTTCATTTAATTTGATCTCATTAACTTGGATTTGAGTGTTTATATCTAGATAGATTGCAATTCCTCTCCACAGATGGTTTTTTCTACAATAATAACTTCTTAAAGCGTATGCTTCAATGTGTGTATGCAATAAATTTTCTTCTTTAAGCCCATGTTAGGAGATAATAAGAATGTGTGGTTTTTGCTTGTTTAATTCTACTTGTAATTTATCCAGTTTACTTTGTAAGCCTCTCTGTATGTTAAGATGAAGAATTCTAAGAGATTTAGCTTGATTTGGAATCCTATTGGAGTGAGATGCTGCTAGTTCGCCGGAGAGCCGGGGGCTACTTCGAGGTTTGGGGGTTTCTGTTTGTTTTCAATCAGGGTTGGTGTTTGGCTGCTTTTGGAGTGTGGTTAAGCACATTTATAATTTGATTTGCTTGGATCCAAGATCCGTTCTCATTTAAGTGTATTCCATCCCAGCTGAGGTGGGTTTCATTAAGGTTATTTGTGTTATCTATATTGCTTACGCACACAGAGCAAATAAACAACTGAGCAGTAGAGATGTGTCGTTCGGTCACAACCCGGAACAGCTGAGTAAACAAGAGATCCGGATCACAATGTTCAAAAAGACCTGTTTAAGTCGGGTTCGTTACCCACACTGAATTCCAATGATCCAACTAAACAAATTTAATGGTCTTATTCAGAATTGCTGACCTTGACCCAAAGGAACTAGACTGAGAATGTGAACAATAAATGGTCTGGTTCAAGACAGAGTTGCTGACTGAGAACCGAATTAGGCCATACGCCTACGTTAGTTCATGTCAATAAAATTGATCAGTCAAACGGGTTACTTTACTGACCTGAACCTATTGATCCAGATCTCTATAAATAAGAACCGAACTACCCGTCTCAAATTTGTAATATTTTAATTGTTAAACCAATTACAGACATATTTATGTATAAGAAACTTATTTCCCATAGTTTTGTGTTAACAATGTCAAAATAATTCATATCTTGTAAAACATATTTAAAAAGTGTTTGCTAGTTATCTTGTGTAGTTTTACCTTCTTCTACTCTTATGGTATAAAGAAATGTCAACTTTCCAATGACTTTGACAGTCCTCTTGTTACACATTTACAACTATGATATTAGTGTTATGTATTCCTCCATTAATTCCTAAATTATTCCCAGGCCACTACTGTTTAGTAAAAAAATTCCCATCCAGTGAGAAACTCTTCACAGTGTACAAAGTAAGAAATTGTAAAGCTTGAAAGTTCATTATGATTAGTAGAAGTGTCACTATGACACACAGAGATCATTGTACTACAGAACGTTGGTACAGTAACTCATGCATCTTTAGAAAGTCTTATAGTAATCAGTATTTTTAGATGGTAGGAGCCAGTTAAATTGATTTTGAGCTTGGTTATCTTGGTTTGTTTGTTATACTAGATGCAATCAATATTGTAAGGTACTGTTGTTAACTCAGGAGAGTTCCAGTGAGAGGTGCGGGGGGTATGGTGAAATACGCCGCTGCACAGCTCGATTGCCGGGGTAACGGCTGTACTAACCACACAAATAACATTTCTCGGAAGAGCTAGAGCCAAACATGAAGGTCGGAGTATAGTATATATATGGATGAATCGTGGTATATTTTTGGTTTTAATTATTTTTATTAAGCCGTTCAAGAAAAATTGCTGTCTAACTTAAACATACAGACAGACAAACAGGCGAATGGAGACTGAGACAAATGTTATTAGGCCAGAACATATGACGGGGGCTTGTCAGTCGCAGCCAATAGTAGCTGCATTCCTGCTGCTGGCACTCTCCTGAGCTGCTGACAGTAAATGGACTTTGTTCCAGTCAGCATACACTCAAGACAACAATATACATGACCTTTTTATTGAAACACTAAATCTCAGAGTAGCAGAACACACATTTTTTTTGTATGTTTGAGCTTTTTTATGAATTTATGTAACACTATTTGATCAATTATTTATTGAGAATGATATGTTAGTAAAATATAATTCATAGTATAAAAGTTCATAACAAATTCAAAAATGCAATACTTAAGTTTCATCCTGATGGCACATTTCTTAATCTTCGATTTTCACTATGGAGAATGATACTAACTTACAAAGTGATAGGTGAAAGGTAATTAATGCCTGTTTTATTTGATAGGCACCGACTATGTCAGCTTTTGACCTTCAGCACAAGACTCCTGTTCAAAGGAAAACTGTAAGTCATACTAAGTTTGCCTTTAATGCTTGTATCTGGCTTTGGTTTGTCCTCACACCTGGCTTTTCTACTGCTGTGCTCTTGTCAGTTGTGTGTTTTCTCATTTTTACTCTTTTATTATTTTTGTTTCTCACTAATGTCGAAGCTGAAGATTTCAACCATGTTCACAAATATGAAATTATATACATTTTATAACATTAAACTTGAGATAATGTTTAACTTAAAGCAGGAACACCTGAAATAATATTTTTGTTCACAGACTAACCATGTTATTAAATATATTTATAAACAATTCTTTTGCTATTGTAGCTAAATTAAGAGTTATGACAGTATAGCCTATTAATCGATCGTTACTAGTTTTAAGTAACAAGTGTTATTTTGAAAGAAATATCTAAATTATTATTTTTTTGGGGTATGCATTTGAGTGTGATAATTAGAAACTACAGTTTAATTGTTTGTAGGCCATATGTTGATTTTTGTTGATGGAAGGCCAATTTTGATCTGTCTCCAAATTATTGCCTTTTAGCATATTTTATAATGCCCCATTACCAAGCCACCCTTTAAAACCTTTGAGATTCTTTTGAAAAACTTCTCTTCCACTAAATAACAATAGCCAGTGGCCTTGACTGGAGGGTTCCCATGTTATCGCAAGATAATGGAGTCAAGCAGCATTGAGTGTGGCTGTCCCTTGGATGGGTGACCGTCTGAGCGATCCCATCCTTACACGAAGCCCGCCTGCCCAATCACTGGTGGTGGTTCGGAAGTCACCTTTAAGCCGTTGGTCCCCAGGTTAAGTGTTAGAGAGGGCTTCTTAGCCCTAACTTCGCCTGGTTAAATAAGACGATCTTTAACTTTTTTAATATTAGGACTTTATTGCTAGGCTGAGGAGAAGTGGTCGTAGCTGACATGCTCAGGGCATGCAGATGACCCGTATCAGGCTGATAAGTTTTCGTTCATTGTTCCACTTTGCTTTTGTTTTAATTTGTAGGTACACTATCCATGCTTATCCTTCATTCAAATAAACTTTAAAAGGAAAGGCCTAAGCTAATGCGGTGGGTTGCTTGCTATGCAGCTAACCTAGATTAGATTCCTGGTGTGACAATAAAATGTTTACCTCTGTGCCTGAAGTCGTGTTAAGCTGTGGTGCAACAAGCCTTCAAAACAAAATTTTGGTTTTCTGAGCTGGTGATGGGAATCGAGTCTTAATTGGGCATTTTTCTGCCTTATAAAGCATAATTTATTTTATTTGTATCCTTTATTAAGCTGTGATAGTGCTAAGTCTTAAACTTGTTCAGACATTTACATATTTAATGTTCACTCCTAATAGTAAAGTTATAACTGCTGTTTTGCAAATATAAACAAATCCAACTCCAGTTGGAATGCTGGTGAGCAATAAGATTTTTTGTTATATCTCACAATAGTAATATTCAGTAAAAATTAAAGATTGGAATAAATTTTAACACACACAATACTCATTTTATGTTGTCATAAATAATTCATAAAATGTAATCAGTTAACTGAAAACTAATCTACTTGATAGTACAATGTTGTATTTGTTTATAGAATGTAAGTTATTTGTTGTCTTTATAAATATATGAATTACATAATCAAGATTAATTTATAATGCAACTATAGGAAAAATAGATGGGAACAAGTTTGAAAGAAGATGTTTTGTACATTAACATTGTTTCAGATGAAAAGTGTCAGTATTTTGATTAATTGTAGTGTGAAGCAGCCTTCAGTGAGGTGTAAACTGTAGTGTAAACTGTTTCCAACTCATTATGTTACTGTTGGACAGATTGCTGTCCCCAAGGCTCAATATGGAGGCAGACACACTGTAACAATGCTTCCAGGGGGAGGCATAGGACCTGAACTGATGAATTACGTCAAGGAAGTATTCAGGTATTAATATACTCTTAGATGAATGTTTATAACTTTGTAACCATTCATAATATTATCCCTTACAATCTCATATAATTGGAATATTTGTGCCAGTAATTTAGTTGGTTAAGGCCGTTTGGTCAAAAAAAGTTTAAAATTTTTTAGATTGCAATGCCTTTCTATCAGCTATTCAACGCCTCCCAATTAGTTCTTTTACTATAATTATAAATACATCACCTCAAAGATGCGAATTTGGACTTTCTTGGTACATACCCAATTAAGAAACTAGTTTCTCGATTATTCCCTAATTTTAAAAACAGACCTTACAGGACTGGTCTTGCTCATCATTTATTTTAAATTACGTAATTTTACTACAAATTAGCAAATTTGATTTTAAATAATTAATATTACATGTTTGTTTTTATTTTATAATGATGAAAAATACCACGTTGTGTTTGACATCTTATGCTTTTTAATATCACCCAATTTACAAAATTGATTAATGTTATATACTCAACTGGGGCATGTACTTTTAAACACATGTTATGTTACAATTCAATTGCTACTTACATACATGCACCGCGAGACACAGCACCTGCAAGATCGAAATTCAATGACTTCCTGCAATTATACCCCTCCAATCCCAAACCGTGGAGGGAAAGAGGTTAGTTGACAATTTCAGATTTTTAGATAGTGACTATTTGTATTCTCATCTACCAGTAGAATATTTGAATGGTTCCGTGATCCGGTCTTTGGCTGTTTTGAGGTCGTTTGTGATACGTAATGCCATATAAACACTTTAGGTGTAAAAAGAACTAAAAAGTCTCGCATTACTCCTAAAAATTAGAAAAAAAGAGGTTGCGGTCTTTCAATTTCTTATAGTTGTTCAATTAATATTGTTAGGGTGTTATAGCATATTTTGAACTGTTTTCGGCTGTTTCCTTAGTTTTCATTGAATTTTGAGTAGCTAAAAAATTATACTATGTACTTATAAGAAAAATATTCTCGGTTAAATGTTAATTGTATTCATTGTTTAGTTATATGGCAGTTGGACTATCAACAACAAAATAAATGTATTTAATATACAACTGTTGTTTAAAATTTATTTTTTTTGTATTTATTTTTTTATTGCTATAAATGTTGGAGATTTCCAACGCTACAAGTGTTCAAAGAAACAAACTTAACATTTTGACATATAAAACCCTGTCGTATTGTGTAGGGTAAGGTAGTAAGTAACACCTGAACACGACGAGGTGTTGGTGTTACACACATCGAAACGTTGTGTTTGTTTCTTTGAATACTTGTAGTATCGGAAATCTCCAACAAATTTACAAATCATAAATATAATTATAGGCTTATTTTTAAGGTCAAATTACAGCCAATTTAATCATATCTATGGGGAAATTTTCATAAAACTCAACGTGCAATAGCACTTTCCAAGATCTAGCTTTGACAGTTCATACCCAATTTTCGACTAAAAGTTGATAGTGAACATTACGATAGGATCAGCTGATAGGAGTAAAATACAAATTAAGTTTTCAAGTTGTTTTTATTTTACACTGATATAAAAAATTCTCTTAACACTTGTTAGATCACTTGTTGGACTACCTACTCTTGTACTGAGTTATTAAACTTGATATAGTTAAATAGTAAATAAATGTTATGTTAAAATTTATAAAACCAACTTAGATGTATATGCATAGCAAAGTTTTTTAAATGCAGGTAAAACAAGCACAGTATTCACGCTTAAAACTGTGATCTTAATTTTCTTTCAATTTAATTTTTATTCTTTCCATCTTTAGTAATTAAAGGTGAATTTATTTTTTCTTTTATTTATCCAGATATCTTAATTTACTTATGTCTTTACCATTTATATTTATCTAATATGCAATGGAAACAATTTCTGCTGTCAGTAGACTATATTTATCTCTCTTATTGCAATGCTTAAAGGAAATTGTTAGTCACAACATTAAAGATGTATTGTATGAATTAATTTGATTATTTGACACATATTTTAGACTTGCTTAGTTTGGTTTGCTGAATGTTTAAACAAATTATTATTTCTTTTCAGAATTTTACTTTTAGTATTCAATCTGTCGTA
Source organism: Stictocephala bisonia (assembly GCA_035578905.1). Classification (NCBI taxonomy): domain Eukaryota; kingdom Metazoa; phylum Arthropoda; class Insecta; order Hemiptera; family Membracidae; genus Stictocephala; species Stictocephala bisonia. Next base: position 26,444,900 of record JAQJVL010000001.1, on the reverse strand, counting down.
AAAATGATGTAACAGCAATACATTGTAGCATTTTATCAGGCCAGTATTCTGTTACGAGACTTGTTATGAGATTAAGCTACTCTTTTGTTTGCCCTTCCACTAACACTAACTTCATATCGCTACCCGTCGGTCTTATCCTTTGATCTTTATATTCACAAGATAACGAAAAATATATTACTAATTTAAGATGGAAACTATCTTAAACAAATACAATATGGGAAACTAAATAAAACTTTGAACTAGTGTGCTTAATTGTAAAACCAAAGTTTATTGATAACAGTTTGAACCCTACACGTACACCAAAAACTAATACAAAATATTAAACAAGGGCCAAAGTAATTAGAAAACAATAAATCCGCGCAGATTTATTACGTTAATAGAAAACCAAATAATACAACTGCAGAGGCAATACAATCACAATAATAGAAAATCACTGCTAAAAAAAAAGCCCAAGAGGGGGACTCGGAAGGATGTCAGGGAAACAAATTAGATTTGAGTGAGAGGAGGAAGATGGGAAGGGGTCAAGTGTGTGTGTAAAAGTAACTTGCAGTCTGTCAGATGTACAGCCAGTACTGCTCAGCGGAATTCAGTTGTCCCTAATGCCAGCAGAACCACCTTAATGAGGTCTGCAACTACAGCTGGTTTAATCTGCAATACATTTACATGGGACTACACTAGCAATCCCCAAGAGACCACAAAACGGCTGATAATTTGTGACACAAACTTTAACATTGTATGAAAAATCTATCTGTTTACTTATTAAATTAATGCTATAACTATTGCATCTACTAGCCAGCATTTTTTCTATACACTTTGCAGTATTAAACTGAATGCTTTTTAAGAAGACTGTATGATACACGTGACTTAACTTAGTTTTAAAGATTTTTAATAGTTCTAACAGAAAATAACATTAAATTAATGTGCAAATTTGGTACATCCCTTGAATTTGTAGATATAAGATTAAACCAAAGCATAATTGTTGACGACACTTGTATTAATCATGTTACGCCAGAATCCAAATAACAATTGATGGAGTGGTAAATGAGTGTATTGACAACAAAAACAAAGTTGTAGAGCGATGGTTGGCTTCACTTGCATGCTGTTTCTTAGTTTCGATAAGCTGGTCACCTGTTACATCATGTACTTGAACAACTCTGGAGAACTTGAACTGCTAGCAACTTTGTAAGAAAGAAAATAATATAATGGACAAACAGTTTTTACTTTCCAAACACACTTGGATTTTATTTTCTAAGTTTTTTTAGTATGTTGTCTCAAGTCTGAGTAAAATACCATTTGAAGTAAATTAGTGTGTAAGTTTGATTTGATTCCTGTTGACACGATGTATGTCTATTTAGGTATGGAGGTGTCCCTGTTGACTTTGAAGTAGTTCAAATTGATCCAAAAAGTGACAGCAATGAGGATTTAGAATATGCAATAACATCAATCCGCAGAAACGGTGTAGCAATCAAAGGTAATACGATTGAGCTGTAGTTGATCGGTAATACCAAAGTTATGATTTACTATCCTTTAACCCTCCTACTGTTCACTATGTGTTTCTATAATGTTAGCCCATTTTTGCCACTTGTGTAAAGATAAATTAGAAAATGCATATAAAATGTTGAAAATATTATAACTATAGCATAATATAATATATAATTTTATTTGTAAAACTATACAGAACCTGTACATGCCAAAGATAAGTGGATTTATTTATTTTGAAGTGTTTTTGAGATCAAGAGAAGATAAAACAATCTTTTTTTTAAACATATTTTGAAGTCCACCCCACATTGAGAAATGTTTTGGGTGGATGTTTGTATGTATGTTGTATGTTTTGGGTCCACCCCACATACAATATAAACATTTTGAAATATGCAATTGTTCTAAATATCATTCTTATTTATAAAATATAACTTATATAAACAATATTTACATAAACAAAAACTGCAATGAGAAAATCGAACTGTGTTCATACTATTTACAGCTGTTTTAGCACCAGCTGTTTCAATATTGTTAATTTTCATATGATAACCTGTGTTCCACATAGAAACAATAATTGTCTACTCACAGGTATTGGGAGATGCGTGGAGAAATGACGATTAAAACAATATCAAATACGTATAAAAACTATTGTTAATAAAGTCTTTCCGGTAGTTTAACCGAACCATTACGTAGTTGTTGTTTTTGCGACAACTAACATCCATAATAAACGTAATGCTGTCGCGTAACAGACAACTAACATTGGGAGGGTTAAACTCTGTCTACTAAGGGGGAGCTGGAGTGGTCAGTTCTTAGATCTATTCTCCATAAGGCCAATTTCAAATGGATAAGCTGATATTTTCCATATTTTCTGATAAAATCATGTTTGATATGTTGTTTTGTACGTATTATATAGGAGAATGTCGATTGATTTAGCAAGTTCTAATTTTTCATTTTATGATTTTTATGATACACATACTTAAAATTTTCTCATGTCAAAAATTAATTTAAACTTAAATTTATATACACTTTAATTTTAAGTTTAAATTTAATTAAACTTAAAATTAGGTGTCAGTTAGTGTGCCACTGAAGCAATCCATGGAAACTGATTTCGACGCAAGCCAATATCCCTTCTTACAAAGTATATGTGAGAGATGTTGATATTTGAAGTAGGTATGGAATATACAAAATATATAGTGGTATTTATTTGGTGTGCTATTCTTGGTTTACTGACATCCTTATTAATTTCCTGTGAGAAAGGAAGGGAATAGCTCCCAACTCTAATTGATAATTGTGTTTTGTTAAACACAATGTGATTCTGTAGAATCATAAAAAAAATTGCTTTACAATGGGTTGATATCAACAATGTGGACACCTTCTGCCTATGGCAGATGTACAGCCAAATACTGAAACAACTGGTCAAAGATTACATCAACATTACTATCATGTTCAAGCAAGACAAGAATCCTATGCCACATTTACGTTGTTCATGACAAATTAAATGGCTTGAATACAAAGGCATATGTGTCCACAGCTGGAACAAGGAACAGTAAAAATCAATTGCGCATCGTGCAATTAAGCAAGAACCTTCAACAAGAAAAATCATGGCCACAGTTTTTTTGGAACCGACAGGGTATTCTTCTGATAGACTTTCTGCAATGAGGAATGACAATAAATGCTGAAGGATACTGCGAAACATTATTGAAGCTTAGGCACGCCATTCAAAACCGCCGGCGGGGCCTGCTCTCTAGTGGCGTTATTCTGCTTCAAGACAAGGCTCAGCCTCACGTTGCGGTAAGACAAGTTTCGTTGGGGAAATACTGGATCATCCACCATACAGTCCTGAACTTAGCATCATCGGATTTTCATCGTTTTCCAAACTTAAGAAATTTCTTGGTGGAAAGCACTTGGAAAATGATAACATGTTGAAAGAAACAGATACGAACTGGTTTAACAGTCAGGCATGAGAGTTCTTTGATGATGGGATCCAAAAGCTGGTACCACAACTTCAAAAATGTATCAATGTTAATGGTGACTACATAGAAAAGTGAAAGTATTTTCATATGTTAGTTTGTGGTATCATTTATATCCATAAATAAAGTTTCTCTTACACTATTAGAAAACGGTTTTTACTTAAAAAATGACCCTCGTACATATCAGTTTAGGACATGAATATACTCATCATATTGAAGTCAGTATGACCCTGGTAGTGCCACAAGTGCATCATCTATTTTAAGAAAACTTAGTATAATACTAGTATAATAATTATAATTTGTATTAAGGCTTATTTTTAATTTAATTTGATATTGCATATTATTGGGTTTTGAATTTTATTTTTGGGAGAGTTTGAACTCCTGTCATATGGTAAACATATATACATAGATCAAATTAGGAATGAATTAAACACATCAAAAGGTTTAAAAAGTGTAACTGTATAACGTGTAAAAAGTATGAAATGCATCAAACCTAAAGTATAAAAAGTGCAGGAGATTGCTGCAAGGATATCTTTAGAGGGTTGTATTTATCTCAACCCATCACAACAAATGCTGGCACACAGAGAAAGCATGTCTCATTATTTTCAACTCTACATGGGTGGCTAAGTAATAGATGAATATCCTAACTCCTATGGTATCATAGTTGGTTAAAGCCCAGTTTCATAATCAAAAGGTTCTTGGTTCGATACCAATCAGAGTCATAGTAAATTTTAAAGTCATAGTAACCACCAGCTGTTCATTTGTCATTGAGCTATTGATAATTAGACTTTCTAAGAAATAGTTGGCCTTAGTTTGTTACATTGACTAAATTTGTTTATCTACACTCATTGCCAGTGGCCTTGAGTTTATCACTATCGCAAGATAAACAGTGTCAAATTGTTCCTTGGATGGGTGATTGGTGAGGGGTCCTGTCCTTGCATGCAGTCCACCTGCCCGGTCACTGGTGGGGGTTCAGAAGTCACCATTAAGCCATTAGTCCCCATGTTAAGGGTTAAGGAGGGCCTCTCAGCTCCAAATTTGCCTAGTAAAATAAGATATCTCTTAACTTTCATTCTAAATTCATATTCACCCTATCTTGATGATCAGCATCGTAAAGAATAAATAAATCTGCTGAGCTGTTGTTAGTTTTACCCTGTTATTGTTAATACAAGTCTGATAGTTAATTAAGTAATATTTTTTGTTTTGTTTGTATATTTAGTTAATTATTAGGTTTTCCTTATACGTTCAGGGTGTCTTAGTTTCTTTCATTCTTAATAATACCACCGTACCTATAAGTTTTTGATGCATTTATACTACGGAGGTATGAGTATACTATTTTTATATAGTACTCAATATTACTTACAGCTTAATATGAGCTCTAATATCAGTTATCTGGTTCAGAAATTATAATTATCATTTGTTGTTATGTGTGGTTATATTTGAGTGTATTATGTTCATATATTCCTTTATGGATCACATTAAGGATGTTCACTTTAAGGATTAACGTGGTTCAAATAACCCTCTTAATGTGAATATATAATTTTCACAAACGCAATACACATCAAACTTGTACCTCACTTTATCATGTCTGGGTAAATTTATACGTAGATTCAATTTAGATTTTGTTCTGGTCCAAAATTTAAGAATCAATTTTGTTCATTCTATCTAATTTTATCACCCAGTTGGGGTTTTTCTTAGTGTAGATAGTGTAATTTTATCAATGCAGCACATATTATAAAAAAGTTAAGAAGTATAATCTTATCAAACCATGATGTGTTTGTTATGGTTTTCACTTTAAATATTTTGTAAACAAAAACGATTTCTGTTTTTCCGGTACCCAAGAATATACTTATTTTCATCACAACTCAATTACAGATTTGAAAAAGGACGTTTATGTCATGAAGTTAGTGAATAATAAAAAATATTAATCAAACATTTATTCTGATGAAAACCTGGAAATGTGAGACACAGTGTCCAGGATAACTTCATTGCAGTAGAAAATCTCAATCGAGAAGAAAGATTAAACTGCCCATCTGGCTGTTTATTGCTCTATATTTCTAAATTGAATTTATAATACATTTTTGCATAGACTGAAGCAAACTGTTTCAAACCATACCTTGCAGGCTTTTTCATTATGTATCGTCAAAATGAAAACCTTCCTGTAATTAAATCTAACATTTCATCTGAACCTAAAGTGACAGGTTTACTGACAGAGTAATGTTTTAAGCCAAAACGGCTAGAGGTCCTGCTACAGAAGGATGCTGGAGAGATAGAGTTACCAATGAAGAAGTGCTGAAAAGTATACAAGAAAACATCTAAATCACATTCAAACAAGATGAGGCAAAATCTTAGGCCACATTTTAAGACATACCAACATCATTGAAACAGTAGTAGGAGGAGCTTTTGAAGCAAGACAACGATGTGGACGAACAAGATTATCATAAATAAATCATATTATGAAACATTTTAGCTATGATACATATGCAGAAATGAAGAGGAAGATAGATGTAGGAAGGGAGGGGAGGCGTATTGCTTCAAACCAACCTCCGTGTTGAACACTGAAGAGAGAGAAAGTGTTTTCAGTTATAATCAATAAGTTAGGGTTTTAAATTACTATCTCCCAAGTTGAGAATGGTCTATAGCAGTGGTTTTCAACCTTCACCCCCCAAGAACCACTGTACTTAGAATGAAGATGTGGAAACTGATAACATTCCAGCATCTCCGATAATATAAGCAATTATTTAATTTGTTTAAGTTATGCCATTTCTCATTTACAACATAGTTTTTGTTTATATTTATTTTGTATACAAACAAAATGTGTATGAGATCTGTTTAGTTTTTGTTCTACATAAGAATTATAATCAAACACATTATAATTAACAATCAAAATTATACATTTTGTCTAAGTACTGTAATATAATAAACATATAAGTTGAAAAATAAATTCATTCTTGTGATCTTGATCTTGTTAATATCTGTGCAAAACAAAACAGTGATAGTAAATATTTATAAATAATAATTAAAACCTCGTAGGATAATTAATTAGTTTATAAAATAAAATTTATTTTTGTCTATAGTACTTTGTCTATGAGCAAATTTGATATAAGCATTTGAAATTTATTAAATTTTTGTTTGTATTTAGGATGGCATCATGAAAATAAAATATAAACAGTGTTAGGATAGCATACAGTAATTAGTATGTAAACAAACGAAGGTCCTTGCCAAAGTTAAAGGGTTTTCACACTGGCCTGCAATCATTCAAAGAATCATAAACAATAGCTCAAAGACTACAAAATATGAAGTTCTCTTCTTTGGCTCAAAGAATATGGCAACAGTCAATGAAAACTCAATCTGTTTATACAAAGAAAACAAAGAAAAATATAAACGGTAAAAAACTGATAACTTTAAGAACAAAATATTTAACAGTGCGCTTATTGAAGCTGAATTCTACTCTAGCTTAAGTTACCCTGACACAGAACTCAAAGAGACGCAAAGAAACCTTAAGACTAAGGACAAGACCCCTAACAACATGACCTCATATACTAAACCAAATTTTTGAAAATAATCTTGCTGACATACAAGAAAAAGTAAAAAAAACTATGAAAGACTGGAAGAACCGAACCTGGAAACATCTATTACTTTAGCTGCAGAAATCGGCAATGCACTTCTTGAAGAGAACAACAAACTAAGAGAGGACTTACATAAAATAAAACATGAAAACTCAACACTTGCTAAAAAACTCTCTATGCATACTTCTACTAATCTATTGCTCTTTAATGATGAACTTGAAAAGCTTGCAGATGAAAATAAAAACATGATGAATAAAACTGAATTATTAATTGCTACTATTAATGACTTAGAAAAACACTAGATTAAGACAGACAACTAAGATACAAGTTGACGGTCACCTATGAAGAATGAGACAGAAAAAAGGAAGAAACCATCAATCAATATGAAATGATAATTATTAGTTTACAGTCAGAAATAAAATGCCTTAAAATGAATTTGACTAATACAATGGATGAAAATTCAAAAAACATGATGCAACAACCCAAATAAAATCTACAGATCCTAGCCTGCAAAATATAAACCAGTCTATAATAGTAGATTTAAAACAAATAAAGCAAAACCAAATTCAAATGGAGAACTCTCTTAAAAACATGCAAAATGTAATCCTTAACAAATCAAATAAATATTACACCAATCAAAACCTATTGACTGCCACAACTCAAATGAAAATTCCCCCTAAACAGCCAACACCTCTTAAAAATGAGCAGCAGAAACCAAAATGACCAAATTACTTTTTTAGCATTTCATTACAAGCAGCAAAATATCACAATAGAAACTGTACACAAGAAGAAAAAATTAGGAGAAAAACTGATTCAGAGGGACCTAAAATAAAACCATCAGAAATACTGTCGATCAATCTAAGTCGACACCAAGATATGACAATTGAAATACCACTTATAAGAAAAATAAACCCACCAATAGATGCAAAAATAAGAGAAAAAGAAGAAACATTAGAATTTTTCCTGGACAAGCATATAAAACACTATAAAAAAAAATTAAGCAAAAACACCAGATACAAAGATTCCAGCACAAGGAGACCAGTCAACTTTGAGTCCTACAGTTCAAAATGGCTTAACACAAGATGACACACACATTAGAACAATATTCCTTGACATCTATAAAAACCCTGATGGATCGAATGTAATCCTAAAAACAAAAACTAACATAAGAAAAAACCTCAATTCAGTTCATAAACAAAATAGTAAGCTTGAAGATCCTAATACAATACAAATTATTACGGAATCGGGGAATACAGCCTCACCTAAATTTCCAAGCAACAAGTGACTATCGGAGATCTCAAGCACTTAAATTACAATATATCACCCTCTAATCTCAAAAGACCACAATAGTACTATCAGCATGCTTTTTTAGAACCAAATCACAAAACCAAGACAGAGTTCAAAACCAGATACTTCTTGAACTCAAAACTAAAAACAAAAAGCAGCTAAGATTACACCAGAATGCTAATGGAACAATCAAACTACACAACATCACCATTCTGCACCAAAATATATGTAGCTTGAAAAATAAATTGGATAGACTTAACCATGTTACAATACATTAAAACCTATATTCCTAGTAATTACAGAACACGACCTTGAACATAATGCATTGGTAAATACCAAACTTGACAGCTATACCCTGTTAGCGGACTTCAGTAGAGTAAATCACAGACTGGGAGGAGTCCATCTACAAAAGAGACAACATAAAGATGAAGGTAGGGACTCTAAACATCTTGGACTTGTGTTCCGAACTTATCTGTGAAGCAGCAACAGTTAAAATTAAGGTGGGGAATAATGACATATATATACCTTGAATATACTGTCCTCCAGGAGGACACACAAAATTGGCACTAAAATCAATTTCAAACATCCCAGATGTTGTAAACCCTCAATACAAACAACTAATCATTATTGGAGATGTGAACTTTGACAGACTCTCTACAAATGTAAATAACACTCTTTTTGAAGAGCTGCTTCACTCATACTGGATTGAAAGACTACCTCTGCCAGCAACACGTATCACGAATAAATCAAAAACATCAATAGACTGTATATGTACAAACATTCATAAACACAAAGTAGAATTAAAAATTATTCAGGAAGGATTATCAGACCATACTGGATAATTATGCAAAATAAATACTGCCCTACACACTATATCTAAAACACAGTCAACTACAAAAAGATGCTTTAACATTCAAAATCTAAACTGTCTAAAAACTACTTTAGATGATGAAAACTGGTTTGAGGTGCTTAACTCTAACAACCCTGAGGAAGCCCATAACACTTTTAATTTAATAGTAAGAAGAGCTCTGGACTATGCCTGCCCTCCCAAAAAGAAAAAAACCTATATCACAAAAACCTAAAATTATTTATGACCAAGAGGTAAATGAGCTTAAAGAGGACTTTCTAAATGCTCTCAACAGATATCAGCTGACAGAAACAGAAAATGACAAAGCCACTATGAACACCAAGAAGAAAACTTATGACCTCAAACATAGTACAACATCTAAATACATAGTTTTCGCTGATAACAAACAAAAAGCACTGTGGAATATTATTAATACAGAAAAAACACAGAAAGAAAATTGCAAACACTCAATAGAAATAGAAATGGAAGGGATTATTATAGATGATCCAGAAAAGATAGCTAACCACCTCAACAGCAATTTTGTAGATGTTGCAGACAATACACTATTAAAAAACCAAAACCTTTAGAAATACACAAAATACACAACTCTTCCTACTGCCAGTAATGTGAATAAAGAAGAAGTCGCTGAACTGCTCATTTTAAAACTTACAACCTATAAAGAAGTGATGGCAACTATACAGTCGCTTAAGCCAAAACTATCAGCCGGCCTTGATGAATTTCCAGCAAAAGCTGTAAAACACTGTGCAGCACAATTAGCCTCACCACTGGTTAGCATTATAAATAAATCACTTAATACTGGCGTTTTTCCCACTGCTTTAAAATTGACAAAGGTTTACCCAAAACATAAAAAAGGCAGTAAAGTTAAAACCGAAAATTACCGCCCAATTTTTCTCCTATCAACCTTTTCCAAAGTTTTTGAAAAGATAGCTCTAACAAGATTAATGGCCCACTTGAAAAATAATCAACTCCTCATAAATAACCAACATGGATTTACTAAGGGCAGATCTACAACTACCGCTGTAACCCACTTACTAGAATATGTAATTGACAATCTGGAAGATCAACAATTTGTAACAGCCCTCTTTTAGACTACAGCAAGGCTTTTGACTGCCTTAGTCATGCGTCAGTAGTGGAAAAATTTGCATCCTTCGGAATACGAGGAAAAGCAAATGAATGGGTTAAGAGCTACCTGGAGAACCGCCAACAGATTGTTGAAATAAAAAAGGAAGTAAACAGGACTTTTAAAACCCTCAAATCAAATCCACTGACAGTGAAGAGAGGTGTGCCACAGGGATCCGTTCTAGGACCAATACTATTCATTCTCTATACAAATGACTCCTGAATCTATTAAAAACAGTAACACCGAACCATTTATGTATGCAGATGATACTACAGCAGTATCAAGTGGCGAAACACCTCAAGGACTGTACAACAGTGCTAACTTGGCTCTGATTAAAACAATACAATATTCTATACAAAATGACTTGGTATTAAATACAAGCAAAACAAAGCAACTAAATTTCAGTAGGAAGAAAGAACAAGTCCCGGTCCTAACCAACATCCTCGGAAAAAATTAACAAACCTCCATGGACTTACAATAGATACAGATTTGAGCTGGAATGAACAAATAAGTAATCTAGCCAATAAAATAAACACAGGTATATACATCATCAGGAGAATGAAGTGGATATGTGACTTAAATGCTGCAAAAACAGCCTACTTCTCTCTTGTTGAGTCCCACATTAGGTACAGCTTGATAGCATGGAGAGGGGACCTCAGCAGGGAACCTACAGCGGATCCTTGTCCTCCAGAAGAGAGCTGTAAGGGTAATGGCAGAATTTGGGCCAATGGAAAGCTGCAGAGAGTCTTTTAAATCACTCAGAATACCAACAGTAATAGGTCTCGCCAACAATGCTGTACATTGATGAAACAGTTTGCACAGACATAACACTAGGCACACAACAAGATACACCCTCCCTACTCATCGTACAACACTATATGAAAAGAAGCCATCATTCATTGGGAGATTCCACAATGCCCTACCAGAGTCACTGAGATGCCTAAAGGGTCACAATTTGAAGAAGAGGCTGAAAAAGTGGCTTATTGACAACCTCGTATACAATTTGGCAGAATTCTTTGACCTGGCCAAACTCCATCAAAGAACTGTTACTTAAACTTTTACAATGCACTTTCTCTTGAATTGTGAAATTTTTAACATAAAACCATCTTAATGTTGAAACTTCATTCTATGTATTTTACATGTTTCAATTACCTGACTTGTAAACTTTTTACATTATATACATTAGTTCTAAGCTGACACGATTACTGTTCTTGAAGAATATGTAAATAAAGATTTATGACTATGAAATGGTTTTGTGAATAATTAATTGTTCATGTATGTATGTAAATTAATATCATTTTCACAGTGTTTTTGTCTCTTCTTACACCAGAATGCTAATGGAACAATCAAACTACACAACATCACCATTCTGCACCAAAATATATGTAGCTTGAAAAATAAATTGGATAGACTCAACCATGTTACAAATACATTAAAACCTATATTCCTAGTAATTACAGAACACGGCCTTGAACATAATGCATTGGTAAATACCAAACTGGTAGTACATCAAACTCTCTGAGAAATGCCTGTAAAAAATTACAACATACCTCTTTGAAATGATTTATATTTTTTCAAACACTATAATTTTTGTATTTCAAGAAGTACCAAGCACTTTTGAATACAGCAGATAGCTTGAACTTAAAATATTAAGAGGGTTCATTCTTGTCAAATTATTTTTACAATGGAACTCCGACTATCAGAATTAATTGGAACAAGACCCAATTCGGAAAATCAAAAATTCGAATGATTGGAATGTTGTCAACAGTTTATTTTATTTCATCACTGAATGTATGCTGAAATGGGGTAAAAAAACAATATTTTAAAGGAGAAAGAGCATTTAATTACATAATTGCAATTTACGGGTCCAGGCGTGATTTGGATTTATTCTTTTATGATGATGTTACATTGTACAGTATTTATCGAATCAAATTATGCGTAGTTTATTGAGATAAATGTATGTATTATCTATTATTTTAAAGATTAGAAATATACTACTGTATGTTTGTATTTGCTTTTGGGTTTTTCAGAATAAAATTAAAAAACTAAAGATTTTAAGGTTTCTTTTATCACATATTGAAAGCAATTTGGATAATCAGCGATTCGGGTAGTTGAAGTTCCACTGTCACTAAAAGTATTATTCGGGTAGTTGAAGTTCCACTGTCACTAAAAGTATTATTCGGGTAGTTGAAGTTCCACTGTCACTAAAAGTATTATTCGGGTAGTTGAAGTTCCACTGTCACTAAAAGTATTATTCGGGTAGTTGAAGTTCCACTGTCACTAAAAGTATTATTCGGGTAGTTGAAGTTCCACTGTCACTAAAAGTATTATTCGGGTAGTTGAAGTTCCACTGTCACTAAAAGTATTATTCGGGTAGTTGAAGTTCCACTGTCACTAAAAGTATTATTCGGGTAGTTGAAGTTCCACTGTCACTAAAAGTATTATTCCTTCTAAATTATTAATATTTAGTCAATAATGTTGCTGCAGTTGAATGACTTATAGTTATTAAAACTTACTTTTTGATTACAGGTAACATTGAGACAGGAAGTTTGGATACGGGTGTGATAAGTCGGAATGTAGCCTTGCGTAATGAATTGGATCTTTACGTAAATGTCTTGACGTGTAAGTCATACAAGGGCATTGTTGCCCGGCAAAAAGACATTGATATCTGTATTGTGCGACAGAATACAGAGGGAGAGTATGCTATGCTGGAACATGAGGTAGAACATAGTTGTGGAAGTAATACTGTTCCACCTACCAGACTTCTATAACCCAGCCCTAATACTAACCTCAAACTAAAATATTCCCAATGCCTCTCCCTGTTGCTAACAGCACCATGGTTGATATAAACTGAACAATTTCTAAAACTTCCTATAGCACCAAAAATCTCATAGAAAAACTTCATACTGCCTCTCTCTGACTATCCAATTACCTCGCCAAATCTTGGTCCATTATTAGCTACCTGATTTAAACAATAGTCTTTCCCAAAGACAAGCAGTTACCAAATAACAATCCTTGCAACAAAAATGTTGCAATATCTATCTATTTATCTCCAACCATCTTACTCACCAGTTCCACCTACTTCATTAACTGTCATTTGCAGTCTTTTTAGCTCAGTGGTTAAGGCTTTAAACAGTGGAGACTCCAGCTGCCTATTGGTTGGTACTTAACCTGTTGAATAAAATTAACGCCCATATGAACTGGTGAGTGAACAAAAAAACTTAAATACTCCTGGATAGACTTTCATGGTCAACTCTCCTATATATACAAATTCGTGGTCTTTGGGAGATGACTGCATCAGTGATTTCCAAGAAGTAGCCAATGTTTTGGAATGGAAACAGTGCCATCATCAGGGTGACAGACAGTAGACACTCATTATTGCTGACATCTTATCGCATATTTATAAGTTATGTTAAAATTGTGTTGGATCCATTCATAATTGAAACTCAGTCTTTCTGTTTTACAGCCTAATGAAATCATAAATGGCACTCAAATTGGCATCTATTGTATTGTGTCTTTGAAGTGTTTTGGTATATGTTTGTTTAAATGATATTTCCTGGTAAGTTTTCTGATGTCATATTCCTCCTAATACTAGTTCATAGTCCTGAGTCCTGTAACCCAACCTCATTTTCTTAAAATATAAAATAGCTATACTGTGTAAAAATATAAAATTTATTAGTATTTCAATAATCTTAAGATTATTTTGTCTCATATGAAATGAAATACGTCTTTATTTTTTAAGGCAACATTAGGACTAGACAGTCCTCTCTACGACCTAACCTTAACAAAATTAATCAAAAAAAAAAAAAAATACAAAACATTACTAATCAATATAACGTAAACTAACAACAAAACTCAACATATCAAACATAAAAAATAACTATAAAATCATAAATAACAAATGAATATCCATAAAAAATAATACAAATCTTGAAAATCACAATCATCCATCACTCATGCAACATTAAATGCACAGTTTGTGATCTTTTTTAAAAATCTGTTTACTCTTTGTTTTATTAACCAATACTTAAGCAATAAGCATAATTTTTAGTGACGGGTCAGTTCCATTTTTTTTTTTTTTTCGGTTCTGGTTCAGTTCTTTACTGAAATCGTTTTTCGGTTCTCGGTTCTGAATACTTTTTGAAAAAGTCTCAGAAAAGTTTTGTAATACCTTTACGCCGTGAATCAACAAGTAATCTGGAATCAGTCAGTAAAAACAGTGCATAGTATTTTGGGGATTTCCCCAATATGATGTATAATACACCCTAAAAATCTATACAATGACATATTTCCAATAACTGGAGAATTGGTAACATTTTATTTATCCTCAGGGAAGATTGTTTACATTTTTTGCACAAAGAAAGTATTTACTTTAAATTAAAAAAAGTATACAACTTAGCTAAATGGAAAATAATGCTCAAATTGACATGCAATTAAAATATATCTTGAGGAAATTGCAAAAGTTATAAGCCTAGGGAAGATAAAAAAATAACCTGCCATTTTAGGTCTGGTTTAGTAATAAAACTTATTCAAAAACAAATCACAACAATTGATTGAAATTACAAGTAAATTTAAGAGGTTGATGTAATTGTAGTATGTCAAAAATAAACAGCAAAAACAAATAATAATTAATTTAAAAAAATTTTGAATAACTATTGGAAAAAAAATTTGTTTATTAACTATTGGCTCTTTTCTCAATTGGCGATAATACTGAATTAAGAAATTATGAATGCTACTCACATTCATAAAAAAACTGTACAGCCAATAATACCACAAATGTTTTTAGAAATTACATTATACACTTTGTTTTAAATTTAAGAAATAATAAACTATTTTGGGTCAGTAAATGTTAAATCAATGCAATTTAAAATATTAATGCAATTTAAGACTTTGTAAAAAGAAAAAAAAAAAAAAAAATTAAACTAAAATTTAACTATTTTGATAAAAATGCTAAAGGCTCATTTCGCTTGGTTTTGACACAATATTAATCTTAACAATTTATTTTTCAATCCAATTCCCTAGGTTTTGTATACATTGTTTTTTCATTACAAGTCTAAACAAGTAAACTCTAATATCTTAAATTCGTCATAAAAACCTTTTATTTTTAAAAATTCACAATAAAACTAGAAGCATAATTAATTTCAGAATGTTAGATGAGTGGACAGAATGGAATGTTTCTACAAGGTTTCTACAAGACTACAAGGCATGAAGTGATAAGAAAGTGTCGCGGTAAATGTGGAGCTCAGACAGAAACTTTGTGTGTGAATTCTAATTCATTAATGTTATCTGTCTCTTTTCACTTGCTGATAAGGAAGTGGCCAGACTATGGGCGAATGATTTCTGACTTAGATATTTTGTTTATCTCGTGGCCAAATCACGCTCTGATAAGAAAGTGGCCTCCTACTGGCAGGTATTTTCTGACAAAGATATATTATTTACTTTCTAGAATCGGAACTGCAGAACCGAGATTTTCCCATCGGTTCTTGATTCTGGTTCTTTTGTCAATAACCGATAGAACCGAGAACCGACTTTAAGGGACCGAACCATCTCTAATAATTTTATTTAAACCAAAACTGCTCAACCTCTCCTTAGTAAATTAAGTATTGGAGGCAGCACTCACAATAAAATCTAGTTGTAAGTATATTTAACATTCAGACCTGTCACCTCCAAAAACTGAGTTTTTCGTGTGCTCTGGTGGTACATGTAGCATTATATTTTTATCAAAATAACAAAGGAATGTTGAAAATTTAAAATGTATGTGTAATGAACTTGTGTTACAGAGTGCTACAGGCGTAGTAGAGTCTATGAAAGTAGTTACTAAGGAAAATGCAGAGAGAGTTGCCAGATTTGCATATGAATATGCAAAGAAGTATAATCGTAAGAAAGTTACAATTATTCATAAGGCTAATATTATGTAAGTATTCTGTGCAAGGCATTGTGTGGCGTTGCATGTTGTCTCATTCATCTGATGTTTCAGAGTGTTCGTGGAGTGGTGGAAAGCATGAAAATTGTTACCCAAGCCAATTCCGAAAGAGTTGCACGGTTTGCATTAGAGTATGCGAGAAAAAATGGACGCAAGAAAGTTACGATCGTTCACAAGGCCAATATTATGTTAGTAATTTTTGTTTTTAAGAACAACTATGATGAATCATTGTTTAGTTTCAACTTCAAGTTAAACTATTGGAGTTTTCGTACAGGTGTAGGTATTTGTTTTAGTACAATGGATAGTAGCACACTTGATATGCATTTTCTGTCACCTTCAAAGGTTATTTTTAACCCTTGAATTTACATAATCTTTTTAGGGACTTGTCCTTGTAACAGCATCATGTAGAGAAACTCTCTACACACCAGTCAAACATGCTATTTTCCTTTAGCAATAAAATTCTGAGATATTATTTTCTCTTTTAAGGGATTGCTGTAGTAGATAATAATTATTTTTATAATATATTTCTACATTAATGCTTTATAAGATAACAAAAAAAAATATAACAGAATATTGCCTTTTCTCAATGACGGCATCCCTGTTAAACAATTTGTGTTTAAACTTGACAAAATTGTTGTGACCAGGTACTTTCTTTGACATCATTAATGGAAAATGGTTTGAAAAGGGAAACTTCAGCAGTAATTGTAGATCTTTCTACAACATATGACAGTCTGGAGAAAGGGCCTGTCACTTAAATTTTACTTTTACTGCATGATTCTGTATTCTCATTTGTTGCAATTTCTGAACTATACCCTCAGTAATATTTTAATTAAAGTTTGTCGGGGTCGTAGAGAAAGTTCTTTTAGGCACTTAAATCACAGACTGTCACAAGGCTCTGTTCTTGCTCCTCTTTTGTTCATTGTTTACATTGCCGACATTCCTGCCACACAGTCTAGAAAATTCATATGTGCAGATGATATTGCTCTCACAACGCACCACGAGGACATATGGAAAAACAGAAAGAACTCTTACACTTTATCAAGTCATACTTGATTATTACTTTAGAACCTGGAAGCTAAAGCCCAATACAACCAAGACATAAGTAGCCCCTTTTCACTTGAGTAATATTTACCCAGTAAAAAATTGAATATTTTTTCAGTGACGTTAGGCTGAGCCACATGAGCATCCACAGTACTTGGGAGTCAGTTTAGATTTATCTCTCTGTTTTAAAAGTCAGTCTACAGAAAACAGCAGCTAAATAGAGAACAAGAATAACATTGTGTAGCAATGTCCCCATCATCTCGGGTGAGCGACCCCTTAACCCATAACTGATCAAAGACGTGGCCTTCACGATCCACGCCAAGTGGACCAACAGCTCAACGACGCGGCACTGGTTGTTTACAGTTGGATGACTCAGCTCTCAGAGTCAGTGTTGTCGCTGTTACAATGCACCTATTTGTTTTGAGCCGCTTATCTATCTGTCTCCTTATCTTATCTTTGTTAGTGTTTCTTGTTACTATTGTCTCGGCTAATTGATGTTATAGATTTGTTGTTTGTGGTATAGTTTGGAATGGGCTGTGCCCGGTGTCACCTAGAGCCTTCGGTCCTCATTAGTTTGGGGATTTTAGTCCTTGCGATTGGTCTTATCGTGTTGTGATTTCCAGTAAAAAGGAAGGATAAATTGGGATCGTCCGAATTAGATAGACTAATAATATGGTCAGTGTAATGTTTATGTAACATAAATAATAACAAAATGTGTAGAATGAGCGAGTGCACTAGGCCAGCAGTGCAGTTGTAGCGCCGTGTTGCGAATTCAGTTTGTACCATTAGGCCCAGCGCGCGCCACGCTATATGATCTGCAATGGGTTAAGTCCTGTGTACTACAGCTTTGTCGTTGGTTCGCTACTGAGTATTGTGCTTTCGTGAGGCATAACAGTACACATGTACGAGAGGTTGATATACAACTAAATAGTGCGATAAGGAATATCAGCGGCACCTCTCTCTACCTAGGCTTCCAGTGCTGAGCAACATTGCCCCTCCGGATATATGAATATGATGTAAAGCTCTATTACTAGAGAGTTTATAAAGAACTCCACATCTCCCCATTTTGCAAGATATCCCACACTGAGCTAGGCGACTTTAATCTTAAAACTATCTAGCTTTCCAGATAGATTCATTTGATGGTAAACATCAAATGAAATTTCGCCAGAAACTAGCTGGCCATTGACTTGGGATGTGTTTGACGGTTGAAACAAGTTTCTGGTATCAGATCATATAACTGTTATATGTGAGAAAAACCTTCCTCGTAAAGAGTGGGCTATGTTGATTCACTTCCTCTTGTGTGTGAGAATATGATCTACTGGAAATATGAGTGGGAAATGACAAGTGATCCTTCATGTGATTTTGGAGCTGAATTTGAAACTATAGATCATATAGTTCATGATTTCCTACCATTGCGCTCTTTAGCTGGTCTTCTTCATTCTATCAGAAAAGCAGATGTTCAATGGTTGCAAAACTTGGACTTAGGTCTGTGACAGGAGATTGATTTTTAAACACTAAGTACTTTGTACTTTGATTTTATTTTTTAAAAATATTTTTCAGTCTGATTTATTCATTTCCCTTTTATTTTGATTGTTTGCATTGAATATATGATAAATATATAACAACAAAGGCAGCAGAAAAGCAATATATATGTCTAGCAATACCAGTAAGATTGCTTTAGTTTCTCAATTTAGTAGAAAAAAAATTATTCTTATTGGCAGTTGCTGGTAGTTCTTTTTTTACTGTTAGAATGAAACGCCAACGTAATACTTAAGAATATACTTTTACTCTCTTTTTCCCAATTAGTTAATGCCTAGAAATCCGGGTAAAAATATCTGATTTCCAACAGTACGTTCTTTTCTCTTGGTAAGGACTAAGAGTGAGAGAAAAATCATCTTGACCTGTTTTTTATTTAGTTGCTTTCTGCAAGATTTGCAGTGTTTCTTAGTTGATTCAACCTAGTATAACCTTAAGGTTTTGCTATTATCAGCATGATTCTCCTGATTTTGTACAGCAGTTCGGTTTGGCACACTACCTTTGAAATATTAAACATGAATCGTAATGGTGGGGAAGAGCATTAACAAGAACTTATTTTCAACTGTCTTTGTAGTAAATATAATTAGAGAGTAGGCGTTGAGGTTAAATTACAATTATTTTAAGTTATTCATTATCAACTATTTTCCGTCAGTGTGATTCAAGCTTAACATTCTTTTGTTTCTCAATCAGTTCTTTGCTCCCTGATTTAAATTTAACTGTTTCAACCATTGCGTAGCTCATGTATTTTGTCTTGGAAAACTGTGTTCTCAAAATAATGAAACGTGTTTTTTTCTTTTAAATGCCTATTTAGATAATTCATTGAAGATCTTTGACGATTTTACTTCCGTAAGCTGGTCAACTTTTTATCTTTCCGTAATTGGTATGTTTGTACTAAAACTAAATAAATTATAGCATGATTTTTGTTAAATAAATACCCTATAATATGTGTCTTTGAATAATAAACAAGTAATATGTATGCTGACACTAACAGTTGATGTGTTCTAATGAAACTCGAGCACAGTGTTTGAAGTTTTTTCATTATGACACTGATTTCTTGTTATGCACTGAAAAAAGGCTTTGCATTTATGTATTTTGTTGGATAAAATAACACTGCTTTTTAGTTACAAGTGTGCTTTTTTAATGTCGTTCTCTGATCGTAACATAATTTGTTCTCCATTTTATCAAGGGTTGTCCATCCCGTTAATTTGTTGTAGAAAATTTATATTTCTACTACTCACCAAATTTATTTACAAAAATTTAGTCACAACATTTTATACCCTGTAATTTATTTTCATTTGTTTTACCGAAGTAATAAGAAAAAAATACTAGAATTCAGAATTTAATGATGTACAGACTGATGTTGAAAATGAATTCCATAACTGCTCCCTTCCAAAAATAATTAATCAGATTAAATAAGTCCCAACTAAAACATTTGTAAGAAGGTAACTCAGAGTTATAACTTTTTTTATAACTGAAGCCTAGGAATACAATGTTGAAGTTTTTTAAACAGGTAAAGAGAAACTTTTTAGAGAAAACTTCAAATTGTGTTTGTATGGCTTCAAAACTCAGTTGATTAATCGTCTGTTGAAATGTTTTTGCAGGAAAGAAATAATTTTTCTTCCATGTTCAGTATGCTTAGTTTTATATATTAAAACCTATAATGTAGTTTGGTTTTCTTTATATCATCTATTATATTTTTATTGCACTAATTACTTTATACAGCAAACTTACTATGGACAAAAAATATTTTTTTAGATGTTGAATTTGTTTGTCGAAGTACTTACAATAAAAATAACTTATGATGATAAATACTTAAGATTTAGATCATTAAGTAGGAAATTTCTTAAATAGAAAACTTAATAAGTTAATTGACTTTGTATTAAAGGCTTGTGTGTGTTGGCAATAGGAAGTTGTCTGACGGTCTGTTCTTGGAGATAGCCCGTGAATTAGGCAAGGAATACCCAGATATTGAAGTGGGAGACATGATCATCGACAACTGCTGCATGCAACTAGTCTCTAACCCACATCAGTTTGATGTGATGATCATGACCAACCTGTACGGAACTATTGTATCAAATGTAATCTGTGGATTGGTGGGTGGCGCAGGACTCTTGTCTGGCAAGAACTACGGTGATCATGTGAGTTGTACAGCAATCTTATAGCAATTGTCACAAATATTTATTCATTTAAAGGTGTGAATGGAAGTTAGTTTCTGTCAGCTGTAGATGCACTTCTTTACTAACCAATTATACAGTCCTTCCTTTTATCTTTACGGATATAGTTTTAAATAGCCAGTTCATTCCGCAGGAGAAAACTAAACTATATAAAGGAACGTCAGCCTCACATGATAGTTTCTGGAAGGAATTTCTGGAAGGAAGTTGTTAAGTTTCAAATGATTGTAGTAAAGTAATTAAATTAAAGATGTGTTTTTCTTTTAGGCATAGTTAGTACAATTAGGCTGTTATTTACCCAAAGAAATAACTGAACACATTAAAAAACTAGGATTCAATCGCAGTTATCAAACACAAACTTGTGATTATGGCGATTCCTTGCAGCTCAATGAATCCATTCTGTTATATTTTCTCTAATAGTGGTTATTAGTAATCTTTGATACTCCATTTGGAAAATACAAAAATCAACGATTTAAAATGTAGGCCAACTGTTAAAACCAATATTTGAAGACCAGCTGTCGTAGCTTTTAAGGTGTTTACTATAACAATGATTGTGTCCGCGTCTCAACGCCTGAAATCAGGCATTCGCCACTTCAGTATCATATTTCTATGCCTGAAGTAAGGCGTTCGCCATTTTGATGGTTAAAATCAATAATACAGAAAAATACTTTAACGAAATGCTGCATTTCTGTCAGTGTGCTGCTCTAGTAGCAATAGTTCAATGCAGTTAACATATTAAAAGTAATGCCCTTTTGAAAATTGTAACCATATTGTAAAATTAAGTCTTACCTACCTAAAAAAACGTAATATTATTCTCCTATATACAAGTTTTGAGCATTGTAACGTTAGTGGTCCTCATTTTAAAATAATTTACTTAAAAACAGATGGGAAACAAAGCAACTAAGGACCTATGCTAAATAGTTTTTCCCTTATATTTTGCCTCAATGAACTATATCCCAAAGTTTAGGGTAGTTTATTGACATCCTATATTTTGTCTCAATGAACTATATCCCAAAGTTTAGGGTAGTTTATGGACACCCTATATTTTGTCTCAATTAACTATATCCCAAAGTTTAGGGTAGTTTATGGACACCCTATATTTTGTCTCAATGAACTATATCCCAATGTTTAGGATAGTTTATGGACACCCTATATTTTGTCTCAATGAACTATATCCCAAAGTTTAGGGTAGTTTATGGACACCCTATATTTTGTCTCAATGAACTATATCCCAAAGTGTAGGGTAGTTTATGGACACCCTATATTTTGTCTCAATGAACTATATCCCAAAGTTTAGGGTAGTTTATGGACACCCTATATTTTGTCTCAATGAACTATATCCCAATGTTTAGGATAGTTTATGGACACCCTATATTTTGTCTCAATGAACTATATCCCAAAGTTTAGGGTATTTTATGGACACCCTATATTTTGTCTCAATGAACTATATCCCAAAGTGTAGGGTAGTTTATGGACACCCTATATTTTGTCTCAATGAACTATATCCCAAAGTTTAGGGTAGTTTATGGACTCCCTATATTTTGTCTCAATGAACTATATCCCAAAGTTTAGGGTAGTTTATGGACACCCAATATTTTGTCTCAATGAACTATATCCCAAAGTTTAGGGTAGTTTATGGACACCCTATATTTTGTCTCAATGAACTATATCCCAAAGTTTAGGGTAGTTTATTGAAATCCTATATTTTGTCTCAATGAACTATATCCCAAAGTTTAGGGTAGTTTATGGACACCCTATATTTTGTCTCAATGAACTATATCCCAAAGTTTAGGGTAGTTTATGGACACCCTATATTTTGTCTCAATGAACTATATCCCAAAGTTTAGAGTAGTTTATTCACACCTTATATTTTGTCTCAATGAACTATATCCCAAAGTTTAGGGTAGTTTATTGACATCCTATATTTTGTCTCAATGAACTATATCCCAAAGTTTAGGGTAGTTTATGGACACCCTATATTTTGTCTCAATGAACTATATCCCAATGTTTAGGATAGTTTATGGACACCCTATATTTTGTCTCAATGAACTATATCCCAAAGTTTAGGGTAGTTTATTGACACCCTATATTTTGTCTCAATGAACTATATCCCAAAGTTTAGGGTAGTTTATGGACACCCTATATTTTGTCTCAATGAACTATATCCCAAAGTTTAGGGTAGTTTATTGAAATCCTATATTTTGTCTCATTGAACTATATCCCGAAGTTTAGGGTAGTTTATGGACATCCTATATATTGTCTCATTGAACTATATTCCAAAGTTTAGGGTAGTTTATGGACATCCTATATATTGTCTCATTGAACTATATCCCAAAGTTTATGGACATCCTATATATTGTCTCATTGAACTATATTCCAAAGTTTAGGGTAGTTTATTGACATCCTATATTTTGTTTCACTGAACTATATGCCAAAGTTTCATAGTTTAGGGACACTATATTTTTAATATTTGTTTCTGTTTGCTTGTTTTAAAGTAAATGTTATTTACAAGTACATTAATTTATGTTCAAACTTGCAAGTCAAGAACAAGTCTTGAAATTTCATCTCTACGTTTTATAACCTAATTTCTTTTATGACATTGATTTTTATACCTCTCTCTCTTTGAGCAGTCAACCCTGTATTTTATTCTAAATGTATAAAGTAATATTAAAAACAAGTATAATTTGTTTCCATCTTTTGATGTACAATTTTATTTTTAAATAATTTGGTTCAAAATATGTTAATGGAATATATATAAAATATTATACTTTTAAGTCAATAAATACTCCATTGTTACCTGTGTGTTTTTTTTATTAATGCTAATTTTGGGTAAAAATTCATAATATTATAATAAATTTTATTGAATGTAAAATGTTTTTAATGCTTGTGAAACTGTGTTTTATGACAGTAGGCAATCATTTTATTTTAATAATTTTCAACATTAGCAAATACTTTATGAATTAAATAATTAAGCTATAGAATTTATTACAATAAATAAATATATTTCGGAAGTCATTACAATGTGAAACAATAAATCAAATTTATGAATAGATGGAATAAAACATGGCAGTTATATCAATAAATAGTTCGGTTTAGAAGTGAAAAGTTGTATGATTAGTTAAATATATCAGTGTTGTATTAATTTATATCAGTTGCATGATTGTAATTTGATCGAATGGATTGGAAACAAATGTGGGACCAATCAATTCAATAAATTGTTTTGAATCATAACAAATCACAGAATTAAATTTATTATTCTCTTTAAGAAATTTACTATGTGTATATATTTAGCAAGTTTACATGTCTTTCCATAAATTTTTATGATACTAACTTTTTAAAGTATAAAAGTAGTTTGAGAATAAAATAAGTTCTAAAGTAATGAATGCATTTGCATTTAGTATAGGCAGTACTGTATTTAGTATAGGCAGTTGCAGTACTGTATTCAGTATAGGCAGTTGCAGTACTGTATTCAGTATAGGCAGTTGCAGTACTGTATTCAGTATAGTCAGTTGCAGTACTGTATTCAGTATAGGCAGTTGCAGTATTGTATTCAGTATAGGCAGTTGCAGTACTGTATTCAGTATAGGCAGTTGCAGTACTGTATTCAGTATGGGTAGTACTGTATTTAGTATAGGCAGTTGCAGTACTGTATTCAGTATAGGCAGTTGCAGTACTGTATTCAGTATAGGCAGTTGCAGTACTGTATTCAGTATAGGCAGTACTGTATTCAGTATAGGCAGATGCAGTACTGTATTCAGTATAGGCAGTTGCAGTACTGTATTCAGTATAGGCAGTTGCAGTACTGTATTCGGTATAGGCAGTTGCAGTACTGTATTCAGTATAGGCAGTACTGTATTCAGTATAGGCAGATGCAGTACTGTATTCAGTATAGGCAGTTGCATTACTGTATTCAGTATATGCAGTTGCAGTACTGTATTCAGTATAGGCAGTTGCAGTACTGTATTCAGTATAGGCAGTACTGTATTCAGTATAGGCAGTTGCAGTACTGTATTCAGTATAGGCAGTTGCAGTACTGTATTCAGTATTTGCAGTTGCAGTACTGTATTCAGTATAGGCAGTACTGTATTCAGTATAGGCAGTTGCAGTACTGTATTCAGTATAGGCAGTTGCAGTACTGTATTCAGTATATGCAGTTGCAGTACTGTATTCAGTATAGGCAGTACTGTATTTAGTATAGGCAGTTGCAGTACTGTATTCAGTATAGGCAGTTGCAGTACTGTATTCAGTATAGGCAGTTGCAGTACTGTATTCAGTATGGGTAGTACTGTATTTAGTATAGGCAGTTGCAGTACTGTATTCAGTATAGGCAGTTGCAGTACTGTATTCAGTATAGGCAGTTGCAGTACTGTATTCAGTATAGGCAGTTGCAGTACTGTATTCAGTATAGGCAGTTGCAGTACTGTATTCAGTATAGGCAGTTGCAGTACTGTATTCAGTATAGGCAGTTGCAGTACTGTATTCAGTTTAGGCAGTTGCAGTACTGTATTCAGTATAGGCAGTTGCAGTACTGTATTCAGTATAGGCAGTTGCAGTACTGTATTCAGTATAGGCAGTTGCAGTACTGTATTCAGTATAGGCAGTTGCAGTACTGTATTCAGTATAGGCAGTTGCAGTACTGTATTCAGTATAGGCAGTACTGTATTTAGTATAGGCAGTTACAGTACTGTATTCAGTATAGGCAGTTGCATTACTGTATTCAGTATAGGCAGTTGCAGTACTGTATTCAGTATAGGCAGTTGCAGTACTGTATTCAGTATAGGCAGTTGCAGTACTGTATTCAGTATAGGCAGTACTGTATTTAGTATAGGCAGTTGCAGTACTGTATTCAGTATAGGCAGTTGCATTACTGTATTCAGTATAGGCAGTTGCAGTACTGTATTCAGTATAGGCAGTTGCAGTACTGTATTCGGTATAGGCAGTTGCAGTACTGTATTCAGTATAGGCAGTACTGTATTCAGTATAGGCAGTTGCAGTACTGTATTCAGTATAGGCAGTTGCAGTACTGTATTCAGTATAGGCAGTTGCAGTACTGTATTCAGTATGGGTAGTACTGTATTTAGTATAGGCAGTTGCAGTACTGTATTCAGTATAGGCAGTTGCAGTACTGTATTCAGTATAGGCATTTGCAGTACTGTATTCAGTATAGGCAGTACTGTATTTAGTATAGGCAGTTGCAGTACTGTATTCAGTATAGGCAGTTGCAGTACTGTATTCAGTATAGGCAGTTGCAGTACTGTATTCAGTATAGGCAGTAGCAGTACTGTATTCAGTATAGGCAGTACTGTATTTAGTATAGGCAGTTGCAGTACTGTATTCAGTATAGGCAGTTGCAGTACTGTATTCAGTATAGGCAGTTGCAGTACTGTATTCAATATAGGCAGTACTGTAGGCAGTTGTAGTACTGTATTCAGTATAGGCAGTTGCAGTACTGTATTCAGTATAGGCAGTTGCAGTACTGTATTCAGTATAGGCAGTTGTAGTTACTGTATTCAGTATAGGGCAGTTGTAGTACTGTATTCAGTATAGGCAGTTGCAGTACTGTATTCAGTATAGGCAGTTGTAGTACTGTATTCAGTATAGGCAGTTGTCAGTACTGTATTCAGTATAGGCAGTTGTAGTACTGTATTCAGTATAGGCAGTTGTCAGTACTGTATTCAGTATAGGCAGTTGCAGTACTGTATTCGGTATAGGCAGTTGCAGTACTGTATTCAGTATAGGCAGTACTGTATTCAGTATAGGCAGTTGCAGTACTGTATTCAGTATAGCAGTTGTAGTTACTGTATTCAGATAGGCAGTTGCATTACTGTATTCAGTATAGGCAGTTGTAGTACTGTATTCAGTATAGGCAGTTGCAGTACTGTATTCAGTATAGGCAGTTGCAGTACTGTATTCAGTATAGGCAGTTGTAGTACTGTATTCAGTATAGGCAGTTGTAGTACTGTATTCAGTATAGGCAGTTGCAGTACTGTATTCAGTATAGGCAGTTGTAGTACTGTATTCAGTATAGGCAGTTGTAGTACTGTATTCAGTATAGGCAGTTGTAGTACTGTATTCAGTATAGGCAGTTGTAGTACTGTATTCAGTATAGGCAGTTGTAGTACTGTATTCAGTATAGGCAGTTGCAGTACTGTATTCAGTATAGGCAGTACTGTATTTAGTATAGGCAGTACTGTATTTAGTATAGGCAGTTGCAGTACTGTATTCAGTATAGGCAGTTGCATTACTGTATTCAGTATAGGCAGTTGCAGTACTGTATTCAGTATAGGCAGTTGTAGTACTGTATTCAGTATAGGCAGTTGTAGTACTGTATTCAGTATAGGCAGTTGCAGTACTGTATTCAGTATAGGCAGTTGCAGTACTGTATTCAGTATAGGCAGTTGCAGTACTGTATTTACAACATTAGTTTGGAAATGTGTGAAAGTGCACATATTTTAACTTATCATAGTTTAACTTTAGTCACATATTTTCAACCAGGCTGTAATTTAATGAACCGTGCTTGGTAAGAAGTTGGTTCACCACAATCTGTGTATGTGTTAGGCAGAAGAGGTCCGAATTCACATCCCATCATACACCTTACTCAACTGTTATTGGAAAATTTACATTAAAATCATGTTCAAACATCCAAATCTGGTATATGCCATCATCTTGCAGCTCTAAGGTTCATTTCTGTGACTGCTATTAGACATTACTTATTGTCTAAAACCTGTAATGTAAGACTAGAAACATTTTTCATAAGATTACTTTGAATACTACAATATTGAAGCTTTGTCACAAACCAGAATGATTCAGACACTCAGAGGCTTAACATTTTTCTCAAAAATCTGTTCTACCTTGTGGTCAAAACAATTATGATAAGTTGTGTCTCTCTTTCTGTACCTGTGGTCTAAACAATTATGATCAGTTGTGTCTCTCTTTCTGTACCTTGTGGTGTAAACAATCATGATCAGTTGTGTCTCTCTTTACCTTACCTCGTGGTCTAAACAATCATGATTAGTTGCGTCTCTCTTTCTTTACCTCGTGGTCAAAACATTATGATTAGTTGTTGTATCTTTCTTTCTGTACCTGTGGTCTAAACAATTATGATAAGTTGTGTCTCTCTTTCTGTACCTGTGGTCTAAACAGTTATGATCAGTTGTGTCTCTCTTTCTGTACCTTGTGGTGTAAACAATCATGATCAGTTGTGTCTCTCTTTCTTTACCTTACCTTGTGGTCTAAACAATCATGATTAGTTGCGTCTCTCTTTCTTTACCTCGTGGTCTAAACAATCATGATTAGTTTCCTTTCTCTTTTTGTACCTCATGGTCTAAACAATTGTGATCAGTTGTCTCTCTCTTTAAGTATAATATAAACAGTTAATATAATCACCATCTTGAATCCACCCTTTGCCCTAATTTTAGGTTAAACATGCATTTTCTGTGTGTAAAAATATTTTTATACAAAAACAAATAGACAAATTCTTTGAGAATTATATGCCACAATACTACTAATTTCATAATCTATCAATTAAAATAGTTTATGTTATATATTTCTTGTTATAAATTCATCAGTGATAAAGATGGGTTTTGTGGCTGCAATTTTTTATTTCCATAGAGGTTACAAAGCAAAATAACAAAATGGAATACCTTTAAATTGGTGTAAAACAATTTGTTTTCTTCGGCTTTAACTATGATATCGATTGTATTAACTCTACTGAATTTTTATTGCAGTATGCAATTTTTGAGCCCGGCACCAGAAACACTGGTACTGCGATAGCTGGTAAAAATGTTGCCAACCCAATAGCAATGTTAAACGCAGCAGTGGATATGTTGGAACACCTCGGCCATCAGACACATGCAGACTTACTTTCTAACGCCATCAACCAGACTGTTAATGTGGACAAGATTCATACTCCCGGTTAGTATTCACCATAACTTTGATTCTTAGCAGAGTTCTTAGTGAACCTTATGTATCTAGAGATCTTAATTTTTCAAATAAATCATTTTAATTATAATTTTCCCCACTCGTTACTTGATTAAATAAAAATATAAAATTAATGAGAATTACATTTTTTCCAGACCTGGGAGGCGCAGCTACCAGTACTGACGTTATCCAAAATATCATCAAAATCATTTTAGAAGCAACTAAAACAATGAAGTGGTAAGTTAACAATAAAAACTAACAGTCATGTAAATGTTTTAATTTAAACCATAGTTAAAAAATTTGTTTCAAACATCCAGAATTTATAATTAGCAAACAAGGTACTTTTGGAGAGAAAATTCAAAGGCACTTTCTGACAAGCTAGAAACTGGAAATTTGACATCTAAATAAATCTTGCATTGAAATTACTGAGAAAATTCAAACATCGCACACTTCTCAGTTTTAAGTTTTTTGGACAAAAAAGAATGTTTTACTTTCCTTTGAGATAAAACAAGTATGTTAAACCCTCCAAAACTAAAATAGTCAATCTCATAAAACATCATTTTTATCAGCATTATAAACATGCATTTCAGATTTCATTTTTTGTGTTGTAATTCAAAAGTTTGATTTATCTCAGGGGCCAAAAAAACTAAACATATTGAAAAATTTTAAATGTTTAACATAAAGTGTGCACACTCAAGTATTGTATCAAATTAATTAAATACACTATAAAAAAATATGCGGGAGCTTCTTGAAAATTCCTGTCTCTGTAATTGAAATTCTTGGATTGTAGATGTGTTGCTTGTAATTTCCTTTCCTAGAAATATGTTTCTGATTTTAGAATAACTTAATATATTTCCTGCAAGAGCCCATGTAAAAATAAATAAATAAATAATAATAATAATTTCAAGCCCTTTATGTTAAGTCCAAAAGCTAATACTACTTATAACATTTGATTGTTTCTTTTTTAAATTTAAGCTCTTGAGAACTGTTATGTCAGTTACCTAAGTAGTTGTCTTTTCATCAAATATTACCTTTATTTATTATTTTACAAAAATTTTAATTCCTCTGAAAATGATCTGTATGAGGGCTCATGTGTAGCCTTCGGTGTTGGCCTTGACTGGTAGTTTGTTTAAGTAATGTTCACCTTGTACTGTACTGGTTCTCCTAAGATCAAAAGTCATGGCGCATTGGTATAGTAAGGTCAAGAAGGAGATTGGAGTCTCCTTAAAAAAATCATTCTAGGGGACAAATAAGATCAGAGGAGGTTTTTAACAAGATAAAATCATACATAGAATATATAAAACTAAATTGATTTGTTCACAATTAAAATTATACTTCAATTATTTTGCATTAATGTTTTCTCAGTTTTGTATTTTAAGATTTTGTTAAATCATAAACTCATCATAATAGTCATCATCTTCTGCAGTTTCCAGCTGTCACCGTGTCTTCTTGGTACAAAATCCTCTCCACCACTTCTTGTCTTCCCATCTTCTCTCTTCCATGATGTCTTCCCACACTTCCCCTCTCTTCAATACACTCTCCCCACACCATCTTTCCATCTGTCTCTTGGTCTTCCTTTTGGTCTCTTTCTTTCAATTTCATACTTCAACCATTTCTTCCGGATCCGTTTTTCGTCCATCCTGTTCACATGCCTGAATCATCTCAATCTTCCTCTTTCCATCCTTTCTTGGAGAGGTTCTTCTCCTAAGCTATCTCTTATTGTCTCGTTTCTTAAAAATTATTTTTTAATCTCAAAAATCTCATTTCACTTTCTTTTATCCCTCTTCTTCAATTCTGCTCCATAAGTTAAAATTGGTACGTAGTACATTTTATAAATAATTTCTTTGCTTCTTTGGGGTACATTCTTGCTGTGTATCAATCCTCCTGTGTATCAATACAGTTCATAAACTCATAAATTGATCAAAACCTAGTTCATTGTAAACCTTCCTAAGAGATGGTTGTGTATTCATATAACCCCTTCAAAATAATATTAATAAATTTAATAAAATTTGAAATCCTGATGAATACATAGGCTAAGTTTGTTTGGATGTATTATTTCTCCAATTTTCATGATATTTTCTTTACAAACAAATATTATTTACAAACAAAGTAATTTATGCATAAAAGATTATATTAAAATCTAATTTTTTTCTTATATTCTTTACCTAATTTTTTTATCTCAAAAGATTATTTATAGAGTTCTCACGGAAAAATTCCATCGTTAGTATTAATTGGTAATTTATAATAACGCTCAAACATGCAAAATTATTCATGTTTTTTGTCCCCATAACAGTTAGAAGTATACTATAACAAACGATCATCCACCATTTTTTTTTTTTTATTCAGTGTGAGCTTCCAAAATGGGATTATCCCCAAAATCAGGATTATCATCCTAAGAAGTATAAATTCATTTAATCATATGTCATAAATCAAATTAGGCAATTCCATATAACGTTTATTTTTATAAATATATTTGGTATACAGTTGGCCTCATATAATTTTAAAAGGGGGACATTATCACTCAAACTAGTTGGTATTGATAAGAAAATTAAAAGAACAGACAATCTGTTGACATATAATTCAAAAGTTGCAAATTTTTGTGACAAATATCCATATTATGTACAGTGCACTCGTGACTATGCGGAACAATGTGGCGGTGAACTGTATATGCCAGAGTTCAAGGTTTAGTAGTCCATCTGAGGCATCAACAGTACCTAAGTTAGGTGTATTATATGCTGTCCACATTGTTATAATTAACTTTTATTACAATTAAAACTATGTTATTATATTGATTCCTCAAATAAAGTTAATAACCTAATGATAAAATGAAGGCTATGGCATTCACTATATTGTTAACAAAAACAGGATAAATAAAGGCTTGTTTGTAAAAAATAATAAAACAACACTTATGTACACAAAATATAAACGTAACACCATAAACTTAAAGGAATATAATCACAAAGTAATAGAAGAATTAAATACACATAACAATCACACCTACAATTCAGGTGGGTCACTGACTCATGACTACTGTTGACAAGGTCAATACAAATAACATTGCATGGGAATCATGGTGCTCAGCACAACATTCTATAAGTAGGGAAAATGTAATTTTAAGCAGCATAAAGGTATTGAGAACTGAATTTGCAGTACAAGTGATCGTTACACACTTAAATAATGTTTATAGTTGTGCTTTTACCGTTGAAGAAATATGCTACCTTTATTTTAATCTAATCCAGATAGGACAAATTCTGAATGGTCGCAATCCAAATAGTTGTGAGGCTACTGTAATACGTAGTTAGTGCCAGGAATTATGCAGGTATTATGTAAAGTAAGTATAGGTGGACTACAAAAAGAAATATCTGAACTTGGAGGCTTGATTTTTAAGTACATACTGTTAAAACAGTATCTTTGACTATCCCTCTATCAGTTACGGGTGAACCAGTTATAGGGGTGAAACAGGTGCAAAAGCCAGAATAGTAGCATATTGTATGTTGCTTATTCATACTAACTTATTTTTTCTATATATTACATTTTTTGTAGGTTTCCGGTATACTTTTCTTCTTCATTTCTGTTATATACCAATTTTGTCTTTCCTTTTTTAACAATGAGTGCTGGTCCTAAATACGGAAGCCATTTGAAGAATGCTGGCCATTTTTGGTACTTTTAAAAAAATTGATAAAAATGTCTTTATTAAAGGGGCGAAGTTAGGACTGTAAAGTCCTCTCTAACACAACCCCAAATTCATAGATTTAAAACCATTACACATAGAAAAGTATCACTTAGATCTCTGGATTCTATATTTCTTCTTCTTTTTATCAGTAAACAATTAAAAATCACATTTTTTCAACTCATAATATAAGTTTTTTTAGTAATAGTGTTTAGTTTTACAACAACAACAAAAAATCAAACCAAGGTCAATGGAGAATAGAAAATAATTTTGAACATAATTTGATTGCCCTATTCATAGAAAACTAAGTAAAATAAGTACTAACAAAATACATGTTTTTATTTACATGCTCTATTTACACTTTGCAATAGAGTCCACTCACTAAAGAATGGTTCTGAAACGTGCAGACAAAAGCAGTGCAGTCTAGCGGCTACAACTCAATCATTCTGGCTAAAAACAGTACAGTGTGCACATTAAAGGAGGTTAGGTTAGGTTAGGTTAGCAGTGCAGTCTAGCGGCTACAACTCAATCATTCTGGCTAAAAACAGTACAGTGTGCACATTAAAGGAGGTTAGGTTAGGTTAGGTTAGCAGTGCAGTCTAGCGGCTACAACTCAATCATTCTGGCTAAAAACAGTACAGTGTGCACATTAAAGGAGGTTAGGTTAGGTTAGGTTAGCAGCGCAGTCTAGCGGCTACAACTCAATCATTCTGGCTAAAAACAGTACAGTGTGCACATTAAAGGAGGTTAGGTTAGGTTAGGTTAGCAGTGCAGTCTAGCGGCTACAACTCAATCATTCTGGCTAAAAACAGTACAGTGTGCACATTAAAGGAGGTTAGGTTAGGTTAGGTTAGCAGTGCAGTCTAGCGGCTACAACTCAATCATTCTGGCTAAAAACAGTACAGTGTGCACATTAAAGGAGGTTAGGTTAGGTTAGGTTAGCAGTGCAGTCTAGCGGCTACAACTCAATCATTCTGGCTAAAAACAGTACAGTGTGCACATTAAAGGAGGTTAGGTTAGGTTAGGTTAGCAGTGCAGTCTAGCGGCTACAACTCAATCATTCTGGCTAAAAACAGTACAGTGTGCACATTAAAGGAGGTTAGGTTAGGTTAGGTTAGCAGTGCAGTCTAGCGGCTACAACTCAATCATTCTGGCTAAAAACAGTACAGTGTGCACATTAAAGGAGGTTAGGTTAGGTTAGGTTAGCAGTGCAGTCTAGCGGCTACAACTCAATCATTCTGGCTAAAAACAGTACAGTGTGCACATTAAAGGAGGTTAGGTTAGGTTAGGTTAGCAGTGCAGTCTAGCGGCTACAACTCAATCATTCTGGCTAAAAACAGTACAGTGTGCACATTAAAGGAGGTTAGGTTAGGTTAGGTTAGCAGTGCAGTCTAGCGGCTACAACTCAATCATTCTGGCTAAAAACAGTACAGTGTGCACATTAAAGGAGGTTCCTTAATACTAACACATAATAATCTTCAAGTAAGATTTTGTCATGTTAGCCAATTGAATGTAGAAGTGTCAGCTATTTTCATTGACAGTCTAAGAATAATTGTTGTAACCATATATTACTCTCCAGCAGGCGAACCAAATATTTTTCTTGAAAATTTTGAATCACAAGTTGGTAGTCTATTTAGGTAATAATAGTTATATTGCCGCAAAACATTAAAAAACTGCTTTGTGTACTGCTTTTATTACTTACATCAAAATTAGAATTGAAATCTTCTCCAATCACAGAGGTATAATTTGTCCAGTGTGACAAAAAAAAACTGAGATGAACAATAAACTAACATGTTGTACTTTCAGTGTTCCATTCTCTGACCATAATGGAGTCTTACTTAGTATTCCTTTTAATAATTTGACATCACAAGAAAAAATGGTATATAACCATACTACAAACACTAAGTTAATTTTACCAAAACAACAAATTAAAATTTTAACAGACATGTTAAGGCGCTATGGCTAGCCAGCTTCACTCAGTTCTATTCATTCGAGTGCTCAAAATTTATGCTAAAAATTTTTGAAATTCTAAAAAATAGTATTGATTATTTAACACAAGATGTACGAATAAAGTCTCATTATACTAAAAAAAAAAATAACAACTGGTATAGCAGCGAACTTTCAAATATGAAGAATAAATTAATATTTCTAGACAAAATCATAAAAATTAGTCCTGCACCCTCTCATAATATCAACCACAGTTTTCATGATTTGAGGAATCAATATAGGCGAAGTATAAGAGAGTTTAAAATAAGATTCAATACAGATCTCATAGAAAACAGTAATAATAAGTGCAGAACTGCATGGAGAGTGATAAAAGCTTGTGCTCTGAAAATAAGACAGACTGTAAAATATCTGCTGACTCTTAATAACTTTTTTATTAACTCAGTACAAAATATTAAGAAACAAATTAATGCTCTCTCAGTTCTGAAGAATTGATTAAAAATGTTAATCCAACTGCCCTTGATGTCCATTTACCTGGAATCTCATTACTCTCCATGATGTAATTAAGGCAACTAAACGGTTAAAATCATCTGACAGCAATTATGTATATCTTATGTCAAATAATCTACTTAAAAGCATAAGTAATAGTATTTATGAGCCATCATCTCTCAGCTTTAATCTTTGCTTATCTGAAGGGATTTTTCCTGATGAGTTAAACATTTATAGAATCTATCCCATCTTAAAAAAGGCTCGAAAGACATGCCTGAAAGTTACAGACCAATCTCAGTCATACCTACAATTTTCAAATTATTTGAATCATTAGTATTTTACCAGCTAAGTACTTTTTTTGAACAAAATAACTTATTGAGTCTCTTTCAGTTTGGGTTTAGAAAAGGCAAGTCTACAACAGAAGCAATTAATTGATAAGCTGGTCCATAATGTAATCACAGCTTTTGAGAACAAAGAGTTTGCTCAGGCCACCGTTTGTGACCTCAGCAAGGCTTTCGATTTTGTAAATCATATAGCTTGAGTATTATGGAATCCAGGGTGTAGAATTACAATTTTTCAAGTCATATCTAATCAGTCACAAGCAAAAAGTATTGGTAAATGGTGATTGATCTCAAGAGTTGGAGGTTGGACATGGTGTCCCACAGGGATCAGTTTTAGGTCCTTTGTTGCTATTTCTGATATTTATTAATGATCTCCCAACCTATATGCAAAGAAAGACCTGTGTATATGCAGATGACAACCTTTTTCCATACAAATTCAAATATTGAAGAACTTAAGGGCTCAGCCCGTAGTGCTCTAGTCAGAGCTTCAGATTGGTTTAAAACTAACGGGTTTATCTTGAATGAAGAAAAGACACAAAACTTGATTTTCTCTCTCAAAAAAGTTGGTCACGATATTTTGTCACATAACTATACCGATAAAGTAAAATTTTAGGTGTCCATGTAGACAAAAATTTAACATGGGATCCCCAGATTGATTTCGTTACCTCAAAATTATCTAGAGTTATTTTTCTGATTAAAAACTCACCTGTTGTATTACAGAAAACTATGTTAGATGTGCTTATTATCTATATTTTCAATCTATATTTAGATATGGATTGATTTTTGTTGTTGTAATTGTAGCAGGATTAATTAAATTTTAATCCTCCAAAAATAGGTTGTACGAATCATGCCTGGAGCAGGTTACATGGACCACTGTAAACCTCTATTTATAGACTTGAAAATACAAACAATTATTAATATATACATATTCGATTTAGTTCCATATATTATTAACAGTCCTAATCTTATTAAAACTGTGACACACAATTACAAAACTAGGAGTAGGACAAATGAGCTCACTACTATTGACTTCTGTAGATTAAGCAAGTCAGTCAATAGTCATTACATTACATCACTGAAAGTCATCTAGATACATGACATAAGATCTCATCTACATAAGATAAGTCATCTAGTTCAAAATTACCCGAAAAATGTTTTTGTCAACATTTTTACAATTGGCTTCTTAAAACCCCTTTATATAGCATTGGTGATTTTTTCAGCTTGCCTCATACTATTTTTTGACATCTTTTATCTTGAAATGTTTTTAGAATAGTGAATCCTTTTCAATTATTTGCAATTATTTTTCATTTAACATAGACTTAGCATTAAGCATACTTTGACCCTGGTTCCTAGAGAAAACATGTATTTATACGCAGATGACACAAACCTGAAGGTGTCTAGTAATACACAGGCAGAGATAACATCTATGTCCCATATCAAACTAATAAACATTAAAAATTATTTACTATCCCATAGCTTACACTTCAATTTGGAGAAAACCCATTTCACATATTTTTCAACTAAACAAAATAAAAGAAAGTTTGTTTCAAAAATAACAGTAGATGGGAATCTGATTAAACAATTAGATAAGACAAACTACTTGGGATTATTTATAGATGAACATCTTTCATGGGATTCACATGTATTAAAAATATGCTCAAAAATAAATTCTGACTTATATGCGTTAAAGAAAATGTCCTATTTGTGTAATCTCGAAACATTAAAATTTATTTACTTTTCTTATATCCATTCACATGTTTCATATAGAATTAAATTGTGGGGCTACATCAAAGAAAAATTTTGACAGAATACTAAAATTACAAAAAAAGGCAATAAGAATAATTTTGGGGTTATCAGCTAAACAATCAGTAAAATAAAAATTTAGAAAATTAAATATTATGACAGTTTATGGATTGTACATATTAGAATGTATCATGTATATGAAATAACATGGCTTGAACCAACCCTCTCATGGATACAATACCAGGGGCAGAGTTATATTAACAAGTCGACATAATCTAGATTTTTATTAAAAAAGACAAGTTATA
The DNA here is from genome assembly GCA_035578905.1 of Stictocephala bisonia. Lineage (NCBI taxonomy): Eukaryota > Metazoa > Arthropoda > Insecta > Hemiptera > Membracidae > Stictocephala > Stictocephala bisonia. Next base: position 26,407,524 of record JAQJVL010000001.1, on the reverse strand, counting down.
TTGGACAAAAGTACCGACAGATGCTACCTAAAAAATTGAACACGATTGCATCAAATTATAAATTCAAGAAAGGTTAAAAAAAGTATTTGCTAGACTGTGCTCCATACTCAACGGATGAGGTATTTAACTTTAAATCTTGATTTGTTTTTTTTTATAAATTGTTCTTATAGTATTTAGTGATATATTGTATACTAAATATTTTGACACTATAATCTTTGTACAACATGAATAAAGCCATTTTTGATTTGATTTGATTTAAGAAGCAACCTATGAAGTTGTCAATAAATGTAACATTTTATATTACAATAAAAGGCTATTTATTCTAGCGATGAAGCGGCTCACTGACATCACTATAGACCATTTAGAGCACCAGACTCCATATTAATATTCAATAGGCTATTTAACAAAATTAAAACATCGATCCCGTAAAACTACTGGATCCGCATTCTTCGGAAGTTATGCTACTCCGTAAAAATACGGGATCCGCAGTCAAAGTGTTAAACATATGTCTACTTTTTTTCATCAAATTTAACAATAAAACAAATAAAAACTGTCATTCTTCAAATTAAACAAAGTCACAGGCAACAAACACCTTATCTACTCTTATGTTCCATCACCAGTGGGCTAAAATGAATCTATATTTTTTTTACTAATATTTAGTTTTATGTTAGAAATTTTGCTGTGATAGTATATAAAATTTGTAATTGTAGGTAAGTATAACTGTTTGTATAGTGTACAGTTTTGGAAGGAGGGAGTGGCTAGTCTAGTCTGTGAGCTTGCCTTGCTTTTTTGCATACCATCTGAAATGTGCTTTTACAAAACTCACTGTGACGCTTTTTACAGTTTCCAAATTACTTCAATTATGTAATAAAAGTGTGAACGAGAAGGAAGAAAGTGTGCTGAATATACACAATTATTTATTATTTTTACTGTTATCAATATTCAATTGTTTTCAAGTAGTGCTTTGACTATTTCACCTCACGAGTTATTGATTTTGTTCATAATATTTTACACAAACAAGTTTATTTTAATATTACCTTAATTGTTTAGATTATGTTCTGATTTTATTAAAAATCATGCTGTGTCGTCTGTTCTGAAGGCAGTATTTATTTCAATGGGGCGTCTAAAAAGTAAATTTATTTTGAAGTAAATGCAAGAAAGGTGGTTGGTTACCTTATGCATCTAGAAGATATGGTTTGGGATTTCTTTTATTTAATAAAAAGGAGAGGCCGATCTCCTTCTTAACCTTACTCTGCCCATTCCTCATAGATCTGTGCGAGAAATTTAATGGAAACACCCCAGAATAACGTGTCACTCAGTTTTCAGCAAATAATCAAGCAGCATAATGTCCCTGTTGAAAATTGCTGTCAGTCATTAAGTGATGTTTGACTATAAAAATTATAAGTTTAGGAAATTAATTTGAAATTAGGTTGTGTATGTGCGCAAATGAAGATTCTCATCTATACTTCAATCAAAACAGGAGAGTAAAGGACCTAGGCACTTTTAGAAGTTTCTAGGTCCTATACTCTCCAAGAGTTAATGAGGTGGTCATGGCTCTGTCTGTTGGGAACGCAGCTGGAATGGATGATATCTTCCCGAAATTTCTAAAACATGCTGGTACAAAAGTAAAACATTGGTTTCTAACATTCTTCCATGCCATACTGGCAAGTGGCAATATGCCCAAAGCTTTTAAAAGATCTAAAATAATAGCTGTTTTGAAGCCAGGCAAAGAACCACAACGTGCTGAAAGCTACCGCCCTTTGGCTCTTTTAACTGTCTGCTATAAGTTGTTGGAGAGACGGATTTACAACAGAATATCAGCTATTCTCAGTGACAGCATACCTGCTGAACCTAGTCGAAATTGTTGCGACCAGGTACTTTCTTTGACATCTTTAATTGAGAGTGGGTTTGAACAGAAAAATAAAACATTAACAGCATTCGTAGATCTTTCAGCAGCCTATGACACAATCTGGAGAAAGAGCCTGTTACTTACATTTTACAACTTGATTATGTGTCATTGATTATTGCAGTTTCTGAATTCCACCCTAGGCAACAGGTTAAAGTGTGCCTGGGTTGCAGAGAAGTTTTTGTAGACACCTGAACGATGGACTGCCTTAAGGATCTGTGTTGTTTCTCTTTTATTCAATGTATACACTGCCAACGTTCCCGCAACACAGTCCAGAAAATTCATGTATGCAGATGATATTGCTCTTGCAACTCAACAGGAAGATATATCAAAAACAGAAAAATACTTACACTTGATCTAGCTGTCCTCAATAATTATTTTAGAACGTGGAAGCTAAAGCCCAATCCAACAAAGACAGAAGTAACCAGCTTTCACCTATTAATCAGGGTGTCTACCGTGATTTTGAAAAAATCAAAAAAGTCAAGAAAAAGTCGGGATATCGTGTAACTGGTCAAGAAAATCAAGAAAAGAGGCATTAAGTCAAGAAATGTAGTCTTTTTCTAAGAAATTTTGGCTTAGAGGTTGGTGATCTTATCGCCCATCACATTGCACCTTTTGTTGCAATCAGCCACTAACATGTGAAATCCTAACTAACAATTTACCACTTATTTTTCCTACTGTATTAATAACTTGGCTGTGCTCACTGTGGGTTGTATGTATATTACGGTGTTAAAAGTATTTATACATACCGTAATATATTAACACAAATCAAAACTTATTAAAAAATGCCCCTTGAAATACAAGATCATACAAGGAGCATCATGTCTATCTCCTGATGTGATAAAAAATGGAACTTTGAGGCTGTCTCGTATTGATTTGGCTCTAGAGCAATTTGTGAACAAAAATTACCTCCTGCTGTTGCGGATAAAGTTGAGATAGATTATTTACAGATTTGCGAAATCCCTTCAGTACTATAAAAGTTAAAATCATTCAGAATTAGTCAAGACAGACTGGATACTTTTTTATGGACTTACTAAAAAATTCAAAGATTGACAATATTAATTTGGAGACATTTTAAAAACAAATCCTAATCCTAATTATGTTTCATGGAAATGGAGAAGTGGAAATGGACTGAAATGGGTTTCAGTCAACAAACAGTGTTTGGTTGAAAATTTGGAAGAACACTCTCTTGTAACTCAAAGATCAGTGTATATTGAAGTATCAATTTCCGGACATATAAAGAATGTTGTAATATCAAAGCCTATGATACACTCCTTTAAAAATGCTTCATCAAAGAGAAAAGATGTTCTCAAAGCAAAAAGAAGCTATAATGATAGGCAAAAAGAAACATCCCACCAGTTAGCTTCAGAGGTAACGCTGTTAGAACAAAAGAAAACAGATTTTAGAAGAAAAATTAGAAGAAGTTCAAGAGTTGGACCAGAAAATAAAGAAACTTAAAACTCAAATGTAAAATATAAGTTAGATAAGTGTGTTTTTTTAAATTGTGGTATGTAAAAATGACCACAGAAAGTATGTTAATATACTGCTATAACTGACTGTTTTATAATCATTATTTTACTGTTCATAATGATATGCTGTGATGTGTATTTGATTTATTGTATTGTAAATATAAATTGAAATGTTACATCCAAAACTAAGAAGCAGATGACTTTTAGGATAGATAGATAGATAAAATTACAGTCCAACCTTGATAATTTAAAATCTGTGATGACCCAATTTTTTTGAAATTCCTAGAACATCTCATAATAGCCATTATTAATTTAACAATATTAACTCAAATATTGTGATATGAATACTGTGATAAGTTGAATTTTATATTGTCTGGCACAGTATAAAATTAACACTGTAGCTCAAAAAAACCAGTGGGTTTATAGAAAACAAATATTTTTATACCAAAAATCTATAAATTAAAAAAATGTAATAATAGAGAAATTGCAATGTGCTGATTCAAATTGCAGACCTTTGAAAGTTTAAGTTGCAATCATGTTACCTTTTAACTCCAAGTTTTAACACTTACATATTTATTCTTTATTTTAGAAACAATAGCTAAATTGTTACGTAAAAAGATTGTGAGTGGATCATCAAGATGATAAAGCCCTGACAGAAATAAGTTGTCAATATTAACACTTGTATCATCAAATAATAGATTCTATTGAGTATTGTGTTTCTGTGGTGGCTCAGTGGTCAAGGCTACGGACCGTTGATGACATGGTCCAAGGTTTGAATCCACAACTGAAATATCTCAGGTATTTCACTCGTTGAATAAAGTTTACGCTCAGGCCTGCAGGCCCATGTAAACTGGCAAATGAATTTTTAAAAAAATTAAATATTTGTGGAAATAAAATTAAATGCCAAACCTTTGATTATATTTTAGACATTAACAGTTGTTATACATTTTGTTTTCCGTGATTTTTTTATTACTGTGTCTGTGATTTTTATTTAGTAAATTTTTAAAATTACTCTGTCTGTGACAGTAAATTATGATTTTTCTCATTGTTTGCCTTTTATTTAATACAAGTTACATATTTGTAATATAATTTATATAAAACTATGATTTTTTTTAAAACTAAACCATATTTCAGATATTTTTTAGTCTTAGAATCGTCATTTGATTTATGTAACATTATTTCTCTTAGTCTTTTTTTTCTTTACATTAAAAATACAAATTTTTACTATTACAAATACCGTAAATCATAGTGGTATCTTATTTTTAACGAAAAAAAAATTAAATTAAATACATTAAATGATAAATATAATAAAGTACCCTTTTATTCATTTTTATAAAAATATATTACCGGTTTCGGCTCTTAGGCCATCTTCAGATAGTAAATAATATCCGAAGCCGAAACCGGTACCCTAAGAGCCGAAACCGGTAATATATTTTTATAAAAATGAATAAAAGGGTACTTTATTATATTTATCATTTAATTTATTAAAATAGTAGCCCTAACGTGAACTAGTTTATACATTTATAAATTAAATATATACATCTGGTTTACAAAAAACAAATATTTGTACCAAAAGTCTATACATTTCTGAAAAAGGGTACTAATACAGGAATTGCAATGTGCTGATTCAAATGTTAAAACCCATATTACCATATTTAACAAAGTTTTATAAAAGCTGTTGTAGTTAAATTTGTAAAAAGAAGATACAAGTTTTTTATGTTTGTTTTTTTGATCCTATCTCACACTTAGAGCTCATCGTAACATAGTGAACGGGTCTTATTGTAATCGGACCTACATTCCCTGATATGTATATAATATTCGGAGATTTCCAATACTTTGAGTGTTTAAGAAACAAACACTCCCTTCTTTTTTACACGTACAGTGGTATTGGCCCACCCGCCCACCCATACACGTACAGTGGTATTGACCTATCAACACCACTGTACGTGTGTGTGCGGGCGGGTGGGTCAACACCACTGTACGTGTATGGGCGGGTAGGTGGGTCAACACCAATGTACGTGTAAGGGCGGGCGGTTGGCTCAACACCACTGTACATGTATGGGTGGATGGGTGAGTCAACACCACTGTACGTGTATGAGTGGGCAGGTGGGTATGGGTGATTCCACTGTACGTGTATGGGTGGGCGGGTGGGTCAGTGCCAATGTATCTGAATGGGCGGACGGGTGGGTCAATGCCGATGTACGTGTATGGGTAGTACTCATACTTAATATATTTTTGAAAGATAATATTAAGTATGAGAAACTGGACGTAAATGAGTTCTGTGAGGAAGGTTATTGTGAGCTAGCCGCTGTTAAGCTGTATCTAGCAATAATTTAGTAAACATGAAATTTACTTAATAAATTTCAACATGCTTCGGCTCTTTTTAGTGGTAACATGTCTGTCTGTGGTAGTTATGTTGATAAACAAAATCAGGTAGTAATAATAAGTGGACAGTATTTATTGATGTAATGTAGTTTTGATGTCACAACATCTGCATCCAGTTATTTGACGCTTGGAAGTATTTTCTTATACTGGCTGTTCATTGAACATCAGCGCCAAAGTGAATGTTGCTAGTATATCAACAACACTGGAAATCAGTTTGACACACACCTTGAAATAACAACAGCTATTGATTGCAGTAACTTGTTGATTGACACATACACAACCCGCTTTTTGTGCTGTTTGAGTGATGTGAAATAACAGTTTTCCGCAACTGTCTAACACCTCACTGCATGTAAGTGCAATGCTTGAGTAACCGACACCCATTTTGTTCTCATTCAAAGATGGCATTTTGTTTTCAGATGAGTTGAGGCCTCCGGCGCTCTCACCTTTCTGTATCCTCTTCTTCGTCTACGGACATCTCTTGGTTCTTGTTTTACTATGATGTTGTTTTTATTTCAAAGTATTTATTTAGTAGATTCATTTTTTATCTATATATTTTGTTGTTAAATGAATCATATTAATTAATGATATTATTAGATTATGTAGTTTTATAGTACAAAAAACAGAACTGATTCGCTATTGTGCTTTATAAAGTACAAATTTGCTATGCTTAATATTAGGTCATATACGTACTCAAAAAACTTTATTAAAACTGAATTTCTTCTTGTTACAGGCCTAGACATTAATGGAAACAAAAGGTATGATCCGAAATGTTATTATGTAAGTGAAGAAACCCCCACTAGCTTTAATTTTAATTCAGTATTGTTATTTATTTTCTGCGATTGTTATTTTATTTCATACAAAATTATGATTTTATAATAAATCTGATTTTTCCTTGTGGAATTATTTTAGCAAATCCTGTTACTTGTAATCTAATATTATTTTGTCAATAGTATCATCAATAAAAAAATAATAATAATCTATAAAAAAAAAATATTTAATCTTTTTAGGGATGCAATTTTGATCAATGTAGTACCATGTAAAAAAATTGTGTGCATACAAAGGCTGATCAGAAAGTAACAAGAGCATTTAATATTAATGTACATTGCTATTCAAACAAATAACTTTTGGGCATAGTTGTTATTACAACGATTGCCTTCATCAAAGATGTTAAAAAAAGGTAAATCAAATAGAAACAACTTTGCCATCAAAACATACAAATTATTTTCTTCTAAAGTAAATATGCATTGACTACAGAACTATTTAAAATAGTATTTAATATATAATATACTCTTCTATTTAGGATCTTATTTATTATTGAGGAAGATATTAATAGAATAAAAACATTCAACAAAAAATTCTTGAGTTTTTTATCTCTATCCTTGTAGCAGCTGTGAAGTCATAGTGTATAATATAGCCTCATTGAACTGTAACATGGAAAAGAATGTCCTAATGTGGGATATATTAAGAAAAAATTGCTATCCAAAATTTAAGATATGACTATGTTCATTCAGGTATACACATTTTACGGACAATAAACCATTTAATTTCTTATGTTATACTTAGATTGGAATAAAGAATTTTAAAAAATTGTTTCTTTATTTGTTCAAATAACATCAGGTCTGCAAAATATAAATTCCAGGAACGTCAGTATAATAATTTTTTTAAGTTTGCAAGACTGTACTTGATGAAACCCACAGTAATTCTTTCTGCCTTTTTTTTTGTAAAATGAAGTTCTAATTTGAACACAGCCCCTGTGATCCTCATATACAAACTGCATGAGAGAGATATGGCAAAAATACGCTAGATATACAAAGTCACTAGCAAAGAAATGCACTATATATATCAACAAAAAGTGGAAGTCTGCAAAGAACAAAATTGTCAGAGTAAATTTTTTTTTTCCAATTTTGTCAGTGTGAATAAAGAAATTATTATTATTTAAAAAAATTGGATCACAATCAAAACAGACCTCCATTAATAGAATAACTAAGATTGTCAATATTCTTTTATTTAATAGCTTTGTTCACAGTCAAATTTTTATTGTTTTCTCAGTTTTTCAAGTGACTTCCTATTCTGTGTCTGCCGCTTCAGTACTTAATGCTAATGATATGACATTTATTACATAGGTAAAGACTTACTTATATTTAGTTATTTGTACAATATACAATATTAAGGGTACATAAGTGGTTTCTATTAAATAATGTTCTTTTAAATCGAAAAAAATCAGTCCTTTTTAAACTAAAATATGTATTAGTGACAATCTCAACAATAGTAATTTTGTATCATGTGTTAAAAGTTTCTTCAAATACGTTGGCAGCCATCTTGACGGTGTGTGCTAGAAAACTTTCAAGAGTTTTATCTTTACATCCCTTGTGACCCATAGTTAATTTATTTTTAATCCATTATTAGAAACATTCATATTTTTGGGGATAATTCTGCTTAGTCAAAAATATTTTGTTCCAAAAAATCCTAATAATCATTTCTGAATATGGTTCTTATATCACTGCAAATGGCTTTTTATACAATTAATTGTTATAACCTAGCATTTAAATCTATATAAGTTTGGCCTTATAAATAGTAATTTTGAAAATTCTCAAAGTTTTAATTTTACTCACAGTATTCACTGTTACAACACTAGAGAAGTCAAATAAAAAATTGTTTATTTCCCACTTCTATATACATGCAGTCATAAAAAATAATAAAAATTACATACATAAATAAACTGGTGCTCAATAAATGGAGAACTTCATTCAAAATATTACTAAAAAAAGGAAATTAATACATAGGAAAATGTTGTGCATGAGAGAGCAGTGGACATAGAACACAGCATCAGTTGGCTTCTTAAAGTATCAATAAAATTAATACTTTCAGGAGTATAATATGTATTTATCTTAAAGTATTTATCTTTTATTTGTGTAACATTATTTCTTATACCGTTTTTTTTCTTGGTATTAAAGATGGAAATTGTTATTATTACAAATATAGAATAGTGGTCTCTTACTTTTGATGAACAAAAATTATATTAAATACATATATTAAATATAATTTAATATAATTTTTAATGTATGACTATGTTTTTTTTTTTTTTTTTTTTTTTGGTTAAATAATTATCACTACCCTAACAGTAACTTTATAGATATGGTGATAACAGTAGTAACATCGTTAATGTAAATTAAGAATAAGAGTGGCCCAAGCACAGAACCCTGGGGCACACCTCTAGTCACCAGTTCCCAGTCAGATTCTCTTTTGTCAATAAATGTGTTGATTTCTGTGGCCTTAGTGAAATATATCAAAAACTTCTTTTGTATCTTTAGATAAACAAACACTTAAAGCAGTCAAACAATCTTCAATTTAAAGGTTAATAAATACTGTATTTAGTACAAGTGATTGCTAACTATGACAACAAAACATTTTTCAATACATTGTATTGTTATCTTCTTCTTCTTGATAGTTCTTTTATTTCATTTAGCCCTCCAACTGATGTACTGTGCGATTATTCACACTACTTTGGAGTGATGCTATCGCACTGTTCGATATATTCGATTTTCAATAATTACAGCCTAACTTTATTCACAAAAATCACATACTTTGAATAGTAATGGATAGATTTCTATTTCCACCTGTTTAATTTGAAACACCATTCATAAGGCTGTGGACAGGTGTGAGTGAAATATAATAAACTGTTTATATTCGCTGAGCATCTGCGCTAGTGAACTGACTCAGCTATTCATTCACAATGCAGTATTGATTTGATGTGTTATTTTTATTGTAAATTCGTGTTATAGGTTATGGTTGTTAAAGTGTTTTGTTTATTTTAGCTTTTATCATCAGTGAACAGTAGGTTCAGTGCTATTAGACATTGTTTAGGTGATGAAGTTAGTGACGTTAGTAGAAGGTGACGTTCCTAGTGACATTGAAGATTTGTAGTCTTTTATAAATATGTAAATATATCATAATAATATTTGTTTATTTTGCAGTTTTGTAATTCCATTATTTGTTTCTCATATTACTTGTGGCAGAGGTAACATTTTTGGCCATATTTTTCCTCAAGCAATGTGTAAATACATTTTGTACCTAATTAGATAAAATTTGACTTATCTATTTGGACTTATCTGCTGGACTTATCTAAAAATTACACATTTTTTTCTTGTAAAAATGCAAGTAATATAGTTTTATTCAGAATAAAGTTTGGAAATTTTTTATTTTTTGGATTTTTATAGACCTTTATTGTGTGTTCATAGTGCTCAAAAGTAATAAACAAAAAAAAAACAAAAAAATTCAGCCAGACTTTTATGAAGCCTCCATGTTTTAAAATACTGGCATATATATATATATATATATATATATATATATATATATATATATATATATACACACATTTTCTATTACTTTATAAAGCATACTATTTTTTTAACAGTTTGATTTATTATACATGGTATTTGAACAGCTTTTAAATTTTTTAAAATTATTAAAGCTAACCTTGCAAAATGCCTAAACTCGCCATATCACTGAAAAGTGTTTAAATCATCAGTTGGAGAGTTAAACAAGTAGAAATGTTTAAACAACTTATATCTGGTCATATTAGTGATAAGATATTTATGTATGATCTGGCTTTTATAGCTGTGTTAGTCATTCTTGATAATCTATGTATCCTATGACAAATAAACATTATTATAATCACTACAACCATTCTCTCAAAACCACTAAAAACTCTAATTTAATTCAATAAACGTGTTGATTTCTGTGGCTTCGCGAAATTGTCCTTTCTCTATAATTTATGTGTCAACCGCAACAGACACAGTGAAACTACTTCATATATCATTTGCATACAAAAATAAAATTAAGCCCAATTATAGAGACTAGCATACACTCTTATTAACAATTTGAACAGCTTAGTTCAATTCAGTTATAATCGGAATAGAATAGCTTAGTTTCAGAGAGAAGATATATTTTCCTTGTATATAAATGACTTTTATACTAAAATAGGAAAAACCAATTATTTGCTGCATCCCATATGTTCATAACATTTTTTAAGGAGCTTATGACAAATAAAATTGAAATATTTGTGTAGATAAAAAAGACCAGCATCAGACTTCTTCTTATCCAAAGCTTCAACAACTTTATACAGGGTGTTCTGAAAAAAGGTGCCCATAAGGCAGGGCGTGATTCCTCACATCAAAAGAAGAAAAAAAGTTCTAATTAACATAGGTCCGAAAATGCTTCGTTAGCGAGTTACGGCTAGCGAAAGATTTCGCCTGAATTTCAGTTCCCCTGCTGAAACGAAGCCCTACGGCTATTTGTTGGCTGTTAATTAAGATGTACAATTTAGCGTTCTTTATGTAAAATGAACTGAAAAATTGAATAAAACCGTTTCCAGACCTGTAGCTACAGTAGTTTTTAAGATATGTGACGAAATACGCGAAACTTGGTCCCGAAAAACAAGTTCCTTTTAGGTTTGAAGCAGATTTACTATGTTAAATGTACAATAAACCCAAATTTTTTTTACAGAACTTTTAGAAAATTAAATTTTGAAGAGAAAGATGTAAAATAAGTCTATAATAGACAAACGCAACCTTTAAAAAATAATCCTTAATTAGCCTACATACAAAACGCATGAAAAATAGACAAAATCTGTTAAGCTCTCTACAAATGTAATATTGAAATTAAAACAGCTGTTGTATTAAAACATATGATTTAAGGGACAAAATAATTTCTATTTAAAACATATGTTTAAACAGTGTAACATTGTTTATAATAATTTAAATAAACATGACAAGCAGCTATTTTTCCATTGCTCATTATGTGCGTGTGTTGATCTGTACTTTAATACAAGTTAGTGCGAGTGCCGTTGCAGTTAATTTTTGATAGCTAATAATATCTTATTGATCATGGCAGGTAATATGAATATTATGTACACTAATGGTGAAATGGCAGACATGCATTTAATGTACGGTCTTGCACATAGCAACAGTCGTGAGGCTAGACGACTCTATCAGGAACACTTTCCTCGTAGACAGTTACCGACTCATAAAATGTTTTCTTCCATTCATAGAAGGCTAAGCGAGACGGGAACCTTTAAACCTGGAAAAGTTGGTAGATCAGGACGGCCACGTACAATGTGTACAGCTGAATTGGAGGAGGGCGTGTTGGACGAAATAGAGAATCATCCTGGAAGAAGTACTAGAGAACTAGCCTTGGATTTCGGTGTTAGTAATTCAACTGTCTGGAAGATTTTACATGAGCAGCAGTTGCATTCTTATCACTATCAAAGGGTCCAGGCTCTTTTGCCTCGAGATTACTTTCCTCGTGTTCAGCTATGCCAATGGCTTATCCAAAGGTGCAGAAATCCACATTTTTTAAATAACATTATCTTTACTGATGAAGCAAAATTTTCAAGAATGGCTATTCTTAACACCCACAATACTCACATTTGGGCAATTGAAAATCCACATGCTATTTCAGAGAACCGTCACCAATATCAGTTTTCTATAAACGTATGGGCTGCTATTCTGGGTGATAAAATTTTTATTCGTTTTTTACCTGATAGGCTCAATGGTGAAAATTATTTACATTTCTTGACGAATGATCTGAATGAGTTACTCGAAGATGTGCCACTATACACACGCAATAAAATGTGGTTCATGCAGGATGGAGCTCCAGCTCATTACACATTACAAGTAAGAGAATTTTTAAATGAAGCATATCCAAACAGATGGATTGGTCGAGGAGCCCTAGTAGCATGGCCTGCAAGGTCACCTGACCTCAATCCTGTTGACTTTTTCTTATGGGGACATTTAAAGTCGCTTGTCTACGACTCGCCTGTGGATACCATAGAAGAGTTGCGCACAAGGATTATTAATGGGATTCAAAGGATACGTGAGACACCTGGGATCTTCAAAAGAGTTCGGCAGTCTATGAGAAGACGGCTGGATGCTTGTATTTTGAATGAGGGGAAACATTTTGAAAATCTACTATGACGTGGTTAGTTTTTTAGGACAAGTGTAACTTTTTTGTTGAATGATAATTCAGATAACTTTTTTATGTATGATAATTTATGATTGTTAAAAATGTTTACTTGATAAAAAATATTAGTAACTCATTAATTTGTTTTATTACAACAGCTGTTTTAATTTCAATATTACATTTGTAGAGAGCTTAACAGATTTTGTCTATTTTTCATGCGTTTTGTATGTAGGCTAATTAAGGATTATTTTTTAAAGGTTGCGTTTGTCTATTATAGACTTATTTTACATCTTTCTCTTCGAAATTAAATTTTCTAAAAGTTCTGTAAAAAAAAATTTGGGTTTATTGTACATTTAACATAGTAAATCTGCTTCAAACCTAAAAGGAACTTGTTTTTCGGGACCAAGTTTCGCGTATTTCGTCACATATCTTAAAAACTACTGTAGCTACAGGTCTGGAAACGGTTTTATTCAATTTTTCAGTTCATTTTACATAAAGAACGCTAAATTGTACATCTTAATTAACAGCCAACAAATAGCCGTAGGGCTTCGTTTCAGCAGGGGAACTGAAATTCAGGCGAAATCTTTCGCTAGCCGTAACTCTCTAACGAAACATTTTCGGACCTATGTTAATTAGAACTTTTTTTCTTCTTTTGATGTGAGGAATCACGCCCTGCCTTATGGGCACCTTTTTTCAGAACACCCTGTATATAAGCCTATACATCGCAATAATAATGAATTTTTCTTTTACAAAGTCAAGCTGGTAAGTAGAAAAAATGTTGTTATCGTTTATTGAAAACAGTTCACTCAAAACTGGCCTTTCTGAAACTTAAAAATCTACATGAAATTGAAGTGAATCTAAAATTGGCAAGATCATCAATATTCATTTTTTATGCAGGAGTTTTATGATTAATAATTTTAAAAAAATCTATGATAGTTAATCTTAAATGAAAACTTTATAAAATGCACCATTAGCATGTGGTTTCAGGACACGTACTTGATTAATCGAACATAACAATGTATAAATTTACATTAAATTAATGCTGAAAAATAAAAATTACGTACATGTTTTGAAAGCACAGAGCTAAGGAACTGATGAAATGTCTAGTATCTCTAATCTAATAATAGCCTTTAAGAAGAATCGGGTAGAAATAACACAGATTCAATATGAGGAGAAATATTTTTTTAAATCAAGATGATTCCTTGATTTATATTTGTGAAAAAAGTTGTTAAAAATACATGTGATCATTTATTGACCGATTGTTCTATATTCTAACTGGTAAATAATCGTGGTTCAAATTCCAAGACAAAATCTACGCCACCTCACCATAACACACATCTTGCAAGGTATAATGATGTAAATGGTCTTCTTCAAACATGAACAGCGTTAATAGCTCTTCAATGTCATTGATGGCTTTCCACACGCTTACATCCCAAGGCGTACTTTTAAGTTTAAAAAGATATTATGTACTCCGAATCTCCCCATTTTGCAATATATCCTACAACGTGCTGGGTGATATCTTGGTAAATCTACAATACCCTTGTTAATAACCTTGTTAAATATCTAGCTTACCAGTTAATATCAATGTTTTGCCAAAAACGAACTTGGCATCCTCGTGATATGTTTGACGATTGAAACAAGTTTCTGTTATCATACTCTATGACTGTCATCAGGATTGGTGAAACTTCCTTGTAAAGTTCATTTCGTTGAGTTGCTTTTGCACATTTGTGGGAACATCCAACTACTAGGAATATAAGTGAGTAATGGCAAATAATCAGTCATTTGATTGCAGAACTGAAATTCAAACTATGGATCACATAATTTAAATGTTGTATGGGCATAAATAAAAAACAACTCAACATGCATTGCCTCGTCAGTATAGATGTCACAATAAATCAACGATTGTATTTAAATAAATATATTTTATGAATACTAAATTTCAAAATATAAATAGGTTAAAGATAGGTCAAAATGAATAAGTATACAAACTAACCGAAAGAGGATGGTCAAAATTTACACTAAACATAACAAACAGAGCATAACTCACAGTCCATGATTGGCTGTTGCCTTCTTTTCAAGGAGGATTAGCTGGTCTTAATTCAATTGCAGAAGTGGGTAATGAATGGTTGCAAAATCTGGACTTAGCTCTATGTCTGGAGATCAATATTTAATCAATAAGATGCTAGCTAGCACTTTGTTCTTTTATATTTGATTTCCTTTGGATACAGTCTGGTTTGTCCATTTTTTCTTTTTAGTCATACAGTATGTATGTGTATGTACTAAAATACTTTTAGAGTTTGTGTACTTGTATTGAACCCATTCCCAATAGAACCCCAACCTGGCCCTGTGTGACGTGGCTATTCCCACAGTAAAGAAATTGCTAAAAAGCAAAAGTTCACGATTGATGACGTGATAATCAAAACTGTGGAGATCATCAGTAAACAACTTTCAGATGTAGGTTTGGATTTCCTATTTAAAGTTTGTCAAAACTGGTGGAAAAATGCATACAAAAGCAGAAATACTTATGAAAAATAACATATACGTTTGATATGAAATTGATATTCATTATTATTCATTTGTTGGATAGTCTATTTCTAACTCTAATGAAATTAACTATGTGTTAATCTTTTGTTCCTCCCTCAGGATAACACAAAATACACATTGCGGGTCAACTAAAGGTGTAATGCGTACCGTGGATTGTCCATTATAATGACCTCTTCAAATTTAGCTGTTGTATAGCATTTTAAAGAGTACATTGATTAATTTAGTATGAACGCATGCATTAGGACGTCTTCAGTTAATGGAAACTTATTAGAACAAAATGTTATTGTATCGAATTGCTCTTCATTTACTTGTCTATAAATTTTATTGTTGTTAGTTGTACATGAATTGATTATAACTTTTGTTAACCTTTTTATTATTTTGTTGATGCTTTGAGTTTTTCGGTCTTTCATCAAATCAAATTTGGATATACAAATAGTTAGGATTCTTAAATCTTTATATCTTTATTGCAATTTAATTAAAACTAGCAATAATAAATTAATTAATTCAATGAACAAATAACTTAGCTAGGACTAAATACAACTTATTTTGTGGTAAACAAAGTGGATTTTTGAAAACTAAACAAAGTATAAAAACTAATCCTTTTGACTAACATTTTAGAATAACTAATATGTTATTAACTCTAGATGCACAATTTAAGGCATTATTTGCATGTTTCAATATGACTTTAATTTATATTTAAAATGTTGATGTAGAAAAAGAGCCTCAAGATGTAATCTAGGTATTGTGAAAGGAAAATAACAAAATAGTGAATTTACAGTGACTGTCCAAGTAGTCACTAGCATCTGACTACCTGAACAAAGAGAGAGAGTTGAACTGAACAAAGAAATCAATATTTAGACATATATTTTAGAAATATATTGTAGAGTTACATGGCCCCACCACAAGGTTGCACCCAGTGTCTAGTTATTGATCAATATCTCAAGCCCTGTAAACAGCTGTTTTTACTGTCTTTGCATTCAGTCACAGTTTCAGTATTGGTTGGTCACAGGCAGCCACAGTTTTGACATAGGTTGGTCTGGCTGTCCTAGCAGAAGTTGTGACTTAGGTTGGTCTGGCTGCTTGGGCAGTCAGTCGCAGTTTTGACGTAGTTAAGTCTGGCTGCCCGAGCAATTGTGACATAGAATAGTCTGGCTGCCCGAGCAGTAGTCGTGACATAGTTTTGTCTTGCTGTCCGGGCAGTAGTTTTGAAACAGGTTAGTCTAACTGTCCAAGCAATAGTTGTGAAATAGGTTAGTCTGATTGCCCGGGCAGTAGTTGTGACATAGGTTAGTCTGACTGTCCGAGCAGTAGTCGTGACATAGTTTTGTCTTGCTGTCCGGGCAGTAGTTTTGAAACAGGTTAGTCTAACTGTCCAAGCAATAGTTGTGACATAGGTTAGTCTGACTGTCCGAGCAGTAGTCGTGACATAGTTTTGTCTTGCTGTCCGGGCAGTAGTTTTGAAACAGGTTAGTCTAACTGTCCAAGCAATAGTTGTGACATAGGTTAGTCTGACTGCCCGAGCAGTAGTCGTGACATAGTTTTGTCTTGCTGTCCGGGCAGTAGTTTTGAAACAGGTTTGTCCGGCTGCCCAGGCAGTAGTTGTGACATAGGTTAGTCTGACTGTCCGAGCAGTAGTCGTGACATAGTTTTGTCTTGCTGTCCGGGCAGTAGTTTTGAAACAGGTTAGTCTAACTGTCCAAGCAATAGTTGTGACATAGGTTAGTCTGACTGTCCGAGCAGTAGTCGTGACATAGTTTTGTCTTGCTGTCCGGGCAGTAGTTTTGAAACAGGTTTGTCCGGCTGCCCAGGCAGTAGTTGTGACATAGGTTAGTCTGACTGTCCGAGCAGTAGTCGTGACATAGTTTTGTCTTGCTGTCCGGGCAGTAGTTTTGAAACAGGTTTGTCCGGCTGCCCAGGCAGTAGTTGTGACATAGGTTAGTCTGGCTGCCCGGGCAGTAGTCGTGACATAGTTTTGTCTTGCTGTCCGGGCAGTAGTTTTGAAACAGGTTTGTCCGGCTGCCCAGGCAGTAGTTGTGATATAGGTTAGTCTGGCTGCCCGGGCAGTAGTCGTGACATAGTTTTGTCTTGCTGTCCGGGCAGTAGTTTTGAAACAGGTTTGTCAAACTGTCCAAGCAGTAGTTGTGACATAGGTTAGTCTGACTGTCCGAGCAGTAGTCGTGACATAGTTTTGTCTTGCTGTCCGGGCAGTAGTTTTGAAACAGGTTAGTCTAACTGTCCAAGCAATAGTTGTGACATAGGTTAGTCTGACTGCCCGAGCAATAGTCGTGACATAGTTTTGTCTGCTGTCCCGGGGCAGTAGTTTTGAAACAGGTTTGTCCGGCTGCCCAGGCAGTAGTTGTGATATAGGTTAGTCTGGCTGCGCTGGGCAGTAGTCGTGACATAGTTTTGTCTTGCTGTCACGGGCAGTAGTTTTGAAACAGAGTTGTCTACTGTCGCAAGCGAAATAGTGGTGACATAGTTAGTCTGACTGTCCGAGCAGTATCGTGACATAGTTGTGACATAGGTTAGTCTGACTGCCCGAGCAATAGTCGTGACATAGTTTTGTCTTGCTGTCCGGGCAGTAGTTTTGAAACAGGTTTGTCCGGCTGCCCAGGCAGTAGTTGTGATATAGGTTAGTCTGGCCTGTCCTGAGCAGTAGTCGTGACATAGTTTTGTCTTGCTGTCCGGGCAGTAGTTTTGAAACAGGTTTGTCTAACTGTCCAAGCAATAGTTGTGACATAGGTTAGTCTGACTGTCCGAGCAGTATTCGTGACATAGTTTTGTCTTGCTGTCCGGGCAGTAGTTTTGAAACAGGTTTGTCCGGCTGCCCAGGCAGTAGTTGTGACATAGGTTAGTCTGACTGTCCGAGCAGTAGTCGTGACATAGTTTTGTCTTGCTGTCTGGGCAGTAGTTTTGAAACAGGTTAGTCTGACTGTCCGAGCAGTAGTTGTGACATAGGTTAGTCTGACTGTCCGAGCAGTAGTTGTGACATAGGTTAGTCTGACTGTCCGAGCAGTAGTTGTGACATAGGTTAGTCTGACTGTCCGAGCAGTAGTTGTGACATAGGTTAGTCTGACTGTCCGAGCAGTAGTTGTGACATAGGTTAGTCTAACTGTCCAAGCAATAGTTGTGACATAGGTTAGTCTGACTGTCCGAGCAGTAGTTGTGACATAGGTTAGTCTGACTGTCCGAGCAGTAGTTGTGACATAGGTTAGTCTGACTGTCCGAGCAGTAGTTGTGACATAGGTTAGTCTGACTGTCCGAGCAGTAGTTTTGACATAGTTTTGTCTTGCTGTCCGGGCAGTAGTTTTGAAACAGGTTTGTCCGGCTGCCCAGGCAGTAGTTGTGACATAGGTTAGTCTGGCTGTCCGAGCAGTAGTTTTGACATAGGTTAGTCTGGCTGCCCGGGCATTAGTTGTGACATATGTTGGTCTGGCTGCATGGGTAGTCCAGCCACAATCATCATATTAAATTCGTATTAGAACATGCAAATGAGGTATATGCCTTTAACTTGCAGATCTTGGGTTAAGGGACTTAATTGATGGATGATATTATCAGAATGAGGAGGATTTTGGTGAACTCAGATTAAGTGTCATTAAATACTAACGCAACAACAATAAATAAATAAATACATAAAAGTCTAAATAATGAAAAAATACAGTTTACAGTAAAGAATATTTTACAGATCTTCACAATATAGTTTTGTATAAATTATTATTACATGCGAATAATAAATAGTATAATTAAAATTTTTTACTATTACTGCTAATTTGAATAGGCTTGGAGAAAATGTCACTTGTTAAATACTAACAAATATTTCTCATTATTTAATCTTATAGCAATTGATTTTTTCTATAAAGTTTCGGACTACCTGAACCTTGAAACGCAGGTCTTCTTCTAAAATTTTCCATGAAGCCAGCCAGCTTTTTTAACTTATCTCTTTGTCTTTATCAAAGATTCCTCAGGGATTAAGATACAAGTCTTCTGTGGGGCAAAGAATACAAACTAAAGCTTGCCAACATTAATTGTGGTGAATTATTATTCTTAAACGTTTTGTGGTCAACATGTTCTTATGACTTATGGAGCTACAAACATTACTCCTGAGTGTTCATCATACGTTTTTTGAGTTAATAATTTTTGCTGTGTGAATTTTAGCTGTCAATTAACTTGAGATTCTAATCTTGAATAATTTTCAAACCTTTAGCTGCTAAGTTACCCCACGAACGTGATGGATTTTATTTTATCATCTTCAGACTTCATATATTAACACATAACTGACCTCTAACTCCTCTTAAAATTCCCACAAGATTCTCCCCATTTGCACTATACACAAAGACCATCTCACAAATCTTAAAAAAAATATATATAATAATAAAAACAACTTATTGTGCATGCTATTCATAATTTGAAAATCTAACCCCCACGCTATGACAAATGACTTTTAATGACCTTTTCATAAATTCTTTATACAGAGGTTTTAACAAGTTACCTCCTCACACAGTCCTAGTTTTCTTCGTATGTTATGCACTGGTCTGGAAGTCTTATTATTGATTCAACACTCACTGGAGTTGTTCTCACACAGTGAAATGATTCTGTTATTAGGCTTACCAGACTGGGGTCGTGATACTGAAGTAAAACTGTTGATGTAAAGTTGTCTGATTTGTGACTAGATACATAGTTGAATACTGTTGTGAACAACAGACACAATATCAATTACATCTTACAGAACTAACGTCAGTAATATAATGACACTGAATATACAATATTGCTCTTATTAACTGTGGCTTCAGCCATTTTCATTATGTACTTATAACAGAACAATAGTACAATTATTAACAATGTTAATTGCCTTAAATTAATTAAAATCTTTATCAAACTATTAATTTTGAAAATGAATTTAATTTGAAACTGCTGTTTATTTTACTTCCATCATTAATCAATTAAACATTTAGTCCACCAAAAACACCAGAACATATTGCCATTCACTGAACTTGCTTTATTTAACAATTTTGCTGATTTTTCCATTCCTAATTATTAAACAGCCTCTTGTTACTTATCATCTAACATAAAATTGTTTCATTATAATGCTGAAAAATTCAGGTTATTTATTTTAATACTATATAATAATTTTTTGAAATAATGCTAAAAAATTTAATTCAAGTTAAAATAAAAGCAACACTTTTCTAATACATTATGTAGATTCATTTAAAATAAAAGTCCTTTTTTTGTTATAGGAAAACTTGCATGACACCAAGTATAGCAACTATAAAATCCTAGAAGTCATCAATATTAGAATTCATATTGAGAAACAAAAATTGATATATTAGATATAGTGGTTCCACCGTAAATCCCATTGTAGAAAAATTTCATTATCAGCTGAAGAAAGATGTCCTGGGGGCCAATGATGGATTTTAGCAAGCGAATATTGGCAACATTGTGATCCGTCCTTTGAAGGTGGAAATTTTCTAAGACCGCTGGGGTCACAGTTGGTGGCGCATGTACCTACATTAACAAGACATAAAAACACATTATCCACTTGTAAAATGATTTGTCAAGATTTTAGTTGCACATGTTAACTTGGTCTTTGAACGATCAACAAAATGTTGACACTATATCAGAGTGATGTCAGAAAGAGAAAATATAAAAACCATTTATTTGTTTGGTAATATAAAACTGAGTTATTAAAACTACCTAAATTAGGGGCATAAAGTTTCAACTAGGAAAAGTATAAGAGGGGGAGCAAGTGTTTGTTATGTTGATAGAGAGTTTGTTTTTTCATGTTATAAATGAATAATGTTTTTTCCAAACACAAACTCTATATGAAAAAAAATTTAATTTAAAAAAGCAAGCATAATGGTTAAAATGTGGCATATTGAGTTAGTCGAAATTAATGTAATATTAAGCTGATAACTATGCAATTAATTATGGTCCAAGGAATCAGCAAACATAACGTAGGTACATGCCTGTCTGTCTGCTTAGTTGTTGTTAAAACATGACTTGGCCTCATCATTTTTTTTATTATTTCATTTATAAAAAAAGAAACATTTTAATTTTAAAAAAGAATATGATTATTTGGTTTAATACCCTAATTTGAAAGAGAAGAAGAAAAAAGACTATATGAAGAAATTCTTAATTGTGAAATATTACACTGTATTGAGATAGTATCGATAGTTTGTATGAATCATATCAGCTGAGAGAAGAGTCTTAACAAAAATGTATATTTCCTGACTGTATCAAATCATCATTTATTTATGTTTACATATATAAATTTGATAGTAAACAAGTACAATAGAAAAGAAAAAAGATTTATAAAAAGATAGCCCACACATGGGAAGATCTCGTGGGTGGGGGCTGAGCCAACAACAAATAATAAAATAAAAACCATTGAGTAATAACATTAAAAGTAATTATTTAACAAGAGTAATTGTAATAAAAAAACACAAAATTAAAAATGCTAACCTTATTCCTCAATAGCTGAAATTATGTCCTTGGTTTTTAAATTGGACCAACAGTGGAACCTAAAAGTCCAAATTTATAAACCTGCTGTTTTAAAAGATCAAAATAGGATCTTAGGTCTTGGGCTTAAACGGCCAGTGTCATAACTAGAATTTATATTTTCCGGTGACAACCGCATCAAGGTGCTATCTACACTATTTACAAAATAACCAGATGTTTCGCCCATGCTGTCATGTGGCATCCTCAGTTGTATTGCTGAAACTGAGATTGGCGAATTACCTTCCAGCTATTTTTTCAGGTAGTGGGAAGAAAACTGGTTGGGCAGGTACGCTGGAGAGGGGTGGAGGATACCCACGTGACCTGTCATTGGCCAGAGAAAATCGATATGGCTAACTTTTCCATTTTAGGTTCCTATGACTTAAGCTGTATACTATCGTCCTTATTAACATTATTTCTTCTTTTATAGTTTTCTATTGCTTCCCTTACAACTCTCGGGTAGTAATGCAGTATTTTGGCAAGGAATTAAATTTGGTCTAATAAAACTCCATAATTAGTTTTTGTGCTATTTTCCATAACTGCAGATATTATCTGGTTATCTTGTAAATAGTGAAGGTAGCACCTTGACACTGTTGTCACTGTAAAATATAGATTCTAGTTATCAAAATAGGATGTCTAATTTTACCAGATGAATTTAGGACTAAGAAGCTCTCTTAACACCTAACTTGGTTACTAAAGACTAGGTGACCTCTGAACCACCACCAGTGACTAGTGGGTTGTGTGCAAGTACATGATCCCTCACCTACGCAAGGAACAACCACGATTCATGTTATCATTTAATAACATTAAAATCCTTTGGTCAAAGCCCACTAGGCATTTTTTTATCTCCAATACTCTTCTTGGATCATTATCAAGTTATTGTTATTAATTACAAGCAGTTGTTTTTTATCTGTCCACACCTTCTTATTATAATTACAACTTAACATATCTGCAAAAACCCTTAAAACTATGTATTAAAAGTAAACTATGAAAGAAAACTACCGAGCACTGGTCAACTGTCTACTGAACTTGGCAGTGGTAGGAGGATACAATCCATTGTCACATCGTTTCTATAACGAAACAATGGCATCGCCTAATTTATCCATAACTTTCCAAAAATGAAGACAAGTTATTTTCATATTTTATGATGCTATAGCCAAGGATTGTTCCTTTGTAGATCATAAAACCGGGTAATGTGTAACGTTAACTAATGACATTTGGTTGGCCTTATTATAAAAGACATTCCAACAGAGATTACATAAAAGCCAGTGCCGTAATAGTAATAGCCAAGATCCACTGTATTCGTTTCTTAGATTGATTGTTGTTTGAAGATATATACTGATGGAACATTCTGTGCACCATTCTTAGACTATTAACGGATGAATTAAGAAAAAACAAAATATTACTATCTTTATTTTAGACAACATTTTCTTTAGTACCTAAAAAATAAGTCTTTAGCAGTATTTTATTTTAACTGGTAATTCATACCTGTAAATTGCGGAATATAAACATATCTAATATTATCACAAAGATTTAGAAGAATATTTATGACTTGTAAATGAATAATGAAACTTTATTGCCATTAACCATGAGTTTACATGAAATAGGCTGTCACATGTGCTCTTGAAAGAACATAAAGGATAATATTATACCTATGATTTACAACTAAATGGCTACTACTTAATAAATAAATTTATATTAAGTGTAAGAAATAAAAATATTAAGTCTCCTTGAGTAGTTCCCATGAACTCACTGTGCTCTACCAGCCATGAATACAATTTGTTTTTTAAAAACTTTAAAAGGTACAACTGCAGCAGTTTCAGGTAACTTGTTAAAGAATGATATAGATCTAATTTTAAAATGGTTCCGGGTCAAATAATAATAATAATCTTAGATTGAATTAAAAGTAAAAATAAGTGCTTTAACAAACATCAGTATAAAATTCATAATCCAGGCAAAAAGTATGCAAATTGGGAGGCGGCTTGTATTCCTACAGAAACCATATAAACTTATAATATACACATATGATACACAGGTTTTACTAATACTTTAAATACAAACAAAGTAAATGTATTGAAGAATTGTTGATTTGTTGAACAGCTAACTAGTAAGTAGTGTTATAATGTGGAAAATAATATTCCAATGCAATTACCTTGTCGAGTCGAAGTTCAAATTCAACGTTAGTGGATGACCAGAGAGGGCCCCTCATCATAAATAAGTCAACCGGGCCAGTAGACCGTGTTAGGTTTGATACCAATGTGATGAAGTGGAAGCTGTAAGTTAAAGGTTTCTGTAGACACTCCATGTCTCCGTCCCGGCAAGACATTGTAATTCTTTTGCACCTACTGAAAAATGTAAAAAGCTCATTTATTTGTGATGAAACAAATAATACTTATTGCAATAACTTAACTGAAGTGAAAGTCATATAATACATGGAGAATAATACATTTGGATATGTTCAAAAATCTTTGTCAGCGCAAATGGTTGTCACTCTTTGATATGACTAATAAAAAATTCTCAAACAGAATATTAATTATTAAATGAAAATGTAGAATTAACCTTAGAACTTAGGCTTAAGCAGCAGGTGCCATAACTAGAATCTATAATTTCCGGTGACATCAAGGTGCTATCTACACTATTTACAAGATAAACAGAGGTTTTACCCATGCCACATGGTAGCATGAGCGCAATGTCTCTTGTAAATAGTGTAGATGGCACCTTGATGTGGTTGTCACTAGAAAATGAAGATCCAAATCATCTTAGACAAGAAATTGAACAAGGACTATTCAACAGAACATTCAAAATTTCATGAAAAAAAGAAGCTAGTTTATAAATGGACTGGATCAATTAATAAAACAAATCTTTTATTTATATGAAAAACCAATTACTGCCCGCTCAGTTATAAAAAAATCCTATCATAAAACCAAACAAATAAATGTTATGAGTAGTTAAATAAAGATGACACAGAATCAAAACCTAAAATAACAGTTGTTATAACTTAAAGGATAATTGAAAGAATAAACAAAAATTTCAATATTATAACTATTTGCTACTACTTTGAAAATTGTAAATGTGTTGAGGAAAGTTAAACCATATAATCAAAATCAAGAAATAAAAAATTTTATAAGCAAAATTCCTTATCAGTTTAATTTAAATTATTTGGATAAATGTCTTGTCAATAAAAAGAAGAATCCAATAGCATAAAAATAGTATTAAACATTGATTGAAAAATTATTCTAAACTAACAAATCATGTTTTGACAGACAAGCATAAAACACATTGGTCAGCAGTAAACCTAGTGCAAGTGGAAAGAAAGAAAAACAAAAGAAGCTAATTGTATGGCTGTAGAGAGTTTTAATTCAAACCAAGTGGGCGATATACCTGCCTGTCATTAAATTACAAGTTTGGAATGAAACTGAAAATTAATAAGGGATCAGTTTCAATCTAAATTAATATATTTTGTTTCTAAAATTGATTTGTTAAAATGTCTGTTTAATCTTTTTGTTAGCATTGGATCAACAATATAATTTATAATTTCAGTAAATTTTAATGTTGTTATTAACAAGTGTTTGAAAATGGCTTCAGATTAGAAGTTGAAATATAACTTATTAAAAAAAAAGAGTAATGTGAAGCCTAGATAAAAAATATGAACACTGTCACAAAAAAACAAATATCTTATGGCAACCCTTGGTTTAATATTGTACCACATCAATGGGGTTTGGATAAGACTCTAATTGAATGAAAATATCACTGTATACATGTTCCCTATCACTTTCATCCAAACCAACAAGCTGCTTTCTGTCTTTATCACAATTATTGTGATGATCTAGTAGGGGAGAAAAATAAACAATATAGAATTAAAGAAAGTTTACATTAGTTACTAACTCAGTGCTAATATTATTATTATAACTATTTCAATATTATCATTACTTAAAAGTGAATATAAATATACATACATTATGTCATAAAATTAATAATGGAGAAATGAAGAAATGACACACAATCAACATATAAATATCTTAAAACAAGACAATGAAACACATCATAATATTAAATTACCTAAAATTTAACATTAAAACGTTCAAAAGGACAACATCAAGCACATTCAAGAAAACAAAAATGTTCCACAGGGTTTAGTTAAAATCTTTATCTTCTAACATTTCCTTTATACTATAATAAGCCTTTTCCATCAAAATGTCTTTTAATAAATTGCTGAATTGAATATTGGTAAGTTGCTTAGTTGATTGATTTATTTTATTATATATCATTATTCCTATATAAAGAGGGCTTTTTTCAAATTTGACTAAATTGTGAACTGGATAACTCAACATTTCTTTATTTCTTGTATTGTATCCATGGTTAATTTTAAATTGACTGAACATTTCTGGATTTTTTGGACAAATTTCAAAACTTCTAAAATGTACAAACAGGGTAGGGACAACATTTTACTTTGACGGAATAAAGGACGACAGCTAGATCTGTAATTACTACAAGTTAATACTCTAATCAATTTTTTGCGTGCTATAAATACCTTATCAAAGTCAGATGAGGAACCCCATAATATAATACCGTATTTCAGAATAGATTGTATGTATGAATAATAAACTATCCTACATGTTTCCCTTGAAACTGAATTTACTAAAACTCTCAAAGCAAATTTAAATGAGCTTAATTTACTAACCAGACCCTCAATGTGGGTTTTCCAATTCAAGTTCTTATCAATTATGACACCTAAAATTTTATGAGAATCTACAATATTGAATTTTTGTAAATAAATGTCATTATTTAAACTATTCCTACTTTTAAAATTTATTATATTAGTTTTTGTTTTGTTAAGGAGCAACCCATTTAAAATAAACCAATAAAGCATATGTTTCAACTTAAGGTTGAAGGAATAGTAATTGTCAGTCACGTAATTAACAACACGTGTTAATTTGTTACTGTCTTGTCTGAGAATAGGACACACACCTGTCATGTGAAACCAACTCATTCCGGTGTGAGTTTTGGTAAAAGGGTAATGTAGTGAAGACGTGATGAAACTGTGTTATACAGTATATGATACTGTGGTGCTTCCGAACTGGTACAACTGGCTTCTATAGTAACAAAAAGATTTTTTTCCCCACAGTACATGTATGAGTGAGTCAATACCACTGAATATTCACGGGTGGATCAATACCACTGTTTGTTTACGTTGTTTAGGCAGGTGGGTCAGTACCACTTACGTGTGTAAAATTGTTCTACAAAAGATAACAGATTAATGATAGGTTAGGTAAGTTACTTTTTGTGCTGAGAATCCTTGATGTAGTCCGGAGGGCAGGCAGTGGAGACACATCTATAAGTACCTCGCATATTTAGGCAGACCTCATTCCTCCCGGTGCAGAGACTCTGACTGCTACACTCGTCTATATCTGTAATCAAGAAATGCACCTTATCAGTAGAGTCATACTAATAAAACCTAAAAATTGTACTTAGATCCTATAGGAGTCGTCAATTGAAAGTGATATATTTAATAAATCATAATGATTGAATATGAAAAGTATAAGAATTCTATTTTATAAATAAACTCAATAAAAGGTTGAACGTACACTTCTGGGTCTTGCTGTGCTCCTATTGTCAGCGCAGAAATGTGTACCCAAGTTTGAAGGCTGTTTACTGAGAAACTAAGAGGCCTGTGACAAATCAAATCACATTGTTGTTTTTTTTATTGAACTGTATGTTATTACATATGCATTTTTAAATTTTATTATAAGTTTTAATAATTTTTGTCTTAGTTGGAACAAAAAGTACCCGAGTGTTTACTAGTTTTCACACATTGTTAAAGGAATTAAAAAATTTCTAGCTTAAAGTCTAAATTTGTAATCTGTTTAAAAACATTTTTTTTAAATATTTGCTCTAATTTATCACACACTCTAACTTGTAAGAACAAATATATACTAATTTATAATTGATGTTGAATACCTTGACATGAAGCGCCGTCGATGCCAAGTCGATACCCTTGTGGGCACTGGCAGGAGTAGGAGCCCGGCTGGTTGACACAATAGCCAATACAGAGCCGGCGGTCTTTGTACACCTCACATTCATTGATATCTACACAGGTTCTACCAAAAAATATAAACTTTAGTTTAATTATACCGACAATTTAAAATGAGGTTTTAAAAGTTCGTGATCAATACATGTTTCCGATCTTTCTGTTTTTCAGGTTGGAGAATTGATCAATTCTCCATTAAGCGTGGTCCATTATTTGCTAAGATAAATTTATATTCATTAATTATGCTATTATTATCCAATAGATTCAAATTCATATCTCCTATAACCAATATATTCTTTCTTAACCTAACATGTCTACTTGAGAGGTTACTATTTAAATCTTCTATCAACAATACACTCAAAAACTGGTGCAATTTATAGATGGCTAATAAATGTATTTCAAAATCTAACTCTTTAAACGTTATGTCAAGTACATCCGCGGAATTAAAATCCTAGATCAATTTTAATCTAAGATTTGTAATATTTGAGTGTATAAACACGGCCACTCCACCTGCTTAATAATTTTTGTTGGTTTTTATACACTATTGATCTTGATATAGCGATTCTTTACAACTTTCAGAATATATTATTTCAGTCACACTGCTTAACTGGTCAATAATCACAACTGTAAATCTATGGGAGGTAGGGGGTGGGTAGTGTTAGGCCACAACGAATCTGAGTGATTGAAAAACAGTTATAAAATACAATGCCACCTTCCCTCTGACTGTATCAATACAGACTAACAGTTCGATGGGCAGTCTGGTCAATTCTCTGACTTTATTTGCTTAAAATAAATTAATTAGAAAGAAAGGTATATTGGCAAAACAACAGAACCAATTATGAAATTAACTTCATCTTTAACATAAGTTTTGTTATTAATTTAGCTTATATCAGTCCTAACTTAATAAGCTGCATAAAATCGTCTGAATAACATTAAAGAATCCAAGATCATGAACTAAATAAGGTGACCTAGTTTATTTTGCAGTAAATGAAATGAAATGAATTAAATGAAATGAAAAATGGCTTTATTGACAACAAAGTGTATGATAAGTTACATATTCAAATAATAAATTAACAATCTAGTAACAATTACCTATAAAAATTCATTTTTCATAGCTAATATTTAACATATAGGTTAGGTTAAAGGGCACTAGGCCAGGAATTAGTATACTAGGAGAGATAGGACATCAGCAAACTTACCTTAAAAGACAAGTTCACTAACACCAGAGTAATAGAAGATACATAAAGTAAATTCACATTACACAAATGTTATGTGCCACAGGCACTTTTATCAGGAGAATATATAAAGACAACGTAAAAGAGACTCAATATTTTTCTACTCATCTGAGAAAAGTGCCTGTGGCACATAACATTTGTGTAATGTGAATTTACTTTATGTGTTCTCTACTACTGTGGTGTAAGTGGACTTGTCTTCTTGGGTAAGTTTGCTGATGCCACATTCCTCCTAATATACAGTGCTAATATATAAACTAATGACAGAACTCTACTCAACACAGGGCTTTGCCTCATAGAGAGAGATATAAAAGAAAATTTAATGCAAATTACAAACTATCACACTCGTATATTGATGTATATAAACACATTTTCATAAACATGCAACTGATTTATACAATTTAATACGATGTCATCTGGAAATAACACGTTGATTCTGATTAAGGAAATAATTACCTGTTATCTTGGAAAAGTGTGAAGCCGGAACGACAGTGACAGCTGAAAGATCCCCACGTGTTGTGGCAGCTGTGACCACAGAGCCCAGGCTGTTCCGCACATTCATTTATGTCTAAACAAACAACAGGTAGAATAATTTTCTTACGTTGCGAAAATATATTTTTAACCCTAGATAGGTATCGTACGTAATTTTGACATGTTGTTAGGTACTTTTTTATCTAAATTAGTTGTCTATCATGGCAGATGTTTGTCCAAACAGCAGTGCTTCAGTTTCCCCTTCCTTTAGTATAATGTATCAATGTTTTGTCATTTTTATTAAATTTCAAGACTTAGAGAAAATACACGTCAAATTTACATACAATATCTAGAAGTGAAAAAAATACTTTTCAATAGGGTTTTATGGGACTTAGCAGTCACTGACATTTGTAATATAAGCTAACAAAATGTATTAAAAATTGATCTTAAATTTTTTTCGTGTATTAGTGATTAAACAATTATCAATCTATCAACTGTGTTTATGAAGTTTATTGATTGAGTAAAATTTACGTATCCATAACCTTAGCGTTATACTCATACAAGATACAATAGCTGGACACTAGGTTCTTTGGTCAATTGCTACTATAACCTTCAATTTCACATGGATTTTAGAGCTCTTAAAAATTTACTTTTCTGAAGACAAGAGAGCTATAACTGTTTTTCATCCTTTACCTTATCATGGAGAAGAGAAATTCAACTGCACGAGCTAAATCAGTTGATTTTGGAAATCCGCAAATGAAGGTGGTAGCACCCAACTTTTTTATGCTTTGATATGTGGGTGCCATATTAAGGAATATTTAGTGAAATAATTTCTTTGTAGGCTTGTTAATAACAGTATTTTCTGTTTATGAAGATTCGGTTTAATCGAAATGGCATTTTCTGGTAATATTCTAATAATTTTCAATACCTGTTTGTATATTTTCTCCCAAAAAATTCAAATAAATATGAAACAAACTTGTTAACTACTGTTTGCATAATTGCAGTATTAGATTTATAATTTTTATTTTGTTATATAATTTAGTATTTGTCTAGGAAAATGTATTGTGTAGATCATTGTATGATATGTGCATTTTCTATTTGATATGTTAGAGTAGTAAGGTGTTGTAAATAGACCATTAACATAAAAGCTGTCAATTTTGGTTAGTGCAACAGAGTAATCTTTCTGTATGGATAATCTACTTAAAGTCACAACCTTTTTGTTAAATATCAGATCCATACCTTTTTTTATACAAAAAACGATTGTATATAATGGCTTTTTTCTGTTTTAATTAATTTTCACAGTTCATATGTTGACTATAATAAATGGTTGTTTGCTTCTTTATACTTGTTTACTTATATGATATTTACTTATTGTATCAACGGAAGCCTACTTTACGTTTACAGTTCATCGGTTCTTTCTCAATCACAGTAGTATCCTGTTTTATTGACGGACTAATAGGGACTTAAGGTCCGTCATAATGAAACTCTGTTTTAAATAAAATAATTCTTATGGAGTTGTAAAGGTATTTTTTTATATAAAATCCAGGGGAAACAAAAGTACAATTCTGTAGTTACATATGAATATGTAGTATTTATTACATGAAAAGTAAAGATTAATGTAAAGTATTCCTTACAACAACTATATCACTCCTTGGAATTGTATTCTGTACTTCTAAACTAAAAGTATCCCCAAGTGTCAATTTGTAAATATTGACTCATCTTGCTATAAAAACATTGACACAGTGTTAATAAATGAGACAATTCATATGACCTCAGAATGAGTAATGCAGTGAGCTTACTGTTATAATAAGGTTTTTCTGTATTATCAGTCTTTTTCCGTCATTTGGTTTTGAATTTTGGGTTATTGTTGAAAAAATATGTATTTATTAAAAAAAATCTTTTTTCATATATACCCAGCTTTTTTAAAGATTTTTTTAGTTAACTATCTTAAATACCAAAAAGCCATCTATAGTCAATAAGTTGTTATACAGATAAATACATATTTCTTAGTTTATTTCTTGTGGATATGGCAACAGTCACAATTTATAAGTTATGACAAATGAATTGAAGTTTATTCTGTATTGCCTTAGTCCTTTGGCAGAATTTATTATTAATCAAGAACTACTGAGAGATCTGGAGGAATCTCCGTTGAATTCTGGTTTGGAAAACAAATTTTCTACTATTGCAACAGACGTAAAAAAAAAATAATATAGTAATATTTTGAAGTTTTTAAATATCATTTATAGAAAATCAATAAAATATAAAGTTTTAAGACTGAACATAGAATACTCATTTTTTACAAATTATTTTCTAATACATAATGAGCTATAAATAAATTAAATTATAACAAGCCTTAAGAAATTACTCACTCTACTCGCCTTACCCACTGATTGTGCATATCTTGGTTAAAGCGTAGGCTCACAGCCTCTTACTGTACTACAGTTTCTACTCTCTCTATATATGAAATGAATGTATGTTGTTGGTGTGGTGGCGTTGTGGCTTCGGACTATAGAGGACAAGGTCCAAGGTTTGAATCCTCAACTGAGTTAACCTTCATTGAATAAAGTTCACTCACAGGCCTGTAGGCCCTTGTGAAGTGACAAGTAAAGATTTATTTAAAAAAAAAAACTTAAAAAAATGTGCCCGATTGGCAAGCCACTTGAGTTTTATTTCTCTTTAATTTCAAACTCTCCCAAATGTAATGTTTTTTATATACACAATTTTAACATTTAAACATGAATTTAGTGTGTGCATGAGTTACATTGATTACAGATTTACCCCAATAAAACACATAAATTAACACATTCACTGCGGCAGCGCAAGTTGTCTCTTATCGCGCAGTGCGGCGCTGCCTTGCCCGGCTTGGCACTATGGCCGCATGCTTACATATTTCAACAAAGTGACAAGTAAAGTTTTATTCATATATTAAGTAGTTATAATATTTAATGCCCTTCAACCCACCAGTCTATTTCCCTCCCCCCCCCAGTCTATAATATTTATTTCCCTTCCCCCATTCTATTCCAGTCTATTTATTCATCATCAGAAGCCATAATAAAATAAACAAATGTAAATCTCGCATTATATCGTCGATCTCCGAAATCACTGTCTATTGACTAACTGGTAGTTACATTTTGGTCAATAACAGCTAGTCTAGATGCTCCAGCCTTGTTAAAAACAAAACACTAATAATAACAAATATACACACTAAACACTTATTTACATAAAGTACTCTTCAAACACAAAACAAAAAATGTCACGCCAAAACTGCGACACAGTAAAGTTATATGCAATGTTTGGACCACTCTAAGAACGAACAACAGTCACCTGTGCAATGCTAGACTCACGCTGAAACAGAACAGTTCAGATTACCTAATAACTATGCAAGGCATCATCAACTTTCCCGCACCGACCACCGTGACGATGTAATGCGTCACCCGCAGCGAATGTGTTAAAGAATGTATATCAATATATCAACTTTACTATGGCAATTATTTTTAAGTTACCAAAATCATATAAAAATATGGCTGTAACTGTTATTTGAATTGATTCTAAATAATCCTTATCAAGATTTATATCTTGATAGATTCATATTAATAGTAAGATTGATTGTATATAGCATACCAACACATCGATTGGTTTCTTCGTTGAGACGCAGACCATTCTCACATGTTGGCCTGTTACTGCAGACATACCCACCAGGGATGTTGAGACATGCCTGGTTAGGCCGGCATATGTTCGCCATTTCACACTCGTTTACATCTATTCAAAAGAAACAAAATATTTTAAAACTTCTTTAACAAACTGTGTCAGGCTTGGTGCCTTTAACACTGGAAACAAATCATGAGGCAAAAATACTTCAGAATACAAGAATATTTCGTATATCATAGCAAATATTTACAGGGACTACGGAAAAACTTAGATTGCAGTAATACTCTCCACCCAGTCCCACACCATCAATCCACCGTGGTATCACTTTGAGGGAACTAACCACCGTGAATTACAAATTGTATTGCTGCAGGTGTCAGGTGGAATGAATTCATCATTAACATTCATGGTGAGTTCCGTCCAAGAGTGTCTAAGGTTCAACATCCCCCATACCTTGTGGACTTGGCAAAATATTCTGTTAGATAAACTGACTTTTTACCTTTAATATTTTTATGTGAACTATTGATAAATAATGTTTTCATGTATTATTTGTTTTACTATATGATGTTGCAATTTTTTAAATATTTCATTAACACATACATACGACTAAACACTAATTACTTTATTATTTTCATGAGATCTCATTTTAACTATTTAAGAACGAAGGACAGTTCAGGCCATTAAATTTTATCTTTAAAATATACTTTAT
Organism: Stictocephala bisonia; assembly: GCA_035578905.1. Classification (NCBI taxonomy): domain Eukaryota; kingdom Metazoa; phylum Arthropoda; class Insecta; order Hemiptera; family Membracidae; genus Stictocephala; species Stictocephala bisonia. The sequence goes on along the minus strand of JAQJVL010000001.1, from coordinate 26,373,683 downwards.
TTAAAAATATGCTATAAGAAACAAGTTAATTGAATTCTTTTCAACTTTATTTTGACTGTGTGCAGCCCTTTAGCCCATATACAAAACAAGTCTTACTAAAGTTTCTTGGCATTGTTTTAAACTTATATAAACATTAGTCAAAATCCTTGTCTAACAGTTCATCAAGAAACTGCATCAGCCTAAAAAATGTTAAAATTGTAAACAGAAAAGAAAATATTTTACATAAAGTAGAGACTCTCTTGTAGAATTTAAAAGACATCATTTTAATAATCATAAATTGAGGCTGTAAATGTCTTCAGCTACTTAGCCAGTTATTTAGTTAATATTCAAGATACAAGGACTGCAACGCTTAAGATTTCTTGGGATTAGATTAAAAAAACCTGCTTCTAGCAGAAGAAGGCTTCCTAGTGAACACAGCTGTATGGTGTGCCAGCAATTTGAGATCATCTGCATGTCTTGTTAGATGTTTGCAAATTGCTAAACCTCTCAATAAAATTTCCTCTTAAATGAAAAATATCTTCAATGATATTAAGTGTCATCACCTCAAAGTCTTGAAGGCGTTCCTGCAGTTTTCTCAAAGTAATTATTATTTAGGTCAACTAAACTCAGATTACACGCTTTTGCAGGACCAGTATTCTAAGCTTACCTACCAGTGATTGATCCATCCAAGAGAACCCTTACATAATGAACATAGGTCTCAAAAAAGAGAACTGTGTAAATTATTTGATTTTTTAAGTTTCCTACGTTTACCAAAATACCAAGTGCTGCTGGTTTTGTTGATTGAACAACCTGGTCTAGTGAAATGAAGAGAGCTCATTCTGAAAGAATGAAACATGAGTGGGCCAGTTTGTCAAAACAGCAATGACAATATTTTGTGTGGTCCGATTATTGGGTCTGTACATGAATAATAATAAGATACATTTTATAAATAATTTTGGACTAGAGAAACAACCATCTAAGATTTTGGTATTGATAATATGTGTACCACTGAAATTATACGTTTTAAACTTAATAATAATTTATAAGTAATTTTTAGTTTTCTGTAAAACTATATGTAGAATAACCTCATTGACAAAAGCTATTTTGTTGAACATTTTTATATGACTATATATTTATATCTCTATGGGTTAAAGTGAACGTACTCTTTTCTTATTACGATTCTTATTAAGAATTAAAATATTTTTGTAGTATCTAAATTACATTATTGCACCACTCTTTGTAATGAAGGGTAGGAATCATGAATAAATATGAGTACTTTAAATGTTAAGTAATAACTAGTATTTTTAAATCAAGACAAGTTTCCTTTATTGTCTTTTGTTTGAAAATTATTTCTTGATTTACCAGTGTTTTTATTTTATTCATTTATGTGTTTTTAAGTAGAAAATAAAACTATTACCAAGACACTGTTTTTCTGGACCCAAGTAAAAACCTCTTGGACACTTGAGGATCGGCTGAGAGATGGTAGTCAGGCCAGTTCCTGGTTCAGACGAACAACCATCACAGGGCCTTGGTGTGGTAGTGGTGGGGCCAGTGATCTTGTCACAACGGAAGAATCCAAGAGTGTTTCGGCACTTGTAGCCTGGGCCAAGATGATCACACATGTGCAAAGCACACTCATCGTTATCTAAAATTAATATTTGTGCAGTTCAATTAATTTGTAAACTCCACATATATTATGAAGATAATTAACTGCATTAACTGGACATGTCTGGTGTGATAGATCAATGAATTTAATTGATCTATCACAGGGAAGCCAAATTTTATTGATATTTAATCAGGTGTATTACTGTTTAATATAGTAAAACTTTCGTAGGATTATGAATTGCTTTAGCATTGTAAATATTAATTCCCATGTTTTTGTTTCAAAGTTCCAAAAAAACCAATCTTACGCTAGCTACATCATGATGACATAATTATAAGTGCATCGATAATATAATTTTTGTAATACGTTTGTATGGGACTTTTAGAAATAATATAAACTAATGTAACTGAGAATGTATAATTACTTTGAAAAACAAACCCCCAAATTCAAAATATTTAATAAAAATGCTCCAAACACCTCAAGAACACATAGAAAACAGCGTACTCCTCAACTTAAATAGGTTAAAATGAAAACTAGACTCCCGACTCAAGGAAAACTCTAAAACTTTACTTTCAGATTAAGTGAGCTAAACAATTCTTTTGCCGATTATTTAATTTAACTGTTGATTGATAGAAGGATGCCATAAGTTCAAACTCTACTTGAATGCTCTTCTGTCAATCTTGAAGGCAAATATTTTATTAGGGTTTAATTGTATGATGTATATCAATGGAATATTGAATTAAAACAATTTAAACAGTAATGCTATATACCCACCAACCCATACACGAACAGTGGTATTGACCCACCCTCCCACCCATACACGTACAGTGTTATTGACCCACCCATCCATAAACGTACTGTGGTATTGACCCACCCACCCACCCATACACTTACAGTGATATTGACGTTGGTTCAATTACATAAGAACAATGTTATTTTCTAATCGGACATATGATTACGCTTATCCCAATTGAAAAGTTATTTTTAATGGTTTTTCCAAACAAATTGCATTTCATCAAGAATGAAATTGCACGTTGGAATTGCTTTGTGAATTCCTAATTAGTCTTATAGAAAAAAATATTAAATATGTTTAGTTTGAAGTTTTTGTTTTCACCTGTTTTTCAAAACTAGGCCATTGTATTCAACATATCGAAAGCAAACCCAATGCGCAATATGATAATGTTTAAAATGACACCTCATACACAACTTTTGGTCAATAAATAAGGAAAAAATATAGATTCGCAAATAAGATTTTTCTTTTGGGATTAAAACCAACAAGGCCGACAGCCTCTGCAGACTCTTAAACCAATCCTTAACCTAAAAAAGTAAACAATATATAGCTTATGTATGCATTTATTTGAATAAAATTTCTGTTTATATATAATTGAAATTTAGGTTCAGTATGTAAAACCATGTCTGTCTAAAAAATAATTTTAAAAATCTCTACTATAGTATAAAATGGGTTTGACAGCAACACAGAATAAAATGTGTATAACAATTATTTTACAGGAATTATTCGGTCTCGACAAATGATTTTAATGAAAATGTTAAATTACTTGTTATAGATTATTATAGTTACTGTCATTATAATAATTTTAAAATTAACGATGTCTTAAACTAATAAAGTCATTTGGCCAAAGTAATTACAGTATGTTGAATAGCCGAAACCAAATTTAAATATACAACTAAACAAAATAAGGTTGAACTTCTTCAATTTTATAGGGTTGGCCAGTACATAATGTATCACTGTCTCTATCAATATGTATGGTTTTATATGTTGTAACACTGTGTTTGTCAACAAGATTACCAACCTTCACACAAGCCTGTCTGAGCATTAAGTGTGTACCCAGTACCACAGTTGGTGAACCTGACACATTGGAATGAGCCGATTGTATTGTCACAGCGCTGTGATGGTATGCAGTTGTGTAAATCCACCTGACATTCATTTATGTCTGAAAACAATAGACAACTGAATTAAATTATCTAAAACATAAAAACAATAACAATTTTGGAAATATTGTGTTGTTGTAATTTTGAATTGAGAAAATTTAATATGAATGACAGGAAATTATCAAAACCTGGTTCACAGAACAGATGTCACTAAAACTAAACACTTCAGATAAGACTGAAAAAGAAATATTTACCTGCCTCTTCCTTGGGAAAGGTGGCTGTATTAAAAACATCTGTGTAGCTTTAGGTCTTAGGCTTAAGTTGCCGGTATCATAACTAGAATCTATATTTTCCATTGAGGAGCCCCATAAAGGTGGTGTCTGCACTACCGGTATTTATAAGATAACCAGATATTTTGCCATGTTTCTGGTGATACCACTGAGGATGCCACATCACAGCACGGCCAAATGTCTAGTTATCTTGTAAGTAGTGTAGATAGCACCTTGACGCGGTTGTCACCAGAAAATATAGATTCTAGTTATTTGTATAGCCTATGATTTGTGTTTTTTGTATCTTCTATTATACAGCATGCTACCAAATAATAATAAAAACTGTTTTAATAGTTTAATTTTAATTAAGACACAGAAAATAGCTAAAAATAATGCTTTTATTATTGCAGCAAGCTTCTGCAGTTTGTTGTAAATTTACTTTCAACTGTGCAAGCTTTTGACCTAGTTCTAGAGTTAATGACACATGCTGCTTAGTTGAGTTTGCTGCAGAAAAAGTTTATCTAGTAATTTGAAAAAAGTATGTCCTCTATGAAGATACAAGAATATTTTGAATTTAGTTGTTCTGTTCTGGGAGCTCTGTTTTGTCTTAATTGTTGTTTTAAAAAATTGATTTATGAGCTATTATGTTCCTAGTTTGATTCAAGGAAAGAAATCTTCTGAGCGATATTTACAGTTGTAGTTCAAGATTTTTCTGTCGATTGCAAATAATTAGTAACTAATTAATAACTCCATTAGATAACCAATTAAACTTTAAAGGCCAGGGGGGCAGAGTCCTACAGTTGTTTGCAAATAAAACTATGCTTAAAACTTTCCCTGAACAAAAAAAAATGTCCCCAAAGTTTCGTGATGATTGGATGAAAGGTGTAGTAATCCATAAAGGGCAAATATACCAGTAAACAGACATATATTTGATTTTAAATATTATATTGATAAATAGTGCAAAGGTACCCACTCCCACCCTTTCATACAATTAAAGTGGTGATGACCCACTTGTCCATCAATACAGAATCAATTGTGATGACCCATCAGCACAGTGGTGATGAGTGGGCTTTCCTAACCTTGCACACACCTAAATTGGTAATGGCCCTCCCACCCACTATAACATGTACGGTGGTAATGGCACTTGCAACTACCTACATACATAGGATGTAATAGCCCTCCTGCTCACAAAAACACATACAGTGATTATTTTACAGAAATTATTCAGTATCGCCAAAAGATTTTAATGAAAATGTTAATTAATTGTTATGGATTATTATAGTTACTGTCATAATAATTTTAAAATAATACTTTCATTATTTTAATGGCGGGGAGGGCCATCACTACTGCATGTACTATTAACCCTTTCAGGAGTGCGTTATATCATTGAAAATGAGTAAAGACGTCGCCTGACGTCTTTTCATAAATTGGCATAAATAAGTACAGGCGTCATGTGACGTTTTGTGTAATGGTCCAATTATTTAATTTATTAAATTTAATTGAGCGTATTGTTAACACATTACACCAGTACTATCTGTCACAGGCAAACACAACTCTAGATGTGCACACCTTTTGGCAGTCTCATTTTAGTACCTTTTAATGGATCTTCCAACCACCCTAACACATACCGCGGTAATGGTTGTTTGTCCCACCCAAACATGTGCAGTGGTAATGGCAAACCCCCCCACCCAATAATTTAAAAAGATAATGGCCCTCCCACCCATCCTAACATGTATGGCGATAATTATACCATTACCATTGTACTTGTAAGGATGAGTGGGAGGTCATCATCACAGTAAGTGTCTGAGTGGTTGGGTGGGCCTTACCTCCGTACATGTTAGAGTGAGCAGGGAGGGCCATCACAACTGCACTACTATTAAGGATAACAAATTAAAATTACATATTTTTGTTTCTCACAAGTTTGAATATAGATCTTACCAACACAGGCTTGTGTGACAGAATCAAGCTGGAAGCCAGGTTTACATTGGCACAAGTAGCTACCGACAGAGTTCTCACACAACTGGTTGCTGTCACACGGAGTTTCATTTTCTTCACACTCATCTATATCTGTGGACACAATTACATGGATTTAAATTACTAGGACAGATTTTTGCATATTATTGTCAAGTAAAGATATATTTAGATTAATTGTCATAGAGTATTTAGAGTACACATCAGTATTTTATTAATAGAAAAAAAGTGCATAACTTCACTGAACGCACTTCTGCAAAACCGGAAATACCTCACTCAATGTTACTGTATACATCTAAGATTTACCATAAACATTTTAATTTTTATTCTTGTAAATAAATAAAGCCCAAGGCGAGTAGGCTTATGTAACCTGGTGTTATCATCTTTTTTTAACGTAGTTAAATTTTGAAAATATTACTTTGTGGCAATAATTGCCTATTTTGTGTGTTGTCAAAATATTACAAATGTTTTATTAAAATTTTCAGCATTTTTTCAATTTTTACAGCATTTTCAATTTATGCTGTAAAAATAACTGGTGGTCACTTTTAATCCCCCTCTTGGACTTCCATGTAACCAGTTTCTTTTAAGAACTAAATCATGTTTTATTTGGTTTCACAATGTTATACAACTAAATATAAGACACATTTACGTATATAAACATGGTTTGAGAAGCAAACTCTAGTTCCTAGGTTGGTATCATTCAATTACTGACTTTACATTCAATTCAGTCAGTCTCAGCTCGCAAAATCAGAGCTACTCCGTACCAGGCCAAATATTTTCTAAGTAAAGCCAGGTTTGAAAGGTTCAGGGAAAGTGTCAACAATCTTAGAGTCTTTTAGAACATTTTCTACAGATGAAGCACTGGCAATTATTATTTTACATACAAATAAAGAAGCCGTTTCCAAAAATAAAGAGCTTACAAATAAAACTGAAGTCCTGGTATTCCTTGGTACATTGATTTTGTTTGGTGCTAATAATGATAATAAATTAGATATAAATGATTTGTAGTCAAATGAATTTGGAAAATCTGCTTATACTACTATTATGAGCATAAGTGGGTTCAGAGACTTGCTCTCGTTGATTAGATTTGATGACAAAGCCACCAGAAATGAGAGCCGAGGGAATGACAAGTTTGCTCCCACAACAGAAATGTTTGAAATTGTAAATTTTTCATATAATTGTTTATAAACAGTGTCCAAATATAATTTTATTTCATTTTATTGATTTCCCTGTACAAACTATAATGTTTAATACTGCTAGAAATAGTGATTTTTGTTGATTTATGAGGTGGTCATTTTTACCCCCCCCCCCTTGGGCTTTGTTGTTACCAATTTACCTTGGGCTTTTTAGGGTTAACATTGGACTTTTAAGTGCCTCTGTTTACTGATTTAATTTTTTGATTTTACTCTGTAATACTTTGATTTTACTGTAAAATATATTAATGTATTCAACAAATAAATAAAGGATTATATTTTAAATCAGTTTTGGTTTGCTATAACAGATTTTTTACTATAATGCAATCATTGAATACATAGCTGAGACTAGGTCAGTCTTCCTCATCTAGTAATTACGTAATGAAAACAGGCGTTATCAGAGGTTACAGCAGAATATTTAGGTCATAACAGTGTTGTGGCAGTTTGGAATCAGACTGAATACATGCCCACATGATGAGACTGCTAAAAACAAGTAAACCAGGGAATTCCCTCATAGACCCCTTTGGTCTGACGTTGATAATTTTGGTTTACCCAAATCTATCACCATAGTATTTCTACTTATTCTGTATTAAATTTGTATTGATCATTGTTCATTCTTTTTAATCTCTACTGTGAGATAATAAGTTAATCACCAAGCTATTCAAATATGAGTATTGATATTGATTTTACATATAGTACCAGGAGAGTGTAAAAAATATTATGTACACTTGCTCAGTTGAAATTTTCAAACTGAAGAGGTAGCATCCATATCTCCCAGAGGATCCTGAGGATGGTTTTTTGTTGCTCTGCCTTGTAGGTTATTAAGATTTCGTTTCGAAGGTCTTCTGTGTTTACATTTAGCCTCTTTGTGGAACTCGGCCTACCACCTCGTGGGGGAGGTCGGTCTACGGCCTTGCCAAAATGCTCTGTTACAGGCCCATTTGTGGAACTCGGCATGTCACCTCATGAGGAAGATCGGCCTACGGCCTCGCCAGGATTGTTAAGCAGTATGACCATGAACTTTGGTTTTTGGGACAGTGGGCTCATATACACTAAAATCTAAAAATCTGATGGAATATTAGTAAGTAAAAGAAGAATACCTCTAATTGATACCCCACTTGAGTGTATTATTTTAACATTACTGATTTTGTGTTTTTGTTATCCTTATTATACAAAATCCAAGATAAATAACATTTTACTGCTAAGTAACTATAGCAACACACATGAAAACTACGGCATCTAGAAAAGAAGACGGTAGGTATAACACGCATATCCCATGACATCACATGTGCTAAATGGCAAAAATGAACACAAAAATACTATTCTAATTCCCGTAGTTACAATTCCAGCTGATAAGTGATACATAACTTGCTTATTATTTAGCTGAATGCTTCTATGCAGTTGGTGGATTTAGTTAACAGTATTTATAATAGAATAAACAAATCAGCTGATTTCGCCCATGTGATGTCACAGTTTACTTTGCAGCCTCGTCGTGATACACAGGAAATTTAGGAGCCTCTGGGGCAGAAATAAGAATTTTCCCAGGGATGAGGCTGGTACCAACTGATTTCTTGTGGTCAAAAACCCTTATATAAATTTAAAAATCCTTGGAGCCAAAAAAAGTTTGTCCAAATGTGGCTTGTTTTAGACTATAAGATTTCTCATCCGATGTTAGATTTTATGACTATAACTATCAGCTATTCTGAGGTCCAGTAGTGGAGCGCTATATAAATGTAATGAAGTTCAAACCAGTAGTAGTGACAGACCTACTACCGTCTGTCAGTAGTCAGTGACTATATACTATACTGACAAACCAGTAGTCAGTGACTAATTACATTACTACCAGAAACATTCTTATTACATAAAGTATCAATTGTAATTAGTTATATAATTAAGATGCCGTCCCTAAATTACGTAATGCTAAAATCGGGCTTTTCAGACCCCCTCCCCCTGTGTAACAGACTTGTAACGCTAACACCTAATCCCCCTCAATAATCACGTAACGCTGTCATCAATCCCCATCCCCTCCATTTTTGTCATCTGTTTTTACTATTTTCATGCAGGTTATGATTTATGATGGTAATTGTTTTGATTTACTTTCATTTGTTTTCTAATGGGGAGGGAGAATGTATTACTGACTTTAAAATATTTTTTTTAAAATGTTCTATTTTTTGGGAGAAATGGTCAAATTTTATGAACAAATTTTAGAGATTTAATAGTTATGTAACACTGCGTAGAAACCCTCCCCCGTAACGGTGTATAACGCTGCCCAAAACCTCTCTCCCCCCCTAAAGGCGTTAAGTAATTAAGGGACGGCCCCTAAGGCTATTAGCAATGCAAATCAAATCCAGTTATATTATTTGGAGGATTTCCGGTTATTTATTTGTGACTTGAATATAACAAAATTCAAACTACTTAGGATTCTGGCAACAAAATATATAGATGAATAAAATATTAAGGCAACAAAGCTAAGTATAGCCACTGCTTGCATAAACCGCTGAGCATGAACACTAAATTCCTTCAAGTAGAATCTTAAGGTGACTCTCACAGTATCATGTGATAGTCATCCACACAAATTTTACATTCTTGGTTCCATACATATTTCTTTTGTTGCATCTTTTAATTTTACTATACTAAAAGTGTATTGACAGTGATAAAACCAAGTATTCTTTTTCCGAAAAAGATCATTTTTGCGACGGGCTCCACTATTTAATAATGAATTTTTACTTCCATGAAAGGAATTAAATTAATCAATATAAATTTTAATCAAAATCGATAAATAATAGTCTAGTATACAAAATTATTCAAATAATTAAATTACAATTTGGCAATTATTTACTAATTTTTTTATATACTGTTCATGTGATCTTAAATCATGCATCTATTGAAATTTATAGTCAATTATAGGAACAAAAGTGTTTTTATTTATAGTTGAAATTAAATATGACTATAGTACCAATGCAATTGTTGTACTTTTGGCTGTATTTAAAGCCTGGTTGACAGTTGATGGGCTGAGGAACTGGGGTCTGTCTTGGAGCGCAGCGATATCCACCGGGCATGTTGACACATGTCTCCTCGGTTCCACACACGTGTAACCCTTTCTCACATTCATCAACATCTGTAACACAAACATAATCAGTCTAAATCAGCTGTTATAGGCACTGATCAAGATTACATCGATGTAGCTCAATGACTATAGAAAATATATATTTTGGTTAACGCAGTGTGAATAGAAGTGCTGCAAGAAATACCGACTATATTGACAGTAATTTAGACTTCTTGAATGCTAAAGACTCAAAGACAGAGTGTTACCTTAACTGCAGATGATCACAGATGCAAATTTGGGAAAGTGCAAGAATATTTGCTAAACAGCTTATCCAAAGAATGTTTTTTCTCTCAAGTGGAAAATGCTGAGAGAAATTGGGAATTTTAACATAGATGAGGGTTAAAAGATTGAAGATAAAAAGGCGGTTGATACCAAGGAGTTCGACTCTCTTTCACAGTTATTAGTATTTCCAGTATAAATTATACATTCTCTAAACTCATTTTTTCTATGTATTATAATACTTTTTTATGTTAATTACCATTGAAAGGTTTTGAATTTAACTTATATTTAAAATTCTAGTTTAAAAATGAAAATAACATTGATTAATAACAGTAAAAACATGACAGATATGTATGTATCAATGTACGTATCTCTTAATTTATCCGCTGTCAAAAATTTTTAACATTTAGAAAACAATAAATAAAAAAAATTTGTAAATATTATAAAACACATTGTTCAGAAATTACAATTATTATTATTATCAACAACAACAAAAATGTACATTGGTTGCTATAGCCCGCAGCCACTTTGTGGCACATGGTGTATGTAGCAGCCTTAGCTAAGGGGCTAAGTGGCATACCACACAGCCGGTCCGGGTTTGATTCCCAGTGTGACCATAACAATTTTATCCCTGTGCTACTCCTGTTGTTCGGAAGTCACATTTAGCCGTTAGTCCAACAAGCCAACAGAACAAAAATGAGCTCGACTAAGCAGATGAGGGGAACAGTGTCTTAATTAGGCATCTCTCTCCACTAAAAGCCATACGAATTTTTTACCATGTGGCTCAGAGAAAAAGAACTTGTGGCTGTTTTTGTATGGTTGCAGCAAGCAACTGTAATTGGATTACAACTAATGTACAACGTTATAAATTTTGCTAACAATTAACATGAATATTTTGATGGTTTGAAAGGGAAAAGGGGAGGGAATGGCATTGGTGCTGGCCCAGCCACTTGACACACATTCAGTAGGCCTACACTATTGGTTTGCAACCTCTCTTTCTTTCTTCTCTGAGCATTTGGTTACTTCATTTACATTGGTCACTCATTAGGTCTGCTTGTTTCAGACAACACTATATTGTGTAAATACATATTACATTTATTTTAATTATTTAACTATTCACAAGGATTACTACAAAATTTATAAGGGTTACTTATCAAGTGTTACCTTTTCCATACATTCCAGGAGTTGTTCAAGTTAATGTTTTGTACACAGTATTTTGTGTTCCAAGTAAAAGTACTTAAGTTTTTTAAGAGGCATTTTAAACTTTGAAAAGTCTTTGTATGATTATAGTCATAGTTTAAAGGGGAGTAATATAGAATCTTCTTACTAGCATAAATCATGGACTATTGAAACAAATAGACTACCTAAGCCAATGCATTTTCTGTAGACGCACGCATGTGCTTTTATCTTACGGTTATTAGTTACAAATAAGCGCTGGGATGACTGTTTGGCATATTATTAAGCTCAGCTATTAGTCACTCCAGCATGTGCTGGAGAGGGACAGAGAGAGGAGAGGGATGAAGAGAGATAGAGAGAGTGAGACTGCTGGCGCTATCTGTGAAAACCAAACAAGAATTAATTTCAGCACACCAAATAGGAAAATTAACTTCTCCGGACCCTTATGAGCGGACAGTCTTTTTGTTTCTATAGTCCATAATAAACATTTATAAAATTGAATCGTTAAAAAAATTAAAGGTAAATTTTTTCTGAAACACAATCTTTTTCGCACATACCTGACAAAAAATGTTCTGGGAGTAAGAGTTTAATATTGAACCACACTATTACTGTTTACCTGAGTAGGATATTTTTTTATAGTAAAACTGAGTCAAATACTGACCTTTCTGTATATATAAGAGTATTCTGTGAAAGTCATCGTTTTATTTTCTGTCTCCTTGTCCCAATCAATAAGTTTCCACATAATTGAAGTACATTAGTAATTATTTATTGTTAGTAATCTTAAAAAGGTTTAGTTACTATCAGAAAAATAATATTAAATTAAAAATTAAAGTAAAATATTTTAAACGTATTATTAATTGTTAGTTGAAAACAGTTTTTTCATAAACCAAAAATTTATTACATGTTTTACTCACCTCGACAAAGTTGTGTATCTTGATTAAAAATATAACCAAATGGGCAGCGGTCCCTGCCCTTTCCCAAAGTATTGTTGTACGGACTGGTAGATCCTTCAGAAACAGCATCAGATTCTGATTAAGACATACATTTTTAATTTCATCCATAACTTGTCAGGTTCAAACTAGTTTAGTTCTATGAATAATTATTTTAACAAAGTATGGGCAGTTATCTTATAAGATAGGGTGAGCGAGCACTCGTATATTTTAACAAAGTATAGGCAGTTATCTTATAAGATAGGGTGAGCGAGCACTCGTATATTTTACTTATAGCTACTCAGCTGCATGGGCCCTTATGTGCCATCATGGTCCAGACTTGCAACAACCATGAGACACTTTAGGGGATGTTGGTATAAAAAATTATATCCAAAATCTATTCAAGCACACTCAGTGCCCAGCCTAAAGAAGATTTTCTGAAGATACTTCCAGCCCTGGCACTGAGGCTTCATTAGCCTAAGGTAACATGGGGTACAATCTGTCGCTGGCAGTAAGCAGTGAAATAAAGCTCATTAACCCTTTCCTCTTGGATGGCCAAAACAGTTGGATATCAGGATTTTGCCACCAGCTTGGAGAGTGCTCGTCTAAATGTGTCCTCTGCGATCGAGTGTCCAACCCTGGTGGGCACTACTATGTTCACACTCAGATCGGGTAAGTTTTAGTTGTGTTTTCCGCTGGGATCGGCTCTCCAACTGTAATGGCCGGTAATGATTTACCTACGCACTCGAATGTCCAACTCTGTTGGACACTTGACATATGTTTTTGTATTTTAGATATAACTTGTTTGAGCAATATATTTAAATGTTTAACAGTTGTTTAAATATTTCAGGATTATATTCAACCAGCTGGTATCATCCGTTTCCGTTTCTGCTTTATGGAGACATCCTGTTTGTGAGTCAGAGTTTGGCAGTGAGTCTAGGCTATTTCTCGATTTTATCCTTGTGCATCTTGAGTTTTATTGAGTAAGATTTGTTGATTTAGTGAGTTTTATTTGTTGTTTAAATAGTTAATGATTGTAAATATTATATTTTGTTGTAAAATACTGTATATAATTGTAAATAATAGTTGTTTAGTTCACGTTTTAGTATCCAAGTCTTTGTCCTGGTATATTTTTTGAAAATTTAACACTCAGCAAAATTTCAAAAACTGATTTATTTAAAAACAAAATATTACAAAACTTGTAATTCCAGAGTTGTATGTTTCATTAATTAAAACTTTGTTATTTGAACCGATTTTCTTTTTATGTCGATTTAAAACGAGACAATAAATATTTGTAAGATGCATGATACTCGTATTTAGAAATTATCGGACAGCTGAGAAGCTGCTAATATGGCAATTATTTTATATTATAAACTAATTATATTTATATGTCACTTATATAATTTAATTCAAGACATTTCAACTATCAATATAAAAATAGAAAAACAGTAATTACAATAAGTATTAATAGTGGACAAAATTATTAAAAAAGTTATTTTCATGACTCAAAATGTTCAAAAATTTTCAAAAGTATTTAAAAATATATTATACTAATAATATAATAAGAAAAACTATATCGAGTAATGCTCCATATTTTATATATTCAATACAAATATTCAGATCAACATTTAAATTAAATAAGTATTATTTAAACTTTAAAAACCAGTTGCAATCACAATAAGGCTGAATGACCACAAAATGGGTTCCGACCTGGTGAGAACGGGAGAGTGACATGGCTGCCGATCTCGTAAATAAAGCAGCAATGGCCAAACCAAGTTTCCATCCGACCTTACAAGTCACTAGCAGGTGTTTGACTGCCGAGCTGACATAGAAATAAGTGTGGCCAACTGTACTGGACACCAAATCTTAGAGAAGATTTTTTAACAGACTGTTCTGAGGGGAAAGGGTTAAAGATTGTAGTGATATATATGGAGGTGGCCACCGGAGCAGTAAACAGTAGCTCTAGTGAAGGCAGTACAGCGTCATGAAGGTCGTGCTGCGCAAGGACACTTACTATAGAAAGATGCTTAGTGCAGCAGATGTAGCTGTTGGTTGTTCGTTTTATGTCCTGTCATGAGAATTTTCTTTTTAACCATAACAATGCAGTTAACAAGGTTACAGGCAAATCAAATCTTTATACTGACATCCTGTACAACAATGCCGTAGCCAGCAGGGCTGGGGGGGTTTGGGGTCAGAACCCCCCTCGAAATTTTAGGAAAAACATTTTTCATACAAAACATAACGTCTTGTTAGAAACAAAACAATCCTATAAAGTGGAAGAAATGGGCAATATAATTGGTTTTCTGATTGCATTTAGAGAGAATTTCTCACTAGTTTCCTCTAGTGAAGGTATAGCACGCTTTGATCTGGGAAAGAGAATATTAATATTATATGCATGTGTGGTGCACGGCGCGTCCCAGAGGCTGGTAAACACAGGGCAATTTTCGCTGTCATGGCAACTTGCCCCTGCCGCTCATACAATTTTTGTTACTTTACACACAGAGTGACAAAACCGCCGCCATCGCCGGTATGATTCATAGACCTACAGCTATGTCTACAGAGGACTGTCATTCCTCAGAAAATGTTGGTTTTCAAAGCAAGCAGTTATCTAGCACATTTTCTATTCTATTTCATTATCATTATCATTAGCATAATTTTTATTTTAGCAGCTTTTATAATGTTTACTGCCCACATGCAGATTACTAAGTAAAAAAATCAAATTATAAACAAATATATTACGTTTTATAGGCATGCTATTAACAACTAGCAGATCACAACAATAAACAACAATATTAACAAATAACCAGGAAAATAAAACATATTTTACGTAAAATAAATAAATAAAATGATAACAATGATATGAAATGAAAACAAAACAATACTGTAAAAATTATTTTTAAAAGCTCTAAAGTACAATCAAACTTCAATTCAATTCAATTCAATTCAAAATGCTTTATTTGTAAATGTACAAAGGTACAATAAATAGCGTCAAATTAGTTAAAGCTAGTTAAGGCTATAAAGCTTATTAATAGTTAGCTTAAGGCTTATTAGTTGGTTAAAGTCTTTAGCAGGGCTAAACATGTGTTAGAGATTTTAATTCTTAATTGAGAGAAAGCATGAATTTGTCACCAAAGTGCTGGAGTGACCGGGCATTCTATAAATTCCCATGATGGTGGTCCATGAACTCACCAACCGTATAGAAAGCATTAGACACAAGGTGACTTTTCAGCCGAGATTTAAATAATTTTTGGGAAGTTTGGGATTTAATTCGTTCAGGGAGAACATTGACTAATCTGACTCCCATCTGCGAGGGAAGGCGTTCAAACGCCACCGTCTTGTGTTGTTCGATGCGGTAGGCGGCCCTCGCCCTTGTCTCATATCCATGGACGTCACTGCCGCTAGTCAAACTACATTTGTAGCGACAGTACACCGCCGTCTCAAGGATGTAAAGACAAGGAAGAGTCAGCAGTTCCAACTCCCTGAATGCTGTTCTGCATGACTCTCTGCATTTTAATTTCAAAATGACTCTCACCGCTTTTTTCTGGAGTTTAAAAATTCTTTCAAAAAGGGTGTTTTGAAAAAAAAAACTTAATGAACATATGTTCAATGTTGGATTAATAAACCTAAATCTAAATATAAAATTAACCATTTGAAATACACAATAAATATTACGAATGAGGACACATAGTAGGAGGCCACAGTACATGAACACAAATAAAAAAAAAATAAATAAATAAATAAAAATACTCAGTGAAATATTTCTTGGAGAACAAATTATTAAAGATTGTTTTAAATGTATTTAAAGAGTCAATTAAATATATTAGATTGCCATTTGAAGAGACAGTTTGGTTTAATAGTCTCATCATTCGGAACAGAGGTAACAACGAGTGTGCTAATGTTTGAATGTGAGTTATTACAAACTACATTTTACTTTTATTGTTGAAATTGGGAACACTGAAACTCTGGAATCCTCAAGCTGGCAGCGTCATCAACTTCTACAGCTGTACCTGGCTATGCATTGCCACTTGGTTTGTTAACTCTAGAACCCAAAATCTGTTTATGTGAGAAGCAATCCTGATTTAAAAATAACTGTGTAAACAGACGCTCCCACCTAAAATACGTCTTGACTGATTACTCGATCCCAGCATCCATTTTGCATTTTTAAACAGTGAAAGTGTATGTTTTATATTTTGTGTGATGGTAACATCCATACATCCGTACCCACCTATGTAGCAATGTTGGGGTTTGTGTACTTCTTTCACAATGGTATTGACCCATCTGACACCCATCCATATCAAATCAAATCAAATCAAATCGTTTTATTTGTCTTATTACACTAAAGCATTGACAAAGTCAAAATACAGTCATTACTAGACATAGTCAAAGAATCCATAATACTAGTATTATTTTATACATTTACATTAGTTATAAAAATTAAAAATTAAATACTGTAGGTAGTACAATGTCTTACAGTTACTATATGACCATTCTCCATGCAAAGGGCCGCAGTCATTAAAATGTTATGTCATTTAAGATAAGGAATTCTGATAAATTATAGAAAGGATTTTTGGATAGCCACTCATAGAATTTTGTAAAAAAGACCTTTTCTGGGTATCTATCCACTAGATGTTTTACCTTATTCACTAGCTTTTGAGATATGATAATATGACTCTGCTGTGTTTTGCTTAGCCTACAATGGGCTATATTGATACTATTTTTGTTTCTAGTGTTATAACTGTGCAGGTCACTTCTTAAGGTTAGGTTTTGTGTGTTTTTTAGTGTATAGGAAACCAGGTCTAATATGTACAAATTTATAACCGTTAATAGTTTAAGCCTGACAAAAAGCGGTTTGCAATGATCCAGTGGTTGTGCTTTTGTTATTACTCGGATAGCCTTCTTTTGTAGAATTAGGATTTCACCTATTTTGCTACTGTTGCCCCAGATTATTAATCCATATCTTATAATTGATTGAAAAAATGCATAATATGAAGATAAAACATAATCATTAGGCACACAGGACATAGCTCGCCTTTTTCTGTTGTATATACTTGATGGAATAACGTTGGGTTTAAAGAAGAACACATTTTTAAAATTATTCCACAATTTTTTTAATTTAAATAGCGCTTTCGCCGGTTAAGGCATCATCAGTTTTTGTAAACAGAAAAAACATATGTTTAAAACAATCTAAATTAAAATATGATAAAATATAGATATTTTTTAATGAATTTAAAACTTAAATGTATTAGTAGAAAGTAATTTAAATATAATACTAAACTGGAAAATATGATTTACAATTAATTATTTTATGTTTGATTTCTTCTTTAACCAAAGGTAAGTATATATTACTAAAATTTATAGATGGTTGTGATATACATTGTTCTTTTATAACGGACATACAGGCACTTTCAATTTGATTCCTTTTGGTCCATGACGATTCTTTAAATATAATACTGGATGATTCGAATTTGATGTCATGATTTTCGTTTATAGCGTGTTCTACTAATTTTGATTTTTCTTTATTTTGTGTTTTGTAATTGTATATATGTTCTTTGACTCTTGTACTTATAGGTCTAGAGGTTTGGCCAATATAAGTTTTATTACATTCACAATCAATTTTGTAAATTATATTTTTAGATTCTTGAATTTTGTTCTTGGGTTTTAATTTTGTTAAATGACTATGAAGGTTATTAGTTGAACTAAAAGAAGTACAAATATTGAATTTTGAGTTGATTTTTCTAATTTTTTCTGAAACTCCTTTTATATATGGAATTGTAACTGTAGTAAGAGAGTTGGTATTTTCATTATGTCTTCTAGGTTGAATTTTATTTTTTAATTTCGCCTTTTCAATTATGTTTGTAGGGTAGTTATTATTTATTAATAGTTTTGTAGTATCTTGTTCTGCCTTTAATTTATCTTCATCATTTGTTACTAAATTATCTATTTTCTTAAATAAACTTTGAATCATTCCAATCTTCACATGTTGAGGGTGATTTGAAAAATAATTCATGTATTGTCCGCTGAACGTTTTTTTATGGTATATTGATGTTATAAGTTTATTTTCTGTTGATTTTGAAACTAACACATCTAGAAAAGGAATTTGTCCATTATTTTCATTTTCTAATGTAAATTTTATAGTTGGTCTCAAGTTGTTTATATGATTTAAAAATTTGTTTTGAATATCAGCTTGATCTTCCCATATGCAAAAAATGTCATCAACATATCTGAGCCAGATTTTTGGTTTGGGATTCCAGTTATCAAATGCAATCTTTTCAAAATTATCCATGAAAATGTTACTTAGTATTGGACTTAATACTCCACCCATAGGTAAACCTGAAATCTGGCTATAAAATTGTTCTTCATATTGAAAGTAGTTGTTTGTAACACATACAGTCAGAAGTTCTAATATACAACAAACTGATAATTTTGTTCGCTCTTTGAGATTATCATCTTGTTCTAATAAATTCTTTGTTATTCGTAACACTTCTGGAATAGGTACACTTGTAAATAAACTAGTTACATCATAGCTGACTAGAATATCATGACAATGAATTTGTATTTTGTTTATTTTTTCAATAAAGTCTTCTGAATTTTTTAAATAAGACGTAGAATTGCCAAATAAGGGATTTAGGATGGGTAGCAAAAATTTTGATAGTTTATATGTAGGTGAATCAATCGAACTTACTATGGGTCTCAAGGGAATAAAATCTTTGTGAAGTTTAGGAAGACCATAAAGATGAGGGGGTTTAGAATATTGTGGGCTTAGTTTTATGACAAGAAGTTTTCCAAGTTCATTTTCAAAATCTTTAAGTTTAATTTTAATAGTTCTTTCAATTTTATATAATAATAATAATAATTCAAAATTCAATACCTATTGTAAATCCCTTATTTGGCAATTCTACGTCTTATTTAAAAAATTCAGAAGACTTTATTGAAAAAATAAACAAAATACAAATTCATTGTCATGATATTCTAGTCAGCTATGATGTAACTAGTTTATTTACAAGTGTACCTATTCCAGAAGTGTTACGAATAACAAAGAATTTATCAGAACAAGATGATAATCTCAAAGAGCGAACAAAATTATCAGTTTGTTGTATATTAGAACTTCTGACTGTATGTGTTACAAACAACTACTTTCAATATGAAGAACAATTTTATAGCCAGATTTCAGGTTTACCTATGGGTGGAGTATTAAGTCCAATACTAAGTAACATTTTCATGGATAATTTTGAAAAGATTGCATTTGATAACTGGAATCCCAAACCAAAAATCTGGCTCAGATATGTTGATGACATTTTTTGCATATGGGAAGATCAAGCTGATATTCAAAACAAATTTTTAAATCATATAAACAACTTGAGACCAACTATAAAATTTACATTAGAAAATGAAAATAATGGACAAATTCCTTTTCTAGATGTGTTAGTTTCAAAATCAACAGAAAATAAACTTATAACATCAATATACCATAAAAAAACGTTCAGCGGACAATACATGAATTATTTTTCAAATCACCCTCAACATGTGAAGATTGGAATGATTCAAAGTTTATTTAAGAAAATAGATAATTTAGTAACAAATGATGAAGATAAATTAAAGGCAGAACAAGATACTACAAAACTATTAATAAATAATAACTACCCTACAAACATAATTGAAAAGGCGAAATTAAAAAATAAAATTCAACCTAGAAGACATAATGAAAATACCAACTCTCTTACTACAGTTACAATTCCATATATAAAAGGAGTTTCAGAAAAAATTAGAAAAATCAACTCAAAATTCAATATTTGTACTTCTTTTAGTTCAACTAATAACCTTCATAGTCATTTAACAAAATTAAAACCCAAGAACAAAATTCAAGAATCTAAAAATATAATTTACAAAATTGATTGTGAATGTAATAAAACTTATATTGGCCAAACCTCTAGACCTATAAGTACAAGAGTCAAAGAACATATATACAATTACAAAACACAAAATAAAGAAAAATCAAAATTAGTAGAACACGCTATAAACGAAAATCATGACATCAAATTCGAATCATCCAGTATTATATTTAAAGAATCGT
Organism: Stictocephala bisonia; assembly: GCA_035578905.1. Lineage (NCBI taxonomy): Eukaryota > Metazoa > Arthropoda > Insecta > Hemiptera > Membracidae > Stictocephala > Stictocephala bisonia. Next base: position 26,353,277 of record JAQJVL010000001.1, on the reverse strand, counting down.
CATGGACCAAAAGGAATCAAATTGAAAGTGCCTGTATGTCCGTTATAAAAGAACAATGTATATCACAACCATCTATAAATTTTAGTAATATATACTTACCTTTGGTTAAAGAAGAAATCAAACATAAAATAATTAATTGTAAATCATATTTTCCAGTTTAGTATTATATTTAAATTACTTTCTACTAATACATTTAAGTTTTAAATTCATTAAAAAATATCTATATTTTATCATATTTTAATTTAGATTGTTTTAAACATATGTTTTTTCTGTTTACAAAAACTGATGATGCCTGAACCGGCGAAAGCGCTATTTAAATTAAAAAAATTGTGGAATAATTTTAAAAATGTGTTCTTCTTTATAACTCGCCTTAGCAAAAAAATTACTCTAGATAGTCTCTTTGAGACATAATCAATGTGTGAATTCCAAGTTAGGCTATCGTCAATGAAGATCCCGAGAAATTTGACACTGGTAGCAAATTTTGTTGTTTCATCGAATAACGGAGTTTGTTTTAAGCTAAATAGTATATTCTGAGTTTCACCTTCATTTAACAGAAACCCGTTTGACCTGAACCATACTGATGCATCTTCTATTGTTTTTTTGACATACTCATACAGTGGTATTGATCAACCTGCCCACCCACACACAAACAACGGTATTGACTTTCCTGACACCCATCCATACACATACAGTGGTATTGACCCACCTGACACCCATCCATACACATACAGTGGTATTGACCCACCTGACACCCATCTATACACATACAGAGTGGTATTGACCCACCTGCCCAACCATATTTATATACATACGGTGGTATTGACCAACCTGCTCATTCATCCATACATATACAATGGTATTGACCCACCTGCCTACCTATACACATACAATGGTATTGACCCACCTGCCTACCCATACACATACAATGGTATTGACCTACCTGCCTACCCATACACATACAATGGTATTGACCCACCAGCCCACCCATACACATACGATGGTATTGACCCACCTCCTCACCTATCCATACACATACGTGGGTATTGACCCACCTGCCCACCCATACAAATATAGACATGCATATGTGAGGCTTGGAGGAAAATGCATTAATTATACTTAACGCTTTGCGAGCTAATTTATATTCTTAACGTAAGCATATATGAAACTTGGTTGGGTCACTACTACATTTTTTACCAATACGGTATATAATATTATGCTTTAAAATTAACTATTATATGCAAAATGAACTAATATTTGGGCGAAATATTTTTTAAGTATTTTTTTCCAAAAGTAATACTTGAGTATATACGTGTCATTAGCTCTCAGGGAAATTGTTTTGTACGTTTTTACCCGTCATTAGCTTGTTCTACTAAAATCAGTTGTTAGGTAAGTTTGAAATAAAATATTAATTAGTTGTTAATTTCATTTGATTGTATAATCTAATGACTAAACATGATATTGCACGTGTATTCAAGCATATTTCTCTTTACAATGATATGCCTCAAAGCAGATTTCTGGATGCAAGTGAGGATTTTCGTGGCAGGTTTTGCAAAAGTAAACAGAACTAAACAACATAAATAAAATAAACAGAACAAATCGAATTCATAAACCGAAGTCACTTGTGTCTAAGTAAACAAAGTGTGTGGCACGGAATGCAGCAGACCAAGCACTGGACACTAGACTAACAACGATGCAAGTTTTAGAGAGAGAGAGAGAGAGGAGGGTCGGAGAGGGTAGGGAAGTCAGCAATAGTATTGGGTGGAGGTTGTAGTATGACTAATGTCGAATTGCGTGTGACCTTGGGAGGCAGGATGGGGATCAAACAAACTCAAATTTCATATGACGGGTATTCCCGGCAAATGCTCGTTGAGCTAAAAACAGTGTGTGTATATTTACGCACACTGCTCGCGCGGAGAAAAATGTTTGCATATATAATTAGCATACGCTCGTGAAGGGTTAACAAAGATGAATATTTATTAAGCCAATAAATTAAAAAAAAACGTAGGTAGGTATAATTAAGGATAAATTGACAAAAAATGTCCCTAAATTTATTTCGGATCATGCATATCTACTTTTCAAAGTTTTGGAGTTAAAACTTGGCAGTAAGTCATAATATTTTACCTGTTACATGGTTGTCGGTAGGTGTTTCTGTAGGCTGTGAAGATGGCTGAGTTCTCAATGGGTTTTCTTGGCAAGAGAATGTTCCAAGTTCATTGTTGCATGTCTGTTCCGGTGTACAATCATGAAGCTCTAACTTACACTCGTCCACGTCTAGCAATCACACCAAGTGTACCATAAAAAATATGTTACCAGTATAATTAATGCACAGGACAGAGAAAATCATAAGCAATGTCAAGAAACATTTAAGAATAAAGAAAATGTGATCTTGATATTCAAATAAAAGATATTCTTAACTTAACATACGATGCAACTTTGGGTGCTATTACAGTCCTGTATTCCTCAATACGAAATAACTTTGTGGGATTCTTTTACATGATAATAAATGTCACTGATAAATGTTTATGTTTAAGCAGAGACATTTTGAACTTTTTTCATGACTTACTTCAAAACATTCTAAATTCTACCAGTTTAATATTGACTGGTTTTATTATGCAATGTATAGAAATTAAAAAATATCAAAAAATATGACTGCCTGCTCTTGAATAAAGTATTGATATATTAAGTTGTCTGTAAACTTTTGGAATAGAATGTTTTGTGTTTTTAAATCGATGGCATATTGAATATTCTTATGATCTAACACATAACATCCATTACTTTTAATCCAAATATTTCGCCCATGCTGTGATGCGGCATCCACAGTGGTATCTCTGAGACTGAGTATGCCACATAACAGTATTGGAAAAACTTTTGGTGGTGTAAATATTATAAATAACACCTTAACACAGTTGTTACAGGAAGCTTTAGTTTTTAGTAATGGCACCGGCCGCTTAACCCATTGCGGATCATTAAGTTTGACGCAGTGAGTTAGAATTAGTTGACTGCCCCAGCCTGGGGTGTGGCACCGACAGCAAAGCACTGTTGTTTGATCAAAAACGATGAATAACTTGTATAACTTAAGGTAGCTTATGTTTTGTAGATTTATGCTTTTAAATTTTATAATACGTTCATATTTTAATTTTACACAAACATTCCAAATGAGAATAATATCTAAAAATAATTAATTATATGTATTATAAAAAAAATGTAAAAATATTTCCAATAAATATCCGTCCAACTCAGATGAACGTAAATTTTCCATTTTGCACCCTGCACCAAATCACGTCATCGTTCATACAGAAAAACTCACGATACCAAAACTAAATGTACAGCAAAACTATTGAAACTATGATTGCTAATGGACAGGCTCACCCTACCTAGTGAGTATTATGTGAAACATGTGGTAAAACAGTGCTACACAAACCCAATAACAGGAGGGTAAACGTAGATGTTGTTACATTTTTTAGATTGTTGAAGAACATGCTCACTACATCTACCGGATGACATTAAAAACATTTTGTAACAAAACAAAGGACTTAATGCAATGAAGAGTTCACCTTGTCAGTGTGCTGCTGAGCCTGCACAATGCATGATGAGCTATTTCGTCACTGATCCACAATGAATTAAAGACAATCACATATTTATTGAATTTATTGAGTAGAAAGACATATTTAAAATCTAGTACCTTAACAATACTAACCTACACAAGATTTGTTGTCTGAGTGCAACTGGAACCCAGTTTGGCAGGAGCACTCTATAGCAATGCCAGTGTCTGTGCAGCGGTGCTGACAAGGGTTGTTCGTTTCACATCTGTTACAGCAGTAAAGTGAATGAGTACAGAATTGTAGGTAGCAATTCCTTGACTTTAAATAGTGTTTATGCTTCTATACTTTGAAAAAAGTGCATTCTCAATACCTCAAACCATAGAAAACCAAAATCCTTGACCTCTCTTTTTAAACATTTCTTCCAAATTTCCACGTTCCAGTTACGAGCCTGCAGAGGTAGTTCTTATATAAGATTTTTTCTCCTAAGAGGAATGTTAAATGTGGAACAGTACTGTGACTCAGTGATTTGCCAGAAAATTATAATTTTTACATACTTTGAAAGAGCGCAAAAAAGTTACTAGAAAATCCATTTTTTAATTAAAAAAAACGTATTTGTGATGAAATAAAACTACTGATTTTTAGTTTATGATTTTTATAAAAATGCAAATGAAAAATCAAAATGTAAAAAAGTGGATTTTGTAGTAACTTTATCATTCTTCATAACGATGTCAATATTAAAATTTTCTGACAAATCGTTAAGCAACAACGCTGTTCGCATTTAACACTGCTTTTATGGGAGGGAATAAATCCAATATGGTACTACCTCTGCAGACTCTAAATTATATTCTGTATAAAATAACAAAAAACCTTCGAATCACCCAAGTATTTTACATTATGTTAGATCTGGTTGATTATAACCAACCTATAATACAAATCTCTAAAATTCAAGAAATCAAAGCTTTATAAATACAAGAAACTAGGTTTGTGACATCTAATACATTTTAGGGAAACCAGCTGGGTGTGTGGGATTCTCATGTAGATCTTGAATTAAGTCATCAGACATAGTCATGGTGTAAGATGAAACACGCTGTTTGTAAAAGAACCGCCCCTCTCCACCTCTTGAGGATCTATTGCTGCGTCCACAACAATCTGCCCCTAACTATAGCAGAAACTGTGTTGACTCTCCACTTGATATACTAAAGAATAAATTAAGTAATATACTTAACTCTCATTTTGGGTAGTTGAAGACCATCTTCAACACCTTCATTGTGACACAGTAATTAATATAGTGATAAAATCATAAAATGAGCCTTGTTTTATAAAGAAAGAATACCTGATGACTTGTCACTCATTTACAACAGTGGTCTCCCTATATGTAAGGTGCTCTGGACAAGGCATGCCAGCAATAATGACTGTGCTACAATCATCCCTTTTTCAGTGCTCAATAGTTTCTTTTGTTCATTAGCTCCGCATTAATGCAATTACAGTTGATTTATCTTGTGTTTTTTGTTTCCTTATAATTTTTAAAACAATCTAATGATAGTAAAATTTGTTCAAGTTCTTCAATGTAGTGAATGTTAAGGCAACTGATATTCTTTGTCAGATTAAAAATATTTATGGTGATACAGTTTAATGGAGAACAGAAAAATTTTCATAAGAAGCCGTAAAGTTTTTTTTTTTTTTTTTTTTTTTTTTTTTTTTTTTTTTTTTTTTTTTTACTTCACTCGCCAGTTGACATGGGCCTACAGGCCTGTGCGTCAACTTTATTCAACGAGTGAAGTACCGACCGTTGGCTCAGTGGGGATTCGAACCTTGGACCTTGCCCTCCGCAGTCCGAAGCCTTAACCACTGAGCCACCACGCCGGCAGTTGGTGACCTTCTGTTCAACGGTGGAATTCTGAGTTATCAGAGAAACTAGCTAGCTGGTGGCTGAGTGGTCTTAGGCGTTAGTTCTTTGAACCTGACTTAGAGTTAGCGCAGGTTCAAATCATAGCCTTGATTGAAAGTTGTTATCAGTAATATTCTCACCTTGTAATGTACTGGTTCTCTCTCTTACTCTGTCTGAATAAGCTCCCCGCACAGATCAATAGGCTATGGGGAACAGGCAAAGTAAGGTTAAAAAGCAGACTGGCCTCTCTTCTTACTAAAAAAATTATGATTTTCTAGAGAACAAATGATTCACAATAGCAATTTTTATGACTGTTTTTCAAAAGTTTATGAAACTGTTTTATCTTACAGCCTGATTTAGGACAAACTGTGAACTCACTGCCTCCAAAAATGTTACATATGCACCCGAAACCAAGTAACATGGCTTTGCTTTGACATTTCCTACCCAGCAGTGATGAGAGAGAAAAATTATTCAACCTAATCATGACTAATATGACTATGTTATATCAGAATTCAAACGTTATTTGAAAAAGTGATACAATCTTTAAATGTGATGAAGATGCAAAAAAATTAAAAAGAAAACTGTGTAGAGCTATTGCTGTCACTACTTAGGCGACAAATGTTTTTAAACATTTATGTAAGCTGGTCACCTGCTACGTAGAGTGTCTGAAGAATGGTGGAAACTATACATACAAAAATGTACAGAAGGCGTGAGCCAACAGGCCATATGCACTAAGAAAGTTTATACTTCCTCACCTTGCCTTGTCTCTTTACTATCATCTAATCGAGGCTCTGTATTAGAATGAATATGTTTATCACAAAATCTATGAATCCTATCTTCTTATCTTTCCATAACAAGAGGATCATGCTAAGAAAGCGACAGTTGTGTATATACTAACTATATATAATGGAATTATTATGAGATCTAAACATGGAAAAATGAGCTAAGTGTACAGGTTATTTATTACCTATTGCGAAGTTTGTCTTGATGACAAGACTTGCCGTCGGCCATCAGTGTGAAGCCCCTCTCGCAGTCACATCGGTAAGAACTACTTCCGACTGGGACACAGATGTGTGCACACAACTCTCCTCTCAGGAGATCACATATATTTTCTACAACATAAAACTTAAATGTTATAGGTTGGTAATACTGTATTTCTCTTTTTCAATTATCAATTACCAAATAATTTTCAAGTTTTTTTTCATCAGAAATATTGTTTGCTGCAGTAAGTGAATACTGTATCATTTATTGTTAAAGATTGAGCCAAATTTTATAATAGTTAAGATACATTAATATAATGTAGTTTACTTTTATATTATTTTAATGTTTTACAGCTAACTTACGACAGCAGTTCACAGGATTAATTTTTTACGAATAAGGCAAAGAATGAAGTATCACTTTAAAAACAAACTACAATAAAAATTTAACAATATTTATTGTAGAATATTTATGATATCTAAAATAATTTTGGATTTACTTTTGAAATACTTAAACGAATTGTTTTAAGAGTTCATAGTAATTTTATAAGTTATCAAAATTACTATGAAATAACTTTGGCTCGGAAGTTGTAGAACCAGTTGTATGATATTTTTATTTCTTTTGCAAGCAATACTTCCTAAGGTCAAAATGATACATTCTTCTATAATGAAAACTTCTGTTCAAACAATCCAATGTCAATTTACACTAAACATTTCTTAAACAAACAACATTGATTCTTGAGTGTAATAATTAAGGAGTAATTAAGGACAAAATCCTATAAAAATTTACATAGTTGAGCTAACTGTATTCAACTATAGTCTTATGCAGCAGAGCATAAGACTATAGTTTAGTTCAGCGGAATTACAAACTAAAAGTAAATGAATATATTCAGGTGGATGAGTTACAAACCATTTGGTAACATATAAATAATGGTAAATCTAACAAATTTTGGAAATAAATGAGAAGTTTAAAATGAACTGATATCAGTAGAAGAACAAATTCCAAAACATAATATTTACCATTAAATTGTTGGTCTTGTGGTTTTTTATCAGCAACTGCAGTTGGCAATGGTGTAGGAGGGACCAAGGGCATTGGTATCTTCTCAGGTCCGGCAATCGAAGTACAACACGTTTGATAGGTCTCATCCCACATTTCTCCCATCGAGAAATCCCTGAATACACATTCTGTAGCCATGGAACCAGATATCATGCCCAGTTTGCATGCCTCACAGCAGTACTAAAATATATCAAGACTCATTGAGATAAAAAATGTGTTTTTCATGACACAAAGGAAAATGGTTAACAAAAATTATAACTAGAATAAGAAAAACATTGCTTTGAGTCATAAAGAATATTTCTAAATTAAATAGCTTCCAAGCATTTAGCAAAAGCTGTATAGAATTTATCCCTTTCCACATGTTCAATCAATCATTCTGTATAACATGTTAGGCCAACATCTGCAACCATATCCACCCAACCAACCATGGCCCACCTCTCTACATATACAATTAACAATCGCCTTCCAGAGATACAAACTCTCAGTGACTCAACTTCTCAATCTACAATCATAGCTCTTGAGGTCCATCCTCCAACCCTACAAACACAACTCTCAGTGACTTAACTTCTCAATCCCACAATCATAGCTATTGTAGTCCATCCTCCAACCCTATAAACACAACTCTCAGAGACTCAACTTCTCAATCCTACAATCATAGCTGTTGTAGTCCATCTTCCAACCTTACAAACAAAACTCTCAGTGACTTAACTTTTCAATCCTACAATCATAGCTGTTGTAGTCCATCTTCCAACCCTACAAACACAACTCTCAGTGACTTAGCTTCTCAATCCTACAATCATAGCTGTTGTAGTCCATCTTCCAACCCTACAAACACAACTCTCAGTGACTTAACTTCTCAATCCTACAATCATAGCTGTTGTAGTCCATCTCCAACCCTACAAACAAAACTCTCAATCCTTTTACTTCTCAATCCTACAATCATAGCTGTTGTAGTCCATCTTCCAACCCTACAAACACAACTCTCAGTAACTCGAATTCTCAATCCTACAGTCATGGCTGTTTTTTTTGTAATAAAAACTAACTTTTAATTTCAGATCATTTTTTTAAACTTTAACTTAATCAGTTAGTTTCAATTTATCCTAACTTTTAACTACAATTAGTTATTTTTTAAAGGATTAACTTCAACTTTATTCAGTTTAAAAAAATCATTAACTTTCCCAAGTATATGTGTGTTTTGGTTCTGGACTACTTGCAGTGGTCAGTAATTGTGAGCTGATATTTTCTAACTAAGAATAAATAATTAATAATTCATTCTAACTAAGACTAGGTATCAGATGTGCCGTACCTTGCTCTCCTCATGCCGGGCTGTGTGACAGCTACTGCCCCTTGTTGCCGCCACTTTCCCCTCCTTGCACTGAATGTCTCTGCAGGAACAAATAATATTGGTTTTACTCAAATTACTTTATCCAGATAAATTTTAATAGCAAACAAACTGCTACTTTGATGTATAATAAAAGTGCGTACAACCATTGATTTTATACACAAATAGATTTCCCATCCAATGTTAAATTTTGAGTCTCACAATAACAGCTGTTTTTGTGGCTCATTGTGGAGCGCTACCGTAGTGTAGTCACATGTAAATGTAATGCAGTTTAAACCAGCTGTGTTTATGGGCCTCATCACTAAAAAAAAAAAATTGCAGGCACAAAAATTCGTAGGTATTTATAATCAAGGGCTTAGGTGTATCACCCAAGCAAACCGATTTGAATTATACCAGTTTAAGGAATACTGACTTGTGATAAACTACGAGTATCTAACAGATTCTGTAGTTATTTTCAGAAATCAACATTCTGGAACAACTAGTAAAAAAACACTGTAATATCTAAGGAGGGAATAACCAATTAAAACTGCATATTACAACTAAAGGTAGTTCATAGACGTTTTTACTTTCACAGTTTTTAGGGCATAATGGAAATCTATTTGATGAGGCATAATCGCTATTACGATTTATTTATTAATGGCCTGTACAACAAAATCATCCTGAGAGGAAACAAATATAGCATTACTAATAATATGAAACCACTAAACAATTACACTGTTAAAACACAATACTATTGAAAGTGAAAATATCATTGAATTTACTGAAGGTGCCTAAATATTTCCAATTCATTTTAGCTAAAAACCAATCTCGATCAAGCTAGTATGAAGTATAGGTAAAATCAAATATTATAGAACTAATATCTAGCCTTACGTAAGATTAAAAAAATTACAGTTGATATAATAAGAATATTGTTCACACCGACTGAACACTCTGTGATCTGAATCTTTGTTGGGTGAAAAGAAACATGAAATAAAGGAAAGTTACTTAAGGTTGCCGTTTCCCTCTGCGAAAAACGTCAAAAACAATGGTTTCTATTTCAAAGATTCAGTTCGTAATAATAATCATACTTGAAGTGTCATTGGAAGGTGAAGATCTATTCTAGTGGACCTATGTTGGTTTTTGTAAAAAACTGAGTATTTTTATACTTTTTTCATTGTTAAATATGTGAATTTTTAAATGCCATTCTTAATGATTTTGCATTAAAGAAAAATCATAATATCAACTTATGGTCGTCTAGATTAGACCTTTAATAAACATAGAGTGTTCACCTTTACTCATTATGATAATAAGCACAAACTGTACAGTTGAAATAGAAAAGCAGTTTTGGCCTGCTGACATTAAAATTGCATTGCTACTATAAGCCTGTCGAATTCCCAGCGGTGACTTGTGGTGGTTTGGTAAACAACCACCTTAATCTAGTATTTTTATATATGATTAAGGTGGCTGCCATTTTTGGCAACAACATCAAAAAAGAAAGGAAGAAAAACATGAATCAACAAATGAAATGGCTTTATTCAATTATTACAGTAAATAAATAAATAACTAATAAAAATCACCAGTACATATGTTTGAACTGATGAATTTCAACAGATTTTGTTTGACTTGTTTTTTAGGGAATAAATCATGCTGAATGTCTGTGAAATTTGTATTATGGCTCATGTGGATTAGAATTTCAGCATAAATTGAGATCATGTAAGCAGTCAAAGGAGATGTTTTAATAATTTTAAATTTCAACATTTCACTGTATTGATGAACAGTCTGTATTTTTATTGGTGTTTAAGTTATTAGTATATACTTCACTTGATACTCTTCCAAAAACGTCTTAGTCATAGTCAACACTGATAAAGTTGTTTTTGTTTATTGTTGTCAAAGAGTACTAAGTAAATGCAGTAGGGACAGTTGAGGTTTGTGTTCCTTTGGTGTTTCTAGTTGGTAATGGTTAAACATTGAACCCTAGCAGAAGTTTACCTATGAGGTGTGGCTAGAAAAAAACCGGACTGAGACTGAAAATAAAATTTACTTACAAATATTTACATTTTTAGGTTATCTCCTTCAATGTACTCCCCTTCTCGTTCTCTACACCGCCCCAAGCGAGTTTTCCACTGGGTCTAGCACTGCTGCAGATCATTTTCTGTAAACCTGTTCATGACTTCCGTCGCTTTTTCTTTTACTGCTTCAACATTCTAAAATCTCGTTCCTTTCAATGCTGACTTGACTTAAGGAATCAAAAAAGTCACAGGGGCCAAGTCAGGTGAGTATGGTGGATGGTCTAACACGGGAATGTTGTGGTTTGTCAAAAACTTCTTCACTGACAAAGCGTTGTGAGCCGGGGCATTGTCCTGGTGGAGGATCCATAGCTTATTTCTCCAAAAATCATTCCTCTTTCTCCGTACTTGCTCACGTAGGGTAGTCAGACGCTAATGTAATAATTTTGGTTGATTGTTTGCCCCTCTGGTACCCAATTAATGTGCGCCAATGCCTTTGATATCCAAAAACACAATCATCATGGCTTTGAATTTTGACTTTGTCATTTGTGCTTTTTTTGCTGTGGAGAAGCAGGGGATTTGATATTAAAGCACTTGTTCTTACATAGAAAATGTTTCACTTGCAGATTTTCTAAGTTTGTAGAGAAATTTAATGTTTACACACTGTTTTTTCTGACACTCAACATTTTCCTGACACAGAGACAAAAATTTATATGCTTTTAGCTGACGCCACAGGCTGAATGAGTGCGGAAGAGAGATGTAACTCAAGCAGTGGGTGAATATTCAGCCTTACGATATATTCAGCCTTATTACATTTGTTCTGTGGCCTACGGCAATACTAATCCGGTTTCTTTCTAGCCAAACCTCGTATATCTCACCTAAGAGTTCGTACACAGCATAGTTGGATCGTAGACAAACAAACGCTCTGCTGTTCCGCTGGGATACCCTGCACAGGTTTGCCTGACATTGCCTCATTGCACTTGAGGTCTTGGGCTGCTATAGCTGTCCCCAGCTGACAACAATGCTGAAACGTCGCTTCTAAATCACCTGAAACAGCAGGGGTTTTTTTCAAATTGTATGATCATTTAAATCATTTCTTGCAAGCTCTGTGATTTTGTTTTACATTAAAAAGTGATATCAGAATAGAGGCAGCAGCTTTCCACCAACATTATTTTCAAAGGATTGCATTCCCACGGAAAGTTAACTGTTTTGTCCACTATCAGAAAATGAAGAATTGGCTGAAAAATACAACATACTGAGTCTAAATAATTAATATGTTGTATCTGGAAAAATAACTATATTGTGAGATTTTATTAAGTTGATGATTGAATATAACTTTCTGATTATTCTTGTTGACTAAAAACAAAAAAAAAAAATAATTTTAGATGTGTAAAAAGTGTGAACACACTTTCAAAATTTCTAGGGTTGAATATTAAAAAGGAGTCATACACATTACTAATCATAAACTAACATTACTAATCATAAACTAAAATCGAGATGGACTGGTTGTTAGTCTGAAGATCTTAGTAGTGGAGTAAGTTTAAGAACGTTGAGTTTATTCTCCGTCATCCACTCTAATGGAACTGTATGTCAATAATAACTTCAAGAAAATGAAGACAATTATATGACATCAACTCAGTTCGCTGTAGTGTAATGGTGAGTAAGAAACTCTCACCTATATGAGACGAAAACAACGTCGAAACAGCACACATGGAGACCATCTGGTCCACGCACCAACATCCTACATTCGGTGTGGCCTAATGCATAGCAACCAACTGTTGCCAGTTGGCACCTTAGCAAAACCTAGAAGGGGCGGTTTACTTTTGTTAACGCAGAGTAACCCGTAGACTTCTGTCATACGTAAAACTGCAATCATGTGTAATAATTGATGTCTTATGATCGCTCTGCGTTAACAAAAGTAAACCACCACTTCTAGGTTTTGCTAAGGTGCCAACTGACAACAGTTGGTTGCTATGCATTAGGCCACACCGAAAGGATGTTGGTGCGTGGACCAGATGGTCTCCATGTGTGCTGTTTCGACGTTGTTTTCGCCTCATTAGATGTAAATAGGTGAGATTTTCTTACTCACCATTACACTACAGCGAACTGAGTTGATGTCATATAATTGTCTTCATTTTCTTGAAGTTATTATTGACATACAGTTCCATTAGAGTGGATGACGGAGAATAAACTCAACGTCCATAAACTAAAATGTTAGAGCATGAAATAAAAATTTTCTTCTTTGATTTATTGCATTTAATGTTGTAAAATAGCAATTATCATTTTCCAAAAAATATTTCTATCATGCTCTTAACTATTACAATATTTTTTATTGGTGAGCTAATCAGCTGATTTAATAAGAGGGAACGGTGGCTAGTGGCTATCTTCACCTTGTTTGTCGTTACTCCTCTAAAAGAGTATTCCTTAAATATAAATTCTCACCAAATCTGCCAGTTGATACAAAACAAAAAAATTCTAAAAAGCTAAAGAAAAAGTTGAGAAATTTATGATATTGATATCTCATTGAAGAATATACAACCTCTACAGTGATTTATTAACACTTTATAGCTAGTTGATTTTATGAAAGCAAACAAATGTGGATTCATAAATGGCTTACCTAAAAGTATAGGATTAAATAAAATAAAAATGTACAGCTAATAGTTTAAATTTGATAAATAATGATTAGTATAAGTGAACTTCACACAACACAAATATACTACAATACAAGTACAAAATGCACAAATATATCAAAATACACAAATATACTAAACATTTTAGGTTAGGTTAAAGAGCACTAGGCCAGGATAGGATCAGATAGGACATCAGAAAACTCCATAATACAAATATACTACAGAACAATTACAAAAATGCACAAACATACTACAGTACAAGTACAAATTGCACAAATGTAGCACAACACAAGCACAAAATACACTAATATTATGGTTATCAATTTTGCAGAAGACTGACGTTCACCTTCCTCAGACCACAGGGATTAAAAAAAGGATTCTTTTGATTTCTCTTAGTTCTTTTGTGAATACCTCTGGTAAGAGGAAGGTGAACGTTGTTTGCCAAAATTGATTACGATAGTATTTGTGCATTTTGTTTTTATATTGTTATATATTTGTGCATTTTGTGCTATATTTATACTTTTGTACTATATATATTTGGGTTAATCCATTCCAATTTTAAATGGATTCCACATTGAGGAATATTTGTATGCGGGGTAGTATATGTTCTGGTAGTGGTAGGTTTGCTAAGATCTGTGTTTATTGGGTTGTTGAAATCAACTATACACCCCAACCAGCATGCCTACCAAGCTGGCAGATCCTGTGAGACTGTTTTACACACATTAGTCCGCAGGATCGAACAGGCAATCTCCATTAAGGAGATTGCTTTGACAGTGTTCCTAGACATAGAAGGATCTTTTAACAATACAAGGATTTCCTCGATTGTGACAAATCTGGTGTCCAGGGGCACTGAAGGAACAGTTGTATGCTGAGTCTGCAACATGCTCAGCACCCTAGAGCCCAAACTTCCCTTTGAGGGGCTTCCCCAAAGAGGTATGAGTGCAAAGAGTGTCCACAGGGGGGTGTTTTGTCACCCTTCCTGTGGAACCTGGTTGTGGATGATCTCCTCAAAGCACTCAACAAGCATGGAGTGTACGCTCAGGGTTATGCTGACAATATAGTGATCCTAATTAGAGGTAAATACATGGACACGTGCCTCGACCTTATGAGGAGGGCATTGTCCTTGATGGAGACATGGTGCATAGCGGAGAGGCTATCTGTTCACCCCGGTAAGACCGTTATGGTACCATTCACAAATAAAAGGAACGCGGAGGTTATCAGAGTACCAAGAATCTTTGGAAACTGTGTCCAAGTGTCTAAGGAAGTTAAGTATCTGGGTGTATGGCTAGATGACAAATTTACCTTGGAGTAGACAACTCAACCAGGCCATAGACCGCTCTTGGACCACATTGATTAGGTTGAGGCGTACCTTTGGATGCACGTGGGGATTGAACCCTCACTTAGTACATTGGCTTTATATGAGGGTCATCAGACCGATGCTTGTATAATGAGCCATTATTTGGTGGCCCAAGGTCCAAAAAGTAACTGCTGTAAAAAACCTAAGGTGCAGCAGTTAGCTTGTTTGGGAATCCTTGAGGCATTTAAGGGTACACCCACCGCTGCAATGGAGGTGCTGCTAAGTCTGCCCCCTCCTTGACATGTTTATCATGGGAGAGGCAAGGCTTGTGGCATATAGGCTCCATAACAGCGGTTGCTGGCAAGCTCACTATACCAGTACTGAAATCTCTAGCATCCTACAATCGAACATTCTAGAGATGTGTTCAAATAGGATGCCGACTAACCGACTTTGGCAAACCGTATCGTGTCGTCATTGGCGAAAGAAAAGATTGGGAACAAGGTGAATCAATTGCAGTGAAGAACCCAATTATGTGGTACACAGAAGGCTCACGAACCATCCTTGAGTCTGGTTACGGGATCTATGGTGCCAGGTCAAAAACTGAGCTTAGTTGTAGCCTTGGCAAACTGGCTATGGTTTTTCAGACGGAAGTGGCTGCCATAGCTGGCTGTGCTCAGGCAAACATAGATTTGGGCCTTAGGGGAAAAACAATATGTCTAAACTCAGACAGCCAAGTGGCACTGAGGTGACTTGCATCATTTGACTTCACCTCAAGTCTAGTTTGGGACTGTCACAGGGTTCTTAAAACGCTGGCGCGTTCCAAGGGTAATCCTGTCATGGGTGCCAGGTCACACAGGGGTACTGGGAAACAAGACAGCAGACCACTATGCAAGGAAAGGCACTGAGGAACATCTCGTTGGCCCAGAGCTGGCATGCGGGCTTACAGTCTCGCCAAGAGGGTTTCCTCTACATGGGTCGCCGGCAAGTTCCAGGAGACCTGGGAGGCAACACCAGGTAACAGGCAAGCCAAGGAGGTCCTGTTGGGGCCATTGTACTCCAACACGGCTGAAGCTCTTTCTCTTGCAAGATCAGAACTCCGAAGGTTGGTTGGTTTTATAACTGGACATTGGATGTTTCGGGCACACATGAACAAGATGGGGTTTCCAACCCCCATTCTCTTGTGTAGGAAATGTGCGGAGGAGGAAGAGGAGCCTGGACGGCACATCCTCTTTCACTGCCCGGCCCAAGCTAGGAAGCTGGCTCTCACCTTGGGCGGTGATTTAGAATGTGGCCAAGGTGTAGCACAGGAAAACCTCATCAAGGCAATCTTAAGGTTCTCTAAGGACCTTGGATTGGATGAGGTTTGAAGTCCTGTAAAGGAGGGCGCACAATAAGCCTTTTTGGCTTAGGGGCCATTACCAGGTTTGAAGCCTGGCCCTCCAAATTGTATAAAAAAAATTGGGTTGTTGAGAGCCTGTTCAAAAGGCTAAAAAAAGTATCAATATTCAATTTAGCACCAATATTTGCATAGTTCTTTTTTAGGTCACTGGACATTATATTATTTATGTTGGTTTAGTAAAACCTCACTAACTCGACAGTCACAGCTGGCGGGGTGTAGGTGTAGCTGGCTTTATATTATGGATTATGTATATTTCAACTTGAAGGAAAACTCTTCCAGCGATTCTGTGACTAAGCGGCCAGGTGCCAGTTCACTTGAAAAATGTTTTAGCCCATTTAGTTGTACTGTAGTTGTTGGAGAATTAAGATTTCTTTGCAGATCTAATAACTACCTCCATTTAAGCTGTAAATTTATGATATAACTGAAGTCTATCGCGTGTTCATTTGCTAAAACCTGTTAAAATTTTAATACCCTGAATAATTTGACAACCTCTAGGTACACAAAATGTCAAGTTAGTGAGGTTTTACTGTATCTGTATTTTTATTTCTTAGTTATTTTAAATTGACTTTTGTAAGATGCTAGTTATCATACAAGAAAATATTAGTTGTAAATAAATAACCATGAATAATGTATTTTTTGGTACTAACTAAAGATAAATTTCCTTAAAATATGGCATTAATAACGTTTAGTAAATTACATTTCACTGCCAGTTAATTATCATAAATTTTTGCGACTCTTTAAAATCATGAAAGAGTCGAGTTGATTGAATTGTTTTTGTGAAGGAAAAAATAATTAGGGCAAATGATGAACTATGTTCGTTAATAAGTACTATACTGAACATTGGTCTCTGTTAATGTACAAACAATATTAAATAATGACATATTTAGGGGTACAAACAAACATAACCTAAGTCTTAAATTAGATAACAACCAAGCGTTCATTGATAAATGGGCCAATCGTCTGTTAATGACTTTGACATCGATAATTACACATTGATGCTTCATCTGACTTATATAAAAGTTCTGATTATTTTGAAGTGTCAAGGTCAGTTTTCATTTTTAAATTACATTCCCTATTTTCATTTTAAGTTTTACAAGTTATTATGAAATATGTCTAATTATTCATTACTAAAATTCAGTATACATTTTTTAGTTTTAGTAATAAAACTATTGTAAACTTATTTCAAATGATAATTGAAATAAATAATTCTGGGATTTTCCAAAAATATTCCAAAATCAAGCACATTTATTTTTAGCAATTTACAGTGAATTTCACTATTTTGTCAATAATAATACTACTTATATAAGTTCCTACTATCAAAAAATATATAAAATTAAAAATAATTTAATAATGATATTTATGATACGAAGGGGAGTGACTTACCTTGAGATAAAGGTAATAGAAGCAGGGAGACAAAGAAGATGTAATGAGTAGTGAGCGCCATGTTCCGGCCAATGTCCAACTCTCATGTCAACTATCTGACTGACCACGGTATCAATGAGCAGACAAAACACACTCATAACACGCACACTAATCTGCTTCTACGTTTACTACCCAATCAGTTCTAAGAGACCCATTCAATCTGATGGTCAACTGTGTTAATTGTATGTAGAAAATGTTATATTAATCGTGCATTAACAATTAAACACTCACTGTATGTATATTGATATTTCACAAATGAATTTAAAAACAAAAAAAGAAATATGATTTAGCAGGATAAAATATCTTTTATTTTAGTGATTTGTATCCTAGTATGTAAGCTATGGGATGTAGTATGTAAGCTACAATATGATTTAAATATCTTTTAGTAACTGAATTATCGCTTGTATTACTTTCATTTTAGATTTTATTTTGATTTCATTATGTGTAATTAGGTGATATTTCTGTATTTGGAAAGTGTAGATATATTGACTGGCCCTTCTACTCAACTATATACGATTCTTCATGCAACCTTAAATTTTCAAATATAAAGGTTTCCTTCAATATTTTGATTTTAAGTGTTGGTATTAACTTATTCAGAAAGAACATATGTTTGAACTTTTCAGAGTGAAACTTGTATACATTTTTGCTATGAATTCCAAAATTTACAAATATGAATAATGAATAGTTAATGTAAAAAATTGTGATTGAAGAAAAATTTATATTCCATTCATATACTGTTGATGATGCATCAAAGTTAAGAACGACGTTTTTGATTATTATTCTATCATTATCATCCTGATTGGTTGTTTTTAACAATAGATGGTAAAATAGTTACCTCTGTTTTGTTCCGCCAACATTCTTGCATTATTACAGCACTACCAGTTTCAAAGGATGTCCTTTATCTTCAGGTGTACTTTGCTTCACTTAACACACTCATCTATTATTTTACCATCTATTATTAGAGATTTTTGTTCTTGATTCAACGATTACTTACAAAAGCTAAGTGAATGTTGGATTAACTTTAAAAAATAACTGCGATTTTTGTTCAGATAAATAATACTCATTCAAATTTGTCTTTATTGCATGTTTGTCTGTAGCCCATAAAACTCCAACGTACAACTTGAGCCTAAACACAGGCCCCTGAAGCTCATTTACACTCATCTCTTTCAATATTATGTATCTCCATTAAAATGTCTAACAATACTGTGGATTGTGTTATTTGTTCATTGAATATTATTAATTATAAAACTTTCATAACCTAATTTATTTCATTACTATTATTCATTTATAAGATCGTAGAGATATGGGCGAATATGAGGGACGAACGAATGTGATGAAGAGCTATTTATTAATAGCCCAATACAAAACTAAGGGACCAACAGCTTTACATGGAATACAAACCTTGTAATATTGGTCCGACTTTTCAGCTAAATAACAAGCCTGGGACTTGTTTCTCTTCCCTACACAACATTTGGACCCTGACTATCACCCAAATGGACACCCCAGACTTCTCTAGTAGTGTTCATGTCAATGGCAACTATTGAACGGACGCTGTGTTGGTATTACGAGGACTGAGCATAGAACCTACTGCCCACAGTTTTCTCAACATTTTCCCACCAAGTAGCTGGGTTACAGCACTGTCGCTAGTGCCGAATATTTATTTTGCACAATTTGTACACTACATCTATAAACTGTAGTCTGTATATAATTTTTGGAAATAAATTATGATTTTATATTTGGTACACAAATTTGGTTGGATTAAATTATCATAATTGATATTTGCTTTTTTGCTAAATGGAAACATGCAAGTAACTTCAGAAAGTAAATAGCTTTGTTATTTTTTGTTCTTTAATCTAATGTAGAAAATGTAACTCATTAGTTATAAAAAATGTTTCATTCAAAATTCTTATGCTGTTGAAATGTATGGTATTAGTAAATATTATTTCTATGTCCACATTATTTGAAATAAAGTAATTAAATTCAAATAAGACAATGATACATTTGATTTTAAAGAAAGAATATATAGATTCAATATATTGATTGCTTGAAAATAAGAAGAATGATCTCTTATTTTACTGATTTTATTTTAATAATTAGGGTAATCAGATAATGCTTATTTGGTCAAGAATTGAATTGATTGTTCTGTATTATGTTATCTATCTGCCGACCTTCTCAAATAGTTTGATCAAAAGTTAGGAGTTAAAATCATTAGAAAATTCAAACAGAATTTATTTAAAAGAAGATCACATACATTATTTTGAAAATATAATAAGCATGGAATGATAATGAATAAGTATTCATGAAATATTTACTACACAACTGAAATAAGTGCTCAGTTTCAGTCCAGTTTAGGTTTTTTAAGAATGCTATAGA
Organism: Stictocephala bisonia; assembly: GCA_035578905.1. Taxonomy (NCBI): domain Eukaryota; kingdom Metazoa; phylum Arthropoda; class Insecta; order Hemiptera; family Membracidae; genus Stictocephala; species Stictocephala bisonia. Next base: position 26,333,365 of record JAQJVL010000001.1, on the reverse strand, counting down.
AGAAAATATGATCAATGTTCACTCCATGTTGAAAAACTACAATACCCAGGTACTCATTATTAGTTTTGAGACAACATTCTAGACTGCTGCAAGCGTGGAAGAAAAGTCCCTGAACGGCTTAATAATTTCTGGCAATAAAGCAAAATGTGTACAGATAAAGCAATCAAACTTGGCAAATCATTATTGCATTTATTAATCTACTTTTAGAAGTAACTACCATTTTTATGTCATATGAGGGGGATGGCCCGCAAGGAGTAACAAGAAAATCTTAAATGAGAGCATAGGTTGAGTAGTACATCTGATTAAAGGTCTTTAGTAGCAGACCATAAACCCACAAATCTGACCTCAAAAGGTTCACTCTTTAAAAAATGACGCTGGTTTAAAGTTTTAAAAACTTATAATGAAGATCCTGTTCTATACGGTTTAATATTCTTTTCTTAGATCAAGTTGGGAAAGTTAAACTTTGTAAATGCGTACTGAACTTAGTAAATAGTTTTTTAGGATAGTTGGTGACTCTTCATTTCCAATGGATGGTGGTCCACAAGGAGTTTGACAAAAATATTAACCTCATCATGCATGAATTATGAAAAACTTGGGGGAAAAATTGTTTCTCATAATTTGTATTTAAAATGGGTTTAATTAATATAAACAAACATTTTAGTTTAATTCGTTGCTACCTTATTTACAAAATAGCTAAAGTGTCATCTTTGACATCACCATTCAACAAGGGAGTAATAAAAATTCTGGAATTTTGTTGAAAAAAATATTTTATTCTATAAAATATATGCATGAAAAGAACTGTAGGAGCTCTTGGTATATGAAGCTAGTTTTCTCATTAATTTCATAGCTAAAATTACTACACATTTTTTCAAAAATTGAAAACAACAATTTAATTTTGACCATAAATTATAGAAAAAAACAAACAAAATTTAGGTATTAAGATGAGGTACTCCTACTTGGTTTGAAATGGTTCCATATAGTTGAGACGTATTCAAGCAAATTCAAGCAACAATCAACAAAATTCAAAGCGCATTTACAGAACGGGATTTTTTCAATTTTATTTTTGTAAAAAGTCCCTAATTTGGCAGACTATAAGATTCATCCTCTGACCCCTCCGGAATAAAATGTTTACTAAGTATTTCTATGCATGCACTTGTAGCATTGTCATCCAAGCCAAAATTATCCGTTTATTATGCATATAAAAGATAATAAAAATACAAGTAAAACAATTAATACCACCCAGTTATTAGGTTTCACTTGTTGCATAGTGTCGTCATTTGCCACTGGCATATATATAATTGGTAGTTATTTTGTATTGTATTTGCCAATTCAACTATCTAAGTAATAAATATAGTGGTCTAAGGTTAATATTTACAAAGTTCTTCTTGTATTATCATACCTGTAATGTTTACAAGGTATGACAATACAGAAAATAATTTTTCTCAACTGTTAAAATGTCTTTATTGATAACGAAAAAATTATTTTGTTGTTTCATCTGTGATTGTTGTGTTTGCATGATTGATTGGACTTGTGTTGCTGGAAATTCCTCTACTTGTAAATCACAATACTTGGTATTGATTGCTATGAATGTAATTAAGTTTACACCTCTTTTTAGCACGAGTGAATAAATAAATATTATTTATATAACTGTAGAATTGTTTTAATTTTTATTTAAATGGCCTCTTTAGCACTGATAATATTAAATAAAGTGCATATAAATCATGAACATTAATTTTTTTAACACTGATCTTCAATTTAAGGTATATACCTTATTTTTTCATGTGTCATTTCATATTCAAATGTGAAAATCAGTCAGAAGCTAAAATAAAGATTTTGGACTAAACATTTATAAAGTTTATAAAAGGAATAATAATAACGCCCAGAACAATAAAATATATGATATTTTATTAAAAATAGTAATACAATAAATGGGATATAAATAAAATATTCCAATATTTGTATTGTATAAGAGTATTAACATGAGAATTGTAATAGTTTTAGAACTAACTACAATACAACTCAATTTTATCACAATAGATTGGCTTTTCCAGGTAGACACCAAGAGTTCTAAAATGGACTTTTGCACATTTTCAACAAAATAAATGTGTTTGAAAAAAGAAATAGGTAATAACATTTCTTTAATCAAGTTTATTAGTTGTTAACTGAAGTGTTGATAGAAAGATGTATATATTCGTATTGTTTTTCTCAAGTAGCTGCTGATGGGACATAGATAATTATGTCCAATCTACACTTAAATAATTAATACATTACTGACTTTTTAGAACCTATTTAAATTGCTTATTAGGTTTATTAATCGTAGGAATTTAATCCTTTCAAACATGCATAAAATAATACTAAATCCTTGATCATGAAGATATATCATATCAAATGACATTTACCAATAATTAATTAGTTTTTTAATTAGCATGATATGAGTTGGTACAAATACAGTACAAGTGAACGTCACACAACCCAAATGTAATACAATACAAGCATAAAATGCACAAATATATTACAATACAAATACATAATGCACAAATATTATGGTGATTCTTATGTGAATCCCTCTGGTCTGAGGAAGGTGAGCTTGGTTCACCGAAATCGATCACCATTATATTTGTGCGTTTTTTACTTGTATTGTAATATACTTGTGCATTTTGTACTTATTTATATTGTATTACTAGCTGAACTCGTTAGGGTCTTCGCCCCCAAACCCCCACTTCCCAAGTTGATCATGGATGCTACCCAAGTAGATCACCGATGCTACCAAAGTAGATCACAGATGCTACTCAAATGGATCACAGATGCTACCAATATATATCACGCATGCCAGCCAAATAGATCACCGATGCTACCCAAGTAGATCATGGATGCTACCCAAGTAGATCACAGATGCTAACAAAGTACATCACGCATCCCACCCAAATAGATCACGGATACTACCCAAGTAGATCACAGATACTACCCAAGTAGATCACAGATGCTACCCAAGTAGATCACGCATGCCACCCAAATAGATCATGGATGCTACCCAAGTAGATCACCGATGCTACCAAAGTACATCATGCATGCCACCCAAATAGATCACAGATACTACCCAAGTAGATCACGGATGCTACCATAAGTAAATCACGGATGCTACCCAAATAGATCACGGATAATATCTCAATTGATCACGGGGGTTTACCTAAGCTGATAACGAATGCTACCCAACCTATCCACGGTTGCTACCCATGTTGATAACAGGTGGCTACCAAAGCTGATCATGAGTGCCACCCAAGCTGATCACGGTAGGGAGGAGCACGGATGATTCAAGTCATTCACAGGTGCTATCGAAGCTGGTCATGGCTGCTACCTAAGTTACTGACGGTTGGTTATTCAAGTTGATCACAAGTGCTGCCAAAGTTGATCACAGATTGATACTATCCAAGTTGATCACATGTGGCTTCCCGAGCTGATTATGGTTGCTACCCAAGAAGATCAAGAGTTTTCTTTTTAACGCTTATATAAATTAACTGTCAATTTTCAACCCCCAAAAGTTGACCGCTATTTATTAGAAATATGGAAATATACGAGTTTTTCCGAGGTTGACATGATTAACACGTTAGCTGCCATTAAAATTTTTGACTTTTACAGAACTGCCGTCTAGGTCATATCTAGCCGGCACGTAAATTTTTGACCAGTGTTATGCCGGTCATATATGACCGGCAGTAGCCAATTGTGTTGTTATTTTTGAGGTTATGTGTTCCATAAAGTGCTGCGTTCTTGTGGCCAAACAATGAACTACTATCAATGTAGATTACCACTGCTACATACAGTATGGTTTTTATTGCTCTACGCCTTCCTTTAGTAGTCAAACAAATGCTTTGCATTCGGGCTAGTTTATGAGCTCTAGTGCCGGCCATACCTGGCCGGCAGTAATTATTTCAATTTGTTGCCTATTTTTTATTGCAAATAATCAAGTTTTCTTGTCAAATGTGAACGTTACAGGCCTACTATAAATCAATGATAGGAAAATTCAAATTATACACATTACTGAACATAAGAATGGTATATTATTACATTGTTAAATTGTAAGTGTTTAATACATAATAATGCGTATTAAACACTTATCTACTTTATATAAATTCAAAATATGAAATAAAACTCCATAAAAATATGGAATATAACACGTAATATGAACAAAATTGTAAAAAATATGAAAAAAGTACATTAAAATATTCTTTTTTTAACACTTGTATAACATTCAAAACAATATAAAATATTTTTAAAAAATCAAGATGAAACACTAACAAAATATACTATTTTTAAGTTTTCACACTTAATATGTATAACATTATAAAATAATAAAAATACATTTAAATTCAAAATACATAATTTTTGTTAATACTTACTAATATTTATAACAATCTAATATATATACATATAAACCCGTTATTTACACAAAACAAATATACAAAATACTGTTACAAAATCATGTCGTCACTATTTATTTATAGATTTCACGGAAACAGTCCTTGCAAAAGTAAGGCTTCTCAGGGCACTTCTCACAAAACGTGTTTACTTTTCTTAGGTTTTTGGCTCCCTTCCGTCCTGTTCTTTCAACAGCTTTCTTGTAGCATAATTTGCAATACTTCCTTATTCTATGTATGGTTTTTCCCTCGCCCGTGAAGTTTTCTGAGACAGAGAGATAGTGGTGTCCTGTGATCTTCACTGGAGGAATGATGCCTTCTTTTATTCTCATCAATGATTTGGCTAATTTTTCTTTGTAAAGAGTTATTGACATAGCATTCTTTTTTTGTCGCCCATCAGCTGTTGCTCTTGCTTTCGTCGCATCGTTGTAGGCCAACCACGAGTTTACAACAGCGGTTCCAAGAAGCATCTCTTCGGCAACTTTGTGGTACCATCTTCTTGATTTACGTACTCCCGTACTGTAGGACGACATCTGGTCTGATAAATCAATACCCATCTTTGATTTATTATATTCGGTTATAACCAAAGGCTTAAGGATTGGCTCGTTTTTCTTGTCTTTCTTGCCAGTATCTACAAAATCTAATCCATGGACAGTAGACAACATTCTTACTTCTCTCTTATCTTTCCATTTGCTAACTACTATGCCATCTGTAGTTTCAAGAGCCACCATATCTCCTTTCTTAAGTTTTGCCTTTATCACCTCACTGGGCAAACCTTTCCTATTTGATCTGAGTGTACCTGTAAGGTGAGTTCTTTTCTCCAAAAGTTGTTTAGCCAATGGAATTGACGTATAGTAATTATCAACGTATAGCCGGTGACCCTTATCAGTGTGATCGGTCATTAGTTCCATCACAACCAAAGTCGAAACTTGCGCATTGTTAATATCGTTCACTGTACCTTTTCCCATGTAAAGTTTAGTACGAAATGTGTAGCCCATTTTGTCACAAAGCTTAAAGATTTTTAGGCCATATTTGTGTGTTTTGTTAGGTATGTATTGACGAAACAAAAGCCGTCCCCTAAAAGGTATCATGCTTTCATCTACTACTAGATCTTGGTCTGCAGATTTTTTGCTCAAAAAGAGATCATTTAGCTTTGTTATCAGTGGCAAGATTTTAGAGATCCGCCCATCCTGTTCAATACGGGCATTGTCGTTGAAATGCCAAAACCGGAGCATTAGCTGAAAACGATTCCTACTCATTACTTGGTTAGCTACAGAATTATTATACAGAATATTTTTTCTCCAGTAGTCTGTGATACGGGGAAAGCGAGCTAAACCCATCCACATAAGGATTCCAAGAAACTTTTTTATTTCATCCCCATTTATAGGACGCCATTTTTTCAACCTACTACTTCGATTCAGACGTACATCTCTTAATACGTTGTTAGCATTTCTATTAGTCTCTAGGACCATCATCTCAATGATATCGTCAGTCAAAAATACATTGTAATAATCAATAGGAGTAGCATCATTTGGCAAATCAAAATTAAATTTTGAATCAGTAGTAAAGGGAAAATTTTGTTGCTTACCCATAAAAATTCCCCATTCGTCAACCTCACCAGTTCCATTATCGAGAGTTGCTTCATTTTCAGTGTTCACGTCACTAAGTACACTTTCAATCACACTAGCATCCATTGCTTCTTCCTCATCCGTGCTACCATCTTCAGAGTCACTTGGAGCAAAGTCCGGATCTTCATCCGTGTCGTCGACATAATCACTGCTAATATTCCCCAAATCACGCTCTTCCTCATCACTTGCTATATGATCAAATCGATCTGCTGCACTCGACATCGAACAATCCAATAAATGATCAATATGATCGTCATTTAAATTGGTACGTCTACTCATAATTAATTATGAAGCAATAAGAACGCAGGTCAAAATCACTGTAGAAAGCACACTAGGTCACTGAGTGCAAGCAGACTACAGAGCTTGATTGGCGGGAAACGCACGACAGCTGTAAATTGGCGGGAAACACAAGACAGCTGTAAGTAAATTGGTGGGCTCTCGGGCTGTGTGACACTTTAATACAAACCTCACCGAGCGAAATTACTCACGAAAAGTTGAAGACCCTTGTGGTCAGATCTAGCCGGCAGTGATTGTTACGTCAACGAAAAAAGCTTTGCCGGTCAGATATGACCAACATTTTATTAAGCGCATTCTGTGTGTATTTTTTATTATATTGGGGTACACAAGTAAATAAAAACCCCATATTATAATTATATTGTAAAAATATTGTTTTCTTTAGTTTGGCAATTACAGGGTTGTACTGGGCTATTGACCGGCATTTTGGGGAGGCTCGGAGCCGGTCAGATATGACCGGCACAGCAGCTAACGTGTTAATTCTACCTACTGTCCAAATTTCAAAATTTTACGACAATCGGAAGTGGGTGAACATTTATGTCAGTCAGTGATCCCAATCAAGCTTTATATTAGAGTGATAACTCTGGTGTCTGGCTATCCAAGCTAATCACGGGCGTTTCCCAAGTAGATCATGGTTTCTTGGCAAGCTTATCAGGGGCTACTAAAGTTGATCATGAGTAGCTACCCAAGTTCATCCATAAATGGCTACCCATCATATTCAGGTTGATTACAATTTCTACCCAAGCTGATCATGGTTACTAACGAATTCGATCATTCGTGGCTATTATTGTGGAATAAGCTCGGCCTATAACATCGCTGAACAAAGCTGTGTCGCTAAATATGAATGTGTTGATCATGTCCTAACTCTGTGTATGTATCATGTCTTGCCGCCTCACATACTGTACAGTCTTGAGGACAACCACCCCACACGTGTGCATGCCAAGGATTTAGCCTGCTTGTCTAAACAGAGTATTGCCTTCTGTGAGCCGTGCAAGAATGCGTTATTTGATAGTGCTTTCATAAAATGAATTTTAGACATAAGATATGGACACTAACAACTGTATTAAATTGAATTATTAATATACCTAACACACAAGAATATAAATTGGGCTAACCTAACAAATTACAGTTAAAAAATACTTAAATTATTTCAAAAATTACTTACATTTTATATACAAAAACAATCATTATAAGAAAACTATAATAGATAGAAACCAACTTTAAGTATAAAAGTTGTAGAGACTTTTATACATTATAAATTAAATATTCAGAACATAAATTGGTTCAGCCAGAAAAATTAGAATGAAATAAAGGCTTTTACTCTGTATGTAGAAATGAAAAGTTTTTACTTTTAAGTCCTATTGTAAAGAAAGTACGATTCCCACATTTCTGATTGATTCATTAATTACTTTGGTAAATTACAAAACTTTTTATGCTGGCCAAATTTACCAGACCAAAAAATTAAAAAATTCCTCACTGCTAAAAAATTTCATTTCACGGTGTTTACTGGATTAAAATGAGCTTTTCATTTTAACGTTTGTATAAATCATCCATCCCAACAACGATTTAATAATCTCCTACCGTTGTAATTCCCGTTTTTTCTGTATGAAACGATATGCCACATGTGTACTTTAAAATTAGTTTTATGGAAAATTGTTTACTGGAAAATTGAACATGTTTGAATATTTCTGGTGTCGACATGGTTAGATCTACCGTCAGTCCAAATTTCTAAATTTTCCGACACTTTTGAAGTAGGTAAACATTTATGTCAATCGGTCAGAAAGTCAGTGATTCCAGTCCAGCTTCATAATATAGAGTGATATTTGTGTTGTGTGACGTTCCCTTTACAGTAATCAATTGTAAAAATATCATTGCCAACATCGATTGTTGAAGTAATTTATGTGTTATTTTGAGTTGAGTGACGTTTATGAACATAATTCAGTAAAAGCTGTCTAATCCACCCAAGTTGGTCTACGCCAGATAACGTAAAAGCTGTATATGCAATCTAACTGTCAACAAATATTTTATTAATAGCAAATGTATTAAGGGAGTTGCAGTTATGTTTTGAAAGTACTACATAAAAACTAATTCATTCAATCATGAGCTGGATTTGTTGTTTTCCATAAAATGTATAAATTTCGATAAAGTATCCATGAAAAATGTGGTGCTAGAGGGAATAAGCTCTTTTCTTCATCTCTTGTCACTCTGCTGACCGCAACAGATATCGGAGGTTTCAGATGTCACAAGGCTGAATATGACAGATTTTACTGTTTTCTATTTACAACATGTATTTTGCTAAACATGTTGTAATCTGTTTTAATAAATTTAAGAACATAAATTTAAATACAAATTATGATAAGTATATTCTCTTATTCCACATTCAGTTTGAAACAGCTGTTGAATATAAGCAAGAATTGATAATTTCTTGTCAACAAAACTGTCTGGAAAATAAGGTACATAACTGATCCATTTTCATAAATTACTTAAAATTCTATTTAAACATTTCTGGTTTTACTGATCTTAAAATTTATCCAATTTCCATTGCCACATGTTGTTGATGCTACCTTGAAAAATATTCATAAGAACACTTGATTGTGTGCCCTCAGTCCTTTATAACTACACTGAATGATAGTTATCTCTTTCTACTGGAAATGTGAGATGAAATCCAGTCAGCAGTCAGTGTCACCTTATGGTAAATCCCAGGCTGATGATCTACCGCACAGCCGAAACCTGCGCTGGTGATGCCTGCCAACATCCAACGCTGGCGTTCCTTCTGGTATACCACCAGAGGTCCTCCAGAGTCACCCTTGGACAATTCACAATGTTTTATAATTAAAGGAAACAACAGTTGTTTAATAATTGAAAAACAACATATTATTAATTTACAATAAAAGTTTCTTACTGAATTTAACACATTCGCTGCACGCAACGCCTTACATCCTCATGGCGTTCGGTTCGCGCACTCTGATGATGCCTTGCATAGTCATTAGGCAATCTGAACTGTTCTTTTTCAGCCTGAGTCCAGCCATTGCATGGGCGACTGTTGTTCTTTAGTAGCATGGATCTAACATTGTATATAACTTTGCTACGTCGCAGTTTTAGTGTGACATTCATTGTTTTGACCATAATGTGACTACCAATTAGTCAGGAAATAGTTCGAAGATATAACGGGAGACTCAGATTTGTTTATTACGGATCTTGATGACAAATAAGTAGACTGGAACGGAATGAATCGGTGAGATGAAGAGGATAAAATATTGTAAATACTTAACATATGAACTAATACAAATATTGTACAAAGTGTACAATACCATCATGTATCAATTTTACTTGTCACTATGCTGATATATGTAAATTTGCGGTCATGGTATAAGCCGGACAAGGCAGCGCCCCACCGTGTGTTATGCGACTCCATGCGCCGATGCAGCGAATTTGTTAAGTTAGTACTCTGAACTTTAAATACCTATCAATTCATTAAGAGCAGTTGGCAGAAAAGCTGGTTTAATATTGATATCAGTAAAAATCATTGACAAATGTTTTAGGAGAGGAAATTTATGATCTCCTCCTAAAACATTTTTGGATAACAAGTTTGGATTTATAGGCAAAAGTCCCAGCTGTAAAATTAGTCTGAAGAAGAGATAGGCTATTTTTGTTGTAAATTCTACACTATTTTACTCATTTAGTTGGAAATGCAGGAAAGCTACCTGTCAGAAAGTACCCAATCGTTGTATATACCAGATCTTAATCTCCCAAACTGAACTGCATTAAAAAATATTCTATAAAGAAAATTTTCTTTAAACTTCATTGAAAAAAACACTGTTATTGAATAGAATACGTTTTAAAGCTGTCAACAATAGATAGCATTAGTCAATGTCTTATTAATTTAAAGTTGTCAAAGACAGTTAAAAATTCAAATTCAAAAATATTTATTCATATACTCAATGCAATATTATTCAACAATACATACTACATTTAATATGAATATACACTCTGCATAGATTATTGGTCCGTGTGCTGGGGGGAGTCTATTGTTGTAGCGTTTTTACATAAAAAAAAGAATACTAAGATTTCGTATGAAAACAAAACAAAATAATAACTTAGAACTGAGTTAATGTAAACTAAAGCACAATTGTTGAATTATGAATACATGCTTATAAAGAATAAGAACTACATTAATGTCAACAATTTCAAAGAATGGGTTTGTCTATAAATACAAAGAAAAAGTAGCGTGCATATTTTAATATCAAATTTTGAGTCAAACAAAAGAATGAACAACTTATTAAAAGGAAAAAATAAAACTTGCATACATAGAGAAAAAAGAAAAACTGAAAAGGGTATAGACAGAAATTTCAGTCCGGGGATAGTAATAAAAATAATACCTTAGACTAAATATCATTCATACAGAGACCAGTGCCTCCGCAGCTTCCCAACCTATATTGAGCAACTACTTACTCACTTTCCTCTTGTAAACGGTGATATGGTTACATCTACATTCAGTCCAAATTTCAAATTTTTTTTAACACTCCAAAGTGGGTAAACATTTATTTCAATCAGTGAGTCAGTGATCTCAGTCCAGCTTTATATTAGAGTGACTAGGGGATACCCCTGCAGGCTTCACGTGCCAACCCTGTAACTCACTACGCTCGTGAGGGGAGCTCGGCCTACAGTCTCGCCTGGGAACTCTACCTTTAGCCCCTTTATGGAACTCGGCCTGCGGCCTCGCCAACATGTTCTGCTGCAGCCTCATTTGTGGAACTCGACTGACTAAAAAAGTATTGTATTACTCAATTATACAGGATCTAAATTCATAAATCTCCTACCCGACCAAATAAAAAAAATTACAAAGTACAACACTTTTTTCAAAACACTAAAGCAGTATCTTATAAATAGACCCTATTACTCAATAAAATAATTTATTGAAGAATACACATACACACACCTACATATGGCTAAATATAGTGATGCAACACAGAAGTGACGAATCCCCAATCCAAGGATTGTGGTGAAGAAAGAAGAGGTATAAAGCAAGTAAAGTTTTACTATCCATAAAAGAAGAGAAACGTTTCAACATAAAGATTCCTGACCCAACATATTTAAATATGAAGTCTTCCTTTCATATTTATTCATTATTTCTTCCAATCACTTGACAATGGTTTGAGTCTCCCCAAACATGTGAGGTTAAGTATTTTTAGTGTACTTATCTCCCTAAATGATTTTTCTGTTTCATTTTTGCTATTTTCATATAATTAATATTTACCAAGCAAGCGTCCATATGTCCATCGCTGTGACCCGCACAGAACATTTCCTCGTGCAGCTCCACTCGGATCCTCTTGTGTTTGTGCCACATGAGGCATTTCTCATCAGACAAAATGGGCACAAAAGCCTTATGTAAAATGTTGGTTCCTGTTTTACCTAAAAATCAATGTCAGAGAATCAGAAGTTATATGAGTTAGTCCTATTTTCAATGCAGAGACAGACCATTCATTAGCTTAGAGTTTACATGGGTAGTGGAGTCAGTACTTTAGTATCACTTACAACTGTATTATAAAGAACATTAAAGCCCTGTGAGAAATAACAACCAAAGTTATGTATCTCTGAAATTGTATAAAAAAGTGTTTAAATATTCAAGTTGACCATGTAACTTAAAAAAAAAAGGTTAAAATCGAATTTTATTCACTAAATTGTAATTTATCTTTATTATTGATGAAGTACTTAATTACAACATAATTATGAATACAAATTATAAATTTACAAAAGAACATTTTTATTTAAAAAAGCTTACAGATATTAACAGTTGGCATGATCTCTTTTACATGTCACTCTAAGTTCAAAATTCCAATCTTCATGATTACACAAAGTGGTAAAAAAAGACTAGTGTCATCACACTGACTGCTAAAATAATCAACTAAACATAGAAAAATAATATTTCAGATTAGTCACAAATCACTTCAATTACGGTAAATAAAACACATTAGTTTCTGAAAACAACTTCCCAAGAATACCTACTACATAGCCTCAAATTCAAACATACACGAAGGATAGAGAAAATAATTCTTATTTTCTGTTCTTTCCTTTTTATAACTAAAAAATATGTTCGTTGAGTACAGCATTAAATTTGTCAGGAGTCCTTTTAAGTTAATATTAAATCAATTTCAATTAAATATATCTTTTAAAGATTATTTAGAAATGTTGTCCCCAGTTTATATAATTAAGTAGGTATATGTGGATGGGCTGAAAACAACAAAATTTACTGAGTGTTTAGGAGTGTCCACAGTATAAAATGCCAAGTTATACGATTCAACCTATATGTTTAAATGCACCTCATAAGTATGATCAGTTCAAAATAATGATTTCTCTGACATTAAAAAAATATAATAATAAATCCTGTTGCTCCTTAGCAAATACATACATTTGCATCTACATTCAATACATACATTTTATCATCTCCACATGATAAAATTAACTAAAAATTCATATACACATTTTAAACAAAATCCTGGCTGAATGATATCTACATGAAGCAAAGCAAAATTAAATGGAGCATGCAAAAAAAATGCCTGTTTAAGGGTTCCATTAAAATAAGTGCCAAAACATGGTGTTCTAGAGAAGAAATTTACACATGTTGTAAAAAAATGTGCTCTTCTGTTGAATAAGAAAAAAATAAATAAAGAAGGCTTTGTGTGCTATTAATACCATATATTACTAATATTATTAATTCGAGAAACAGATTTTTTAACGAGTTTGAACTTTAACTTGTAAATGATTTTTTATCACTTTTTTTGTAGATTAGGGATTTTATCCAAGTTTATTTTTTCATAAATTAACAAAATTTTATAACATAGGTAAGGTATTTATAAGCTCAAGAAATGTAAATTACTCAAAACAACTCCTAATCACAGCACTTAACCATTTTGTCTCAAATAAGATCAACCCAATGTCATTTTACTGACAACAATCAATCTATAATTGCCCCATACTTTTTCCTCGATGGAAAGGCCAATAAATTTTGCAACATTTACATGTTATATTGTTTCATAGTTTATAGAAATATCAGGGTATAGTCATTCTCTTGTGTTTGTACTGAAAAAAGATATAAGATTATATTTCTTTGAATTTAGAAGAACATTTTACTATCTAATAATAAATTTATAATTAATAGACCAATTAACTATTGTTATAAAATATAGATGAATACCTGGTAATTAATATTTTATCTAATTTATCAATATTGTTACATTTAAGATATCAGTAAACATTAAAAAAGTTCTACCAGCAGGGATCATATCTTCCTAAGAAGCAAATAAACATGGAAGGTCCAGGATAGAATCCTGCAGACAAAATATTTTATTTTTTATTGGAAATTAAATGCTCGTATGTGGCTGTAAAAACTAGTTTATCCTTACTTATTCTAAATTATCTAACTACTTTTCCCCAAATTTCACTCCAACAGTAATTCATTTATTTGTGTTACTATGAACATTTATTCACTTTTACCATACTTTTTAGGAAACAATTGTTAAAATTTTACTGCAATATTTGAAAAAAAAATAATTCGAACCTAATCTCAACTGATGACTCATAAATGCCTAAAAATAATTCCCGGAATAAACATTTTTAAAGTTTGCATTGTCCTTTTAGGGTCAGCGCGAATCTATTTTTAGGTATTCTTAGGTATTTAGGTATTCTTCCTAAAACCAATTAATTCTGAAATCACATAACTCTATTGGTAGTCCTTAAAAGTGTTTGTTCATTAACTGATTTTAACGTTTTAAATTTTGACAAGCTCTGGAATAAACGCTTAATGTAGATGGCTTATTGGGGTTTGCATTTGTCAGAGTTTTCTTTGCAACTAATTTTTGAAATTACAACAATTTAAAAAACGTGTACTACAAACAATAAAATATGTTCCTAATATTGCAAAGACTTAAACTATTATGCCCCTTCATGAAGAAATTAGAACATATTTAGGTAGATAGCATAGTTTTAATTTGTAGAAAAAGTTCTCATTCAATTTCAAAAGCATACTTAGAAGAGGGTTGTCAGCTTACCGTACGTAGTGTCCGTTTTCCCCCACCCTGCAACCACTCCTATCTGACCACTAAACGTATCACTTCGGTCAGGTAAACATATCGGCAGAACACTCTGTTGAAAGACCACAGGCCTGGCCAGCCGCACTAGTGCCAGATCATACCTAAAACAGTAAAAATAATTGTTACTGCTAATATTCATAATTATGTTTTATTAGTTGTAATATATTAGAATATATTACTAAGATTTATTTGTTGATCTGAGTAACAGTAAGATTTCAGTTTCAATGCATCATTAACAAAGTAGTTAACAATTAAATAGGTAAAAAAACAATGCAAATTCAATGTAACGTTTATTTTAATTGGTTTTTTATTTCGGTAGTTGTATAACAAAGAAACCGCTATTTATTAGACTACATATTTTTAAACTATTGGTGCATTACTGTATCAATAGTTTATTAGATTTATTTTCTGTAATCCCTACAATTATATTTTTTCAAGATCCGAAAATCACTTCTAGTTGAGTTTAGACGTGAATTCTGTTTATTTACCACATTTATCAAGACATATTTAGTAAGCACACACACAATTTATAGTAATAATAAGCATATTCATGTTAGAATGTCAGCAGTTAAAAAATTCACTTAAAATGATCGCTTTGTATATCTTATTACTAATCAATTATTTGATATTATTAACTGAGAGACAGTGGTGGAGCTGTCTAAGGCGTCAGGACTTTGAGCCCAAGATAGAGACAGCGCAGGTTCAATTCTGGCCCTGACTGGAAGTTTTTATCAAACATGTTCACCATGTACTGTACTAATTCTCCCTCTTTCTCTGTCTGAATAATTTTCCAAAAAAAGATCAACAGTCTATGGCGAATGGGCAGAGTAAGGTACAAATAATTAATTACCAACAGGTCAACTCTATGAACGTGACAACTCTATGAAATAAAATAAACATACATTAATAACATTTATTACTTTTAAACTTTAACTCAATAAAACTAAATTTGAGTACTGTACATTGAAATAATAATTTTTTACACGTTAAAAATGTCTATGAATCCTGATTAGGCGATGTTCTTTGTATCTAGCAAGCAGTTTGGGTTGGTGCAAAGAGGCTCTTGGTGAGACAGGAAGCAAACAATAGAGCCTTTGCTAACCCTTATAATCCTTCTGCGTGCTGATTGGAATTTCAGTCCGAGAGAATTCCTTGGACTGAAATTCAGCCCCCTGCAGTTTTGACAAGGGTTAGGAGTTAGAAACAGATAGACTCGGACTGAAACTCCACAAATCCTCAATGGTAGATAGGCCTATTTCAGTAAGAGAGCATTATTTACATTCTCATACATTATTTACATTTTACAATACTTTGTTAATTATAAAACATATATTTTAGTTCATTGTTGTAAAATTAAATAAAAATAACTAATAAGGACATAGGGTTGTAATATTGTCTCATAACATACCAAAAATTACAAATATCAGTTATATAACCTTATACAGTTGACGCTCTATAATCCGACGCTCGCCACTCCAACACACCCACTAGTGCATGCGCTGCCTATTGGTATTCAGTTATTTTAAAACAATAAACATTTCATCATGACTAATATTTTATGTGTTTATTCATTCAATTTTAACAATTAAAACAGTGCTTCTGCATTGTATTTGCATTTCAATAACACAGCATACAGTATAGTATCTCCTAAGCTTCATTTAATGTACGTACAGTACACATAGCACTACATATAGCCTCTCTGTAATCCAGACACTCTCTTTGATCCAACACAGAGTCGGTCCCATAATCATCAGATTATAGAGAGTCAACTTACTATAGAGTCAGAATATAGAAAGATAACTGTACTGGTTCTCCCCTTACTCTGTCTGAACAAGTTCCCCCCAAAATCAAGATTCTATGGGGAATTGGCAGTGTAAGGTTAAAAGGCAGATTGGCTTCTCCTTGATACACTAGAATATTAATCTATAAATAAACTAAATATTCAACAAGTTGAGAAGTTACTGTCCCAAATTTCAGTAATCACTAAAAGAATAACAAGGATATAAAGTTTTTACCTGTCAGGTTGTGAAATACGGTACTGGAACTTTGGATGAATGATCTTTTCGACAACTCTATACGCCTGTTCAGGTAAAGGTTCGAAGTACTGTCCGCCAGTATTTTGCGTGTCATATTCTCCAAGGTAGACCACCACATCCTTGACTCGAGCTCTGTGTAATATAAGTCATTCCAACTTTAATAACTTGATTATTTACGTAAAAAAAGAAAAAAAAAACAGAATCACAAACTCAAGAATTCACCAGTTTAGTTTGATTTTTTGAAGTGCATTTTAGTAATGAAATATATTACAGGAAGCCGGTTGTTGCCATTTAGTATAGGTACAACATTTGGGGTTGCCTTTGTGGCGTTGTGTTTTCCTAATGAAGAATCTGATGGGCAACTAGACCCATGCTCTAATTTAAAATTTTCTTCTGACACTTTGTAGGCCATCTACTTTTCTGTTGGATGTGATGAAAAATGAATAGTTGCTTCAAAATGTAATTTTTAAGTTTACAATTGATGTGTTAAGTTTAAATGCTTAATCTTTATTGGTTCAAAAAATTTTAGTCCGTCACCAGACTTTTTGAACACCCTGTTTATATGTCTTTTTTGAAAAATATACTGTAAATACATATACTTGTGTAATTCTGATGATTTTTAAACTTTAACCCTATGTATGTAGTTGTAAGGAGTGTATATATCTGAATTGACAATTGCAAAATATGTATATTTGCAAGTTCTTGAAACAGCAGATATAGAGCTAAGAAAAAAATACATAAAGAACCTTCAATCAATGAATCATACGTTGGTCTTACTGGATTATTATTATTCTTTATTCATTACCCTTCAGAAGCCCTGTGTGATATGGGTTAATGAGAGGTGAATGAACGTAGTCATTGTTACTAACTAAGGTCAACTGTCTCTTAGAAGGAACCATTTATTAATATCCCAATTGCCAGGGCAACTGGGGAACCTACAATTTTATGAGGAATCTGAACCATGTGGTATTGGTCTGATTTTCAACTAATTTACAAGCCTGATACTCAGTTATCTTACCTACACAACATTCGGACCCTGACTACCACCCAACATGGACACCCCATACTTCTGTATCCACATTGATGGCAACCATTAAGAAGGCACCATGTCGGGATTACGAAGATCGAGCATAGAACCTATTATCTACAATCTCTCCAGCACTTTGCCACAAGTGCTGACTATTAAGGAAATAAAGCCAACATTATAGAACCATTTATCTCTATTTATAATTGGTCCCCTCTAACAATCATGTCTAAACTTCTGTGTTGATTTAACGTTCCAATTAAATTAATTATTAGGTTGTTATAATTGTATATTGGGTTTTTGATTAAAAAGAGTCATTAATATAAAAATAAACTGTAAAACACCTGTAAATGCAATGAGCCGCAGTAACCACATATCTAGAGCTCACCAACACTCCGCCACATTGGTAGCCTGATATTCGGATGTGGGCTTGCCATGGAAACTCTCCAAAGTGTGCCTCCGCTCCTCCAATGATTCTCTTCTGGAAGGACATCACAGGATTCCCACACTCTACTGAAATGAAAGAACGTTGATCATTTTACTTCTACACTTGCGACTTCAACATTTTTTAGGAATAATTCAAGAAATGAGTAAACCAATTTATTTCTAGCTAAGTAATAAGGAGCCGTTCCTAAATTTTGTAAAGCTGAAATTGGACTTTTCAGACCCTCCCTTCTCCCATGTAACGGACTTGTAACGGTAATACCTAACCCCCTCAAAAATTATGTAACGCTGTCATGAACCCCTCTCCAATATTTGTTATCCATTTTCATGCATACTATGATTTATGATAGTCATTGTTTTGATTTTGTACCATTTGTTTTCTAATGGGGGGAGAATATAATGCTTACTTTAATATCTTTATAAAAAATCATGTATTTTTTGGAAAAAAGGTAAAATGTTGTGAATGAATTAAAAAAAATTGTGTTGATTTTTAATAGTTACGTAACGCTGCGTAGAAACCCGCCACCATCCCTTGTAGTGGTGTATAACGCTGCGGAAATCCCTGCTCCCCCCAAAGGCGTTATGTAATTTAGGGAACGCCCCTAAGTAGGTTAAAATGATAGCATATTAGTCAAAATAACTGGTACAGCACGGAATGCCCATAGAATAACAAAGTAATATTAATTAAAAATAAATTATTGATGACAGTAACATTTCCTTATTTTAAGGGCTATTTATGTATTGTACAAGTTTTTATCGGCATAGCTCACCTCAATTTAAAATAATTTAAACTTACTCAAGAACACATTAATTTACAATTCTAAAAAAGATAAAAAAACTGTTGTACCAAAATATTAAAGATTGTTTGAAACAAATATGTTTAGGTTGCATTTTTATGTGTTACATTGTTTTTAGGAAACCTCGTGAACAGTTTTTGATTGAATATGTAAAGATTTAAATTCATTTGGGTTAAATTGCGGTCATATCCTTTTTTCTTTTAAAAATATATTATTTATCCTTAATGAGTTCTTTATGCTATTGAGTCTTACAGTGTATTGTGCTCCATCTGCTGTTGATTTATTGTGTGTCAAATCATCCATCGTATTTTGGTAAAGATACATTATTTTGAAGAATAATCCTAAAGCCCCATTTAAATGAACTTTGGTCCTAGTCTCTTGACAGTCACACGGAGACACTCTCTCTTAACACTGAATCAATGAAAAAAACCCTGAGCGGCAGTTTTGTAGGCAGAGGATGTTATGTCAGTTTTCCTAAAGGTGATTTAAAATTTCACCTTTCATTATGAGGACTCCCTTAAGATTTACAACCAATTTAATTATTAGAATACATGTTTATACAATAATTAGCATTATAAGTAAAAATAGCAATTTTGAGTTATTTTTGGAAAGAGGTAAGGACAATCAACCATCTTAAATTATACATTGACAACAATGTGATATTTCAAAAACTATTTGTTCGGTTCATTGTCTAAACACCGGAACTATAGGTGCAAATCATGTGCAACTGAGGATCAGCTCTATAACCATTGAATATAAAAATAAGAAGACTGCTCATAAGGGTCCAATGGAACCAATTTTCCTGTTCTATGAAATCAGTTCTTATAATAAGTAGTGCTTATACCTTCACAAGTAGCGGCAACATTACCCCTCTCTCTGTCTCTCTCCATCACATGCTGAAGTAAGAAATAGCTGAGCTACGCAAAACATTCGTCTGATTGCTTATTTGAAACCATTTGCAGTTAGATAGCAGCACAGGCCAACTTTTACAGCAAATGCATTGCTTTGGTCTATCTGTTTGTTCCTATAGTCATTGGTATGACTATGAACTGGCAAAGTTAGTGAACTGGACAGAATATGAGTTCTACACGAGTAGCCCTAGAATGATGGCAGTATTATAGAAGGTTGTTAGTGAATGGTCATAGAGACAGAGACAACTCTAGAATGATAGTAGTATTATAGAAGGCCATAGAGACAACCCTAGAATGATGGCAGTATTATAGAAGGTTGTTAGTGAATGGTCGAAGAGACAACTCTAGAATTGAGACCCATCCCCCCCCCACCAAAGCTGGAAAGCGTGCCAACCGGGGGATGGCTCAAAACAAGTCGAGCGATGGGATCACGGGTGGCAGTTGGAGGGTCAAAATAATACTCGGCAGCTGAGCAAAGCTAATTTATTACCAAAAAAACAAAACAATAAAACAAAAACGGCAGAAGGCCACAATATAAAATAGGCAGAAGGCCACAACAAAAATAGGCAGAAGGCCACAATATAAATTAGCACTTAAATAAATAACAAACACTAAAATTACCAAGATACTACACAATTATAACAAACGCTATAAATACCACAAACTCTACAAATACCAAAATTTAACAATTAATCAACTACAGGGTGTATGGCCTATCTGCAGTTTAGCCTGAGACACCCCAAAACGTAAGAAAATATTAAGCCCCAAATAAAAGTGAAAATTTAGAAAACTTTTGGATCACAACATTTAAACCGGCAATTTAGCCCGAATCCCTTGATTCCACCGGGCCAGGGAGTAAGCCGGAATCCCTGGGCAGCTCCGAATTAAAAGTTAAGCAAAAGCACCATAATCCCCTTTTGGTGAAAGTTTAAAAATTAAATAATTTAAAAGAAAATATAACACGGTACCGTCGAGTAAAAATTCACTTCAAAAACCCCCCCCCACAAATACACTTAACAAAAATAAATAACAATAACTAGGCCTAAGCAATTAAATAAGTAATAACAGGATTTAACAATGGGGACCTAACAAAAATAAAAATCTAAACAAATGTAACAAGAAAATAGACTAATTAAACTAAATAACAATAAATATTAACATTAAAAGTTCTCGGTATATTTCAACAGTTTTTATTTCTTTAATAATAAAAAAAAACATAAGTCCCCCATGGCTGTTTCATAAATCCACTGTAAAGTTTAAGTCTTAGGCCTAGGCCACATGAAAAGTTCTACAAACTTCTTTTTTCTTTTTAATTGCACCTTTTTTTTTTTTTTTTTTTTTTTTTTCAAAAAACCCCCGTACCCCGGGAAAAAAGAGGAAAAAAAAACCCCGGGGATGGAAAAACCCAGATTTTAAAGGAATTTCAACAGGCCACCTGGGTCCCCGGCCAGGGGGGGAGGAGGGGGGTTTTTGCCCGGCCCGGCGGGGTGAAAACCCCCCCCCAAAGGGCCCCGGACTTAAAAACCCCCCCCAAAAAACCTTCCCTAAACAAAAATTTTCAAACCCAAAAAAAAAGGGGTCCCCCAAAAACAAAAAAATAAAAAAAAACGGGGAAAAAAAAAAAAAAAAAATTTTTTGGGGAGAATTTTGGGAAACTAAAAAAGACAAAAAAAATTAAAACTTAAAAAAGTTAATTACGATATAACTTACCCCTAGAACGGCAATTGCGAGCACCATAAACAGAAAAAACTGAAGGTGGGTTTTTTCCAAAAAAAAAAAAATGGAAAGGTAATCAATTAAAAGGTTTAAAAAAATTTAAAACTCTTTTTAAATTTTGAAACCAGAGAAAAAACAATGGGGTAAAGGAAAAAAGGCAAGGCCAAATGGTTTCCAAAAAAAAATTTTTAAAAAAGAAAAAAATTTTTAAAAAATTTAAAAAAAAAAAATTTTTTTTTCCAAAAGGGTGAAAAAAAAAAACCCAAAACCCTTTTAAGGAGAGGGACATAGAAACTCGAAGGGGGAGCCAAAAACCCAAATCGGCCCCACAAAAAAAGTGGGAGGAAACTGCTACCGAAAAACAGAGGGTCAAGCCCACCCGGAGCCCGGAAACCGAAAAAAACCCCCCGGTTTTAAAAAGTCGGAAGAGACGGGGACCCCGGCCCGGGCAGAAAAAACAAAAAAAACCCTTTCCGGTAAAGACCCAACCTTTTTTAAAACCCAAAAAACCCCCCGGGGGGGAAAAGGTACCCAGGAAAACCGGGAAAAAAAAAAACCCCAAAAGGGGTTCCAAGGGACGCCAAAGAAAATTTTAAGGGGGGGGGAAATAAAGGGGCAACTCCCCTAGGTCCAAGAAAAAAAAGGGGCCCTTCTCAAAAACCCCCCCTGGGGCCCAAGGGGGAAAAAAATTTTCCCCAAAAAAAAACCCCCAGGAAAAACAACTCCTGGTAAAATTTCCCCGGTAAACCCAAGGGGGGGGACCGGGGGTTTTCCAAAAAAACCCCAAAAAGGGGAAAAAAAACCCAGGGGGAAAAAAAAATTTTCGATGGGGGGGACCAGCCCGATGCCCTTTCCAGCTCCGTTTGGGGGGGAAAACGCCGGGGAAAGCCTGACAAAAACCCCAAATTAAACCTAAAGGGGGGAGCCCCCTTTTTTTAAAACCCATTTTTCTCCCCAGCAGGCGGTTGCCCCGGAGGCCCGGGAAAGTGGGACTGGGGGTAAAAGTTTTTAAACCTACAAGGGAAAAGGGGGTTTTTAAGGGAACCAAAAAAAATTTTTCGAAGGGAAAGGGCTTGGAAATTTTCCAGCTTGGGTTAAAAAAAAAGGGTGAAAAGGGCTTATCCGGGTTTCTTGCTGGGAAAAAAAACCCAAAAAACCCCTCTCTGGAAAAGGGGGGGGGGGAGAGGAGCAAGCTTAACGAAAAAAAAACCTACGAAACCATGGGGTAAAGGTTAACCCTTTGGGGAAAAAGGGGAAACCCCAACAAATCTGGGGGTTGGATTTGGGGGGGCCGGAGGAAGGGGGTTCGGGCCCGGGGAAGGGGGGGAAAAAAAGAATTGGAAAGACCCCCCAAAAAAGGGGGGTTCCCTGGGGGGGGAAAAAAAATTTTAAAAACCCTTTCAAAAGGGGTCGGCCATAGAAAACAACCCAAACCGTTCTCTGGGGCCTTGTGAAAAGGCACGGTGCAAAACCCGCCCCTTGAGCAACTTTTTTCCCCCTTCCAATAAAATCCTTTTTTTGCAAAGGTTTAAGAATGCCAAATCCGCCCACAAAAAGGGTTTAAATAAAGCCACGGAAAAAGCAGAGCCTCAGGGGGTTTTCCCCCTTGTAGGACGGAAAACAAGTCCCCCCTTTTAAAAAAATTTTTTTGGGGGGGGAAACTTCAAGCCACCAGATAAACCCTCGGTTTTTTAAAGGAAAAGGGGTCGAAAAACCGGGGAAAAACCCAGAAGAAAGCCCCCTGAGAAAAACCCCTCAGTGGTTCACGGGTTTGGTACATGGGGGGCCCCCCGTTAATTTGGGGGACCCCAAAGATTTAAATGGGGGTTTACAAAAAATTTTAACCAGCAACCAATTTCCCATTGGGGGGGAAAGAACCCAAACATCCCGAGTTCCCAAAAACCCCGGGAAGAAACCCCGAAAGGGTGTACCAAAGCCCCGGGGAACACTTAACCAAAAAGGGGAAGTTTGTTCCGGGGGCCGCCCGAAGAAAGCAGGGCTCTGCCCCCAAAAAAGGGAGAAAAAAAAGAAAAAATGGCGGGGAGGGGGGCTCAGCTAAGAAGAATTCCCCTTTAAAATCAAACCAAAAGGGGGGCTGGGTTTTTGGGAGAAAGGGTCCGGCCCCCAAAAAGGGGACACCCTTTTTTCAAAATTTTTTCCAAAGGGGCAAAGCTGGCCATTTAAGGGTTTAAGGCGGAAAAATTAAACCCCCCCCAAAAAGGGCCCCCGGAACCCCGGGAGGAAAAAAACCCCCCGGGGGGGGGTTCGGGAACGGGGGCCCCCCCGGGGTTTTGGGCCCAAAAAAGGGGGCTCGCTCAAAAAGTGCCCGGGGGGGGGGGGCGGGATTTGGGGGGGAAAAAAATTTCATTGCAGGGTTCCAAAAAGTCTCACTTAAAATCAAGAAGATTCCAGGTAAGAAAACAAATTTGAAATTTAATCTGAGATGAATGCGACAGTAAGAGGGGCCCCCAAAAAACCCCCAAAACCCCTAAAAAGGGGTTCCCAGGAAACCAAAAGCAGTACCCGTTTTTTTCAAATAAATTTGGTGGCCTTTTAATAAAACACAAAATTTTTAAACCAACCCCGGAAATAAAAACGGCGAACGGTCAAAAAAAACCCTTTGGCCCCAAATTTTTAAACCCGGGGAAAAAGGTTGGGAAAAAAAAGGGCTGGCATGAAAAGAATTAATAAACCCGCCCCTAAAAGAATTTTATAACCCCCCCCTTTTGGGGGCTTTGAGATGCCAAACTTTTAGATTTTGGGGGGGGGTTTCCTACCCAGGGAAAGGACCCCAAACTCCCCGAAGAACAGGCCCCAAAAATTTCCCCAGCTTGGGGGGGAAAATAAAAAAAGGCCCACTTGGGGGGCCCAAAACCCCCCTCGGAGGGGGGGCCAAGAACACCAAGGGCCCAAATCCCGTTAAAAAAAAAAAACTTGGGTTCTGGATTCCCAAGCACAACCATCTTAAAATGGGGCCCCTTTAGGTTAAAGAAAAGCCCCGGCCGGCAACAAGAAAACCCCCCTCCGGAAAACCCTTCGATTTTAAAAAAAAAACGCCTTTAGTTTTGAAAGGGTTGGGTCCGCCACAAAATAAAAGAGGGTCGGGGGCTGAAAGTTCCTAGGCTAAGGGGCCCGAGAAACGAGTACGGCGGGGCCGGGGGAAAAAACAAAAAGGGCTGCAAACCGTCCCACCGGGGCCCAAAACCCCAGGCCCAAAGGGCCCCCGGGACTAAGGGGCCCGGGAAAAGCCCCCCACGGCCCCAAAAAACCCCAAAAACCCTGAAGGGACTTAGGGGGAAACCCCCCTGGGCCCGCCAAAGGGGGTTTTAGGCCCCCCGGGCCTAGCTTTTCCCCCCCCCCGGGAAAGGGGGGGGGACATACTGAAGGACCAGGTTGGCCACAACAAAGCACACCCCAAAAGGGGAAAAAAAAAACCCAAGGAACCCCCAATTTAAAAATCGGGGGGGTTAGATTTTGTCCGCCCTTTTGGGTTTTGGTGGGGGGGGGGCCCCCTATCAGGAAATAAAAAACCCGGGGGCCCCCCCTCACTTTTCTTCAGAAAAATTTGTCCAGGTGAAGAAGGGGGAGTTTAGAAAGGGGGGGGGCTGACGAGTTTCCCTTGACTGAAGAGCAACGCCAAACCCCCCCCCCCTTGGCCCGAAAAATTGCCAAAAACCACCCCCCCCTTTGATGGGAAGAAACGACGAAAGTAACTCTCGATGGAACGAGTCCACCGAGGCATCACTGGCCAAGACAGAACTCAGCAACTCCCCAACGGGACCTCTGCAATAAGGGAACACCAGACGAAGCAAGTCCCCAGCCTGCATGCCGGGCATCTCACCAAGTCTGAGAAAGGCCACCAGAAACTTAAGAAGCTCCTCAGGATCCATCCCATCGATCACAGGGAGATTCTGGATCATGGGCGTGAGAGGGTTAGGCAGCTTGTGGTAGCTCAGCTGCAGAAGAGCAGGTGAACCCAAAGAAGTAGTAGGAACGGCAGCTGGAGCCGAACCACAAGCAACCTCAACAGAAACGCCTGCAGGCTCAGAAGGAGCCTCAGGCACAGTGAAAGCCGTTGTCTCAGCCTGCGGCCTCGACACGTTAGGCGAAAGAGCAAAAGCAGGCCGCTGACCCAGACCCGTAGGAGTCGTGGACCCGGAGAGTGCCTGAAAAATCTCATCCAGCCTAGACACACTCTCCCGGATCCACGCCCTATCTGACGGTTCCAACCCCGGCGCCCGGTTGACCAGCCTTAAACGGGCAAGCAGATGACCCAGACGTGCAAGGCGGCAGGCCCGGTCCCGACCCACTGGAGGTTCCAACTGCAAATCCTCTAACACTCCTTCCCAATCTTCCACCTTCCGTTTACAAATCCCCAACTCATCACCAACCTCCAGCAGGTCAGACCAATCCACCGCCGTACCCGCGGACAACGGCTCCCGCAGCAACCTCCGGAGATTCAAAACATCCCCTTCCGGAGTCACCCCCCGCGACCTCAATTCGAAAATCAACTCCTCCTTGACCAGGAGCGCAACATTCTGCAGATAGGCCATCTCTAACGCAACAATTCTCAACAATATACACAAAAAAAACGACAACTCCAGGGTCCAAGACGAACTAAACCCTCAGCCTACCGAGCCACTGCCGACCACTCCAATCCACCCATGAAACCCACTCAACAAAGTAACCAAGCGGATTGCCTAGGTTTTTTTTTTTTTTTTTTTTATTTATTTTTTTTTTTTTTTAATATAAAGTTAAGTGATTTATTTGGTTTTTAATTGTTTTTCTTTTTAAATAATTATTTATTTGTTTCTTTTTTTTTTTTTTTTTTTTTCTAAGTATTACCAAGACACCTTGACGGTAGGTCGGCCAACCATGGCCTACTAACTGGCAAACACCCACCGCCAACAACCAAGAGAGAATTTTTTTTTTTTTTTTTTTTTTTTTTTTTTTTTTTTTTTTTTTTTTTTTTTAAGGCAACCACGCTCTGCTACCAATTGAGACCCATCCCCCCCCCCCCACCAAAGCTGGAAAGCGTGCCAACCGGGGGATGGCTCAAAACAAGTCGAGCGATGGGATCACGGGTGGCAGTTGGAGGGTCAAAATAATACTCGGCAGCTGAGCAAAGCTAATTTATTACCAAAAAAAACAAAACAATAAAACAAAAACGGCAGAAGGCCACAATATAAAATAGGCAGAAGGCCACAACAAAAATAGGCAGAAGGCCACAATATAAATTAGCACTTAAATGAATAACAAACACTA
Organism: Stictocephala bisonia; assembly: GCA_035578905.1. NCBI lineage: Eukaryota > Metazoa > Arthropoda > Insecta > Hemiptera > Membracidae > Stictocephala > Stictocephala bisonia. Next base: position 26,306,748 of record JAQJVL010000001.1, on the reverse strand, counting down.
AAATTACCAAGATACTACACAATTATAACAAACGCTATAAATACCACAAACTCTACAAATACCAAAATTTAACAATTAATCAACTACAGGGTGTATGGCCTATCTGCAGTTTAGCCTGAGACACCCCAAAACGTAAGAAAATATTAAGCCCCAAATAAAAGTGAAAATTTAGAAAACTTTTGGATCACAACATTTAAACCGGCAATTTAGCCCGAATCCCTTGATTCCACCGGGCCAGGGAGTAAGCCGGAATCCCTGGGCAGCTCCGAATTAAAAGTTAAGCAAAAGCACCATAATCCCCTTTTGGTGAAAGTTTAAAAATTAAATAATTTAAAAGAAAATATAACACGGTACCGTCGAGTAAAAATTCACTTCAAAAACCCCCCCCCACAAATACACTTAACAAAAATAAATAACAATAACTAGGCCTAAGCAATTAAATAAGTAATAACAGGATTTAACAATGGGGACCTAACAAAAATAAAAATCTAAACAAATGTAACAAGAAAATAGACTAATTAAACTAAATAACAATAAATATTAACATTAAAAGTTCTCGGTATATTTCAACAGTTTTTATTTCTTTAATAATAAAAAAAAACATAAGTCCCCCATGGCTGTTTCATAAATCCACTGTAAAGTTTAAGTCTTAGGCCTAGGCCACATGAAAAGTTCTACAAACTTCTTTTTTTCTTTTTAATTGCACCTTTTTTTTTTTTTTTTTGTTTTTTCTATTTCACAAATCACCCCCAGCTCAGCCGCCGGGAAAAAAAGATGGAACGAACTGACCTGAGGACTGAAGAAAACACCCAGATGTAGGGAATGGCAGCTTAGTCGCAACATGGGCTCTACGACTTGGTCCTCAGGCCAGGCAGGCAGTGCAGAAGGTCGAACTTTGCCCGGACGACCGGCTGAGGGTTGAAACGTCCTACTCAAGGACCCTGGACTGTAGGACAACACCACAGCACATTAAAACCAGTCCAGCCATCACAACACAAATATTATACATAACCACTAAACATAAGGGTGCCTGCTTTAACAAAACTTAACATGAAGAGACAAACAAGAACAGGAGTGGAGCAAACAATACAGTGAAAAATTAACTTTAGGCTATGAATAATTATGTAGGAAACTCAGAATTAAGACAAATTACAAATTAACAAATTATAAAAGAATTAATTACGTATATGGAACTAAAAATGACAAACTGAGAACTAGGCTATTGAAACATGAGCAATCTGTCATAACATGAAAATCAAACTAAAGATAGGCTAGGTTATTGTCCATGAACAAAAAGATGGTAAATCGGTAACTGCAACTTAAAAAGGCTCAACAAAACATTATACAGAACTACTATTAAATATGAAACCAGAGATAATAAAGCAATTAAAGTCAAAAAGGTAACAATGAGCACATGGCTCGAACCTAGGTTAAAACATCTAGACAAAGAATATAAATTTAACAAAACTCTGAAAACACAAGTAAGAACGATTAATATTATTTAAACAAAAGTATTTTCACCAAAAGGGTGATTAGATATTAGAAATTTACAAAAGCACACTTACGTTTAGGAGTCTCTCAGCCGGACATAGTAATCTCAGCAGGCAGAGCCAAAGACCAAATGACGGCCAACCTGACAGACGAAGGCTCCAGAGAAACTAGAACTACTCGAACAATCTAGAAGCCGGTCAACCGGACCGAAGCTGCTGGAGCCCGGAACGAACGAAACCGGGCCAACGGCTACCAAAGTACGCGGAACGCAGAGCGTGAGCGATCTCAGGCAGCCTGGCAGACAACGAAAAAAAAACCGAAATGTACCGGTCAAAGACCCGGTACAGAATGATGGCAGTATTATAGAAGGTTGTTAGTGAATGGTCATAGAGACAGAGACAACTCTAGAATGATAGTAGTATTATAGAAGGCCATAGAGACAACCCTAGAATGATGGCAGTATTATAGAAGGTTGTTAGTGAATGGTCGAAGAGACAACTCTAGAATGATGGCAGTATTATAGAAGGTTGTTAGTGAATGGTCGAAGAGACAACTCTAGAATGATGGCAGTATTATAGAAGGTTGTTAGTGAATGGTCGTCAAGACAAGCCTAGAATGATGTTAGAATTATAGAAGGTCGTAGAGACAACCCTAGAATGGTGGCAGTATTATAGAAGGTTGTTAGTGAATGGTCGAAGAGACAACTCTAGAATGATGGCAGTATTATAGAAGGTTGTTAGTGAATGGTCGAAGAGACAACTCTAGAATGATGGCAGTATTATAGAAGGTTGTTAGTGAATGGTCGTCAAGACAAGCCTAGAATGATGTTAGAATTATAGAAGGTCGTAGAGACAACTCTAGAATTATGGTAGTATTATAGAAGGTTGTTAGTGAATGGTCGTAGAGACAACTCTAGAATGATGGCAGTATTACAAAAGGTTGTTAGTGAATAGTCGTAAAGACAAGCCTAGAATGATGTTAGAATTATAGAAGGTCGTAGAGACAACTCTAGAATGATGGTAGTATTATAGAAGGTTGTTAGTGAATGGTCGTAGAGACAACTCTAGAATGATGTTAGAATTATAGAAGGTCGTAGAGACAACCCTAGAATGGTGGCAGTATTACAGAAGGTTGTTAGTGAATGGTCGTAGAGACAACTCTAGAATGATGTTAGAATTATAGAAGGTCGTAGAGACAACCCTAGAATGGTGGCAGTATTACAGAAGGTTGTTAGTGAATGGTCGTAAAGACAACTCTAGAATGATGGCAGTATTACAGAAGGTTGTTAGTGAATGGTCGTAAAGACAAGCCTAGAATGATGTTAGAATTATAGAAAGTCGTAGAGACAACTCTAGAATTATGGTAGTATTATAGAAGGTTGTTAGTGAATGGTCGTAGAGACAACTCTAGAATGATGTTAGAATTATAGAAGGTCGTAGAGACAACCCTAGAATGGTGGCAGTATTATAGAAGGTTGTTAGTGAATGGTCGTAGAGACAATCCTAGAATGAAGGTAGTATTATAGAAGGTTGTTAGTGAATCTTTTTTGGGAGTACCCTAATATTTTTCTTTTAGTTTCAACGAAAATATGAAATAATAAAATAGGGTTGAAATACCTGTTTGCGTCAAGCACTTCCTTTTTAAATCCAGATGAATTACTGGAATTTCGAGGTGATTACCTTATCATCAGATCCTTTAGAAGTTAAGTTGAATGATGCCACATGAAGTCGATGGTAAACATCTCGTCAGTAGTCAATAAATACACGCACAAACATAAACGAAACGAATTTAAAATACATTTAAAATTTGAGCTGTTGGCATACAATAGTGCGTCACCGCCACGGGCATGTACAGGACTGCAATACAGGAGATGAACTTGTCGACTCAACTTGATCCTTGACCTTTCTTATCACTTTGTCACAACTGAGCTCTTTTGATATGTTATTTATTCTATTGAACAAAATATTATTTGTGTATTTTGACTTCTAATTTAAATTAGCATAAACATTTTCTTTTGTGGCTTTAGTAACTTTCTTGGTTTTGTAACAAGTTTTTAAATATCCAGATTTTCATTTATGCTTTTTGTAAGCACTTCTGGAGGCTAAAGAATGTTTAGATTATAAAATGTAAAATAACAGAAATAATATATAGGGGGACTCAGAGGGTATCAGTGAGGTACTAAAGGCTTAAAACATTTAAGTAGAGCTTATACATGAACCAAGTGATCATATTCAGACACTGCCTTTAACAATATGTAGTTGCACTGTTCTTGTTGAACGATTTGATATACATTAAAAGACTGGTGAGCTAAAAAAGCGTGCTGTAATTACTTATTGCAAAAAGTGATATTGTAAATATAAATTGGGAATCTCAACATTAGTACAACAGTGTAAATATTATCTTTTATCATAAAAAGGTTAAAAACCAGGCGAAGTTAGGGCTAGGAAGCCCTCTCTAATACTCAACCTGGGGACCAACGGCTTAACGTGACTTCTGAACCACGCGGGCGGCAGAACAACACGTGAGTGCTTAAATGTGCCAGAAACGTGTCCCAACGTTTTATATTCCATGTGGATACTGTCAGCAACTCCCCCCTCCAATTTTTGTCATATATTTTCATGCAGATTATTATTTATGATAGTAATTGTTTTAATTTTGTTTAGTTTTTTTTCTAATGAGGGGGTGGAGAGAATATTTTACTAACTTTAAAATCTTTTTTTTAAATCTTGTATTTTTGGGGGAAAACGGATAAATTTTGTGAATTAATTAAAACAAATTGTTGAGGTTTATTAGTTACGTAACGCTGCATTGAACCTTCCCCCACACTCCCCTGTAACGATGTATACCACTGCCGACTACCCCCCTCCCCCCTAAAAGTGTTACGTAGAGACGGCCACTAAGGGAATTTTACTCAAATTATTTATGTTCTTCAGTCAAATGCGCTCTAAGCTATAATATTCTTACCTTTGGGTGAGGGCGAGGCTGGTTTGTAGTGAAGGCCCCATCTGCGCACAGGTTGTTGGCGAGCCACCACACAGCAGGTGAACAACCAGTCAGCGAGCGGGTCCCCGCCGCAGCCCGCGGTTAGAGTTCCACCCACCAGCCAACAGGCCAGGCTCAGCGTGCACGAGTGGACTAAGCCTCGGTACTCGCATGTCGAAGGATAACCGAGCAACGACCCTGCAAGTACAAACACATTGAGGCAGATAATGAGATACAGTAAATCCTCTTTAATCCGAACTTCTGTAATCCGAACTTCTGTAATCCGAACGCCAAAACGAGAAAGAAAAAAACTGTGCATGTACATATCTTCATTGACTCAGAAGAAAATATCTGACGGTTTTCAATAATTTATGTAATTACTGTAGTATATATTGATTATTTTCCAGTTTTTATATAAATATTTACCAGGTTCAGTTTCTCATTTTTATAATAAAAGCAACATTATCAAATATATATGATAAGCAGTATATAATTTTTATTTACTGTAGTTAATGTTTATATTGTATGTACGTTGTTGAATAAACAATACAGTCTTTTACACTGTAAGGCATTTCTCTCTTTTCTTCAAACCTTAAGTATGATCTATTTTAGCCATATTTTAATTTTTTTCTGCAAAAATAACAATTTGTTCTGTAATGCGAACGATTTGATAATCCGAACACCTCCCCGATTTTAATTAGTTCGGATTAAGGAGTTCTACTATAATTGAGTTTTAGATATTGATTGGTTAACTCTACTATGACTACATATGATCGCCCGACAAACACTTAAGTAGTTTGCAGTTTGGTATATAAACAACTCTCATTTTTATTTCGTCAGCTTAATCCTAAATCTACAGGTTCAAGACTAAGACAGTAAAGAAAAGAAAAGCAGTGGTAATAACGATTAGTACAAATCAAAACCCACTCCTTACATTAGAATGCAGTGGTAATAACGATTAGTACAAATCAAAACCCACTCCTTACATTAGAATGCAGTGGTAATAACGATTAGTACAAATCAAAACCCACTCCTTACATTAGAATGCAGTGGTAATAACGATTAGTACAAATCAAAACCCACTCCTTACATTAGAATGCAGTGGTAATAACGATTAGTACAAATCAAAACCCACTCCTTACATTAGAATGCAGTGGTAATAACGATTAGTACAAATCAAAACCCACTCCTTACATTAGAATGCAGTGGTAATAACGATTAGTACAAATCAAAACCCACTCCTTACATTAGAATGCAGTGGTAATAACGATTAGTACAAATCAAAACCCACTCCTTACATTAGAATCTACATCCTCAAAAATGTAGAACATTTTAACTGTCTTGGAAGCACTGTAACTAAAAATGGCACAGACGCAGAAGAATTCACAAACAGATTAAATAAAGCAGCCATATTTTATCACAAAGTAAGAAGTCTAATAAGGGATAATAAATAACAAAACAATCCAAACCAACAATGTTCGTATTGTTCGAAAGAAATTTCAGTGTGTTGATAATATTGGCCCATTTGCAGGTTTAAACATTATTTTAATGCAGATTTATACAGGGTGTTTCTTTTAAAACCCACGATATTAATGGGTTAAATTTCAATTCAGTAGCCTACTTTACGTACAATTAACAATAAATATAGTTAATACAATGGATTCAGAATACTGTTCGAAAGCATCTTGACATAAAACAAACGATTTTTTTTAATATAGAGAGACACTCTCTGATCTTGGCTCAAAACCATGTTTCTAACTTCAACTTAATGACATTGCACGAAACACAAATAAAATGAACAACAATGTAAATCAGCTGGTAGCCAACGAAGAGGAAAACCCAGGGAAACCAGCCTATGAACTTGTAATTATCTTAAACCTTAATTTTCCGTACTTGTAAATAGGATTGTGTTTTGAAAGAAACACTCTGTCCTTTCAACACAGGACATTCAACATAGTACATTCAATTCAATACATGTTCAGGTACGGAAATCAGGAAAATGCTTGAATCGCAAGTTTAGGGGTAACACCGAAGAATTTTTCAAGAAGAAATTTTAAAATTTCGTGGAGAATTTGTTGACTGAGTATAGACACTATTCAATAATGTAGGGTGGAGCAATTTAAATCCCCCTTTACACGAAAATATGTCCCCTTACTGTTTTCGTAGTTATGGTTTTCTCATTATTGTCTTAATATTCACGTAAACAAAGTTTGTATTGGGACTGAGTAAGGTGATTGATTTATAACAGCTGCTTGAAATTCTAGAATCAAGAGTTTTATTTGAAATTAAGTAATATTACATATTACAATAGCCATCGTCAGTTACAAAATGAATAATACATTTTATAACATCAAATATTACAGGTACAGTCATGTTTGCTAAAACAGTATTCAAGTTATGGCAAGTTAAACAAATATAAAGCAATAAGTTCTACAAGAATCAGAAAAAGTCTTACAAGAATCATACAGAAAAAAGGAAAACAATTGGACATCTCAATCTAAAAGCTGTGTTGTAAATTTAAACATTTTAATCAAATACCAAATCAGCAAGATTATGGTCCAAGAAATCACTCACGTTGTAGAAACCCTTGGTACAAAACAAATTTTTGAGGATGGTTTTAAATTTATTTAATGTAACGTTTGAGGTAGAGTGAGGGAGTTTATTAAAAAGTTTAAGTTGCATATAAAGGTGACTTTCTACGGACTTGCTTAGTCTAAAGGAGGGTAGGTCTAATTTAGAGTGATTTCTTGTTGCATGTTCATGAACAATCGATCTATTTATATAATTATGCAGATTTTCCTTAATATGAAGAATGTTACAGTACATGTATAAACTAGGCAGTGTCGATTCTTAACTGCTTAAAAAAATTAACACAACTTTCTTTGTTTCTTATCCCCATGATAATTCTTACATCCTTTTTTGTCAGTTAAGAAAGGTACTATATGCAACTTTAGTTGCTTTAGTTGCTTCAGGGCTATTTCCCCATAGCCTAATACCGTATAAGAGATGAGGTTGAAAAAAGGCATAATAAGCTGTAAGTTTTTTTTATTTATTTTTTTTTTATTTAATAAAAACTTATTTATTTAATAAAAAGCATATCAGGACTAACACATTGTTTCAACTGACGTACAAGAAATAGTACCCTAGATAGTTTAGAGGTAATGTTTTTTATTGTGCATCCCAAGATAGCTTGCTGTCCAAAAAAAAGCCCCAAAAGCCTAACTGATTTATTTTCAAAAGAGATTTGTTTAAGACTAAAGACAATTTCTTCACTTTTGTTTACGTTAACCCTTAAATTATTCGAATCAAACCAAAAGTTTGATTTTAATATCATCTCATTGAGTTTTTTATGGACAATTTGAACATCATGATCGATTTCATAAAAGGCTGAGTCGTCTGCATATAACATGGTATTTTTTTACATATAAGATGGTAGGTCATTTACAGCGACTAAGAACAAAAATGGGCCCAAAACTGACCATTGAGGGCACCCAATGTAACCTATTTCAGACTAGATTTTCTACTAGCAAAAACCACCATTTATTTTCTGTCTTCCAAATAACATTTGAATACTTTGAGAACATTATTTTTAAAACCATAAAATTCAAATTTCTGAATGATAACGTCATAGTGGATACTGTCTATGGAGATTGCACGATATTTACTTTATAGTAGGACTCATTTAAGACATTTTTCATACTGATAAAATGCAATTACCTCCTCTCCCTGAAAAAGTATAGTTTGTGCTGATTCATTCTATACCCGTTGCCAAGCCAAGTTGAGGTATTGTAATAACCTGACCGTCGATCTTAATGATCCGATTAATATGGGACAAAAGTGACTTTTACCAAACAAATTGACTAGATTCCATTGATGATAATAATGTTTAATTACAATCTCAAATAATTAAAGTTCAAATTTCAACTAGCGTGTCCATGAAACATTGATTTATTTACGACAGGGGACGGACGGCAGTCAGGTCACTAGACCCTCGGCTGACTCAACTTGGCTTGGCAACATGAATATACTGTGATAACTTGTAAGGATGCAGCATTTTTTGTTTTTACTGGAAATAATAAAGGGCTTCCAATAAAAAAGAAGAAGGATTAACGAAGGAATAAACAAAAACATTAGGCCAAGTTATTGAGCTTTGTAATATAAGCAGTAAAAGCAAACGTGACGTAACACAATTATAATACAATATTAGTACAAAATTAACAAACACTTGGTTATTTGTAATGGTAGGAATGATACTCACATTTTAACAATAAAAATTTGTAAAATTTGTGTGAGGCCTTTCGAAAACAATGTTTTCATCATCAAAGCAACAAACAACTAAAAATTATAATTTGTAAATATTAAATAAAAATAATAGTATAAAATAAATCAGCTGACATGAATAAATATTAATAATTTAAGAAAAGAGAAAAATGTAAAGTTCCTTGTTCATTATTCACTAAATATTTTTTTTCATTTATATGACACATCAAGATAATTTGGTTTGACGACTTCTTATAATAAATTAATGTTTGAAAAAGATTTATCAAGCTCCAAACAATGTTTGGCAATAGCTGATTTTTCTGGGTGATTATTTTTAAAATTTCTTACGTGTTCGTTCAATCTTGTTTTCAAATTTCGTTTAGTTTGGCTAGTATATTTTTGTCACTACGGTTATTGATTTCGATAAACAACGTTCATCTTCATCAGACCAGAGCGATTCAGAAAGAATCATTTGTGAATCGCTCTGGTATGAGGAAGGTGAACGTGGTTTGCCGAAATCAATAACTATTTTGTACTAATACTGTAGTATATTTGTTCATTTCATGCTTATATTGTAATATATTTGTGTTGTGTGTTCTCTTGTACTGTATATGTACCAACACTTATCATGCTAATTAAAAACTATTTGTTAGGGCAATAACAAAGAAATTTTCATATACTGGACAAGAACTCCTTGTAGTAATAAACAGACGATTGTAAATCCTCATACATCCAGTGTTCCCGGTTTCACATTTAATTATTTTATAATTATTAACATTAATTCCCCTCCCTAAACTAACAAAAGTGTGTCTTGAGTTAATGCGCGAAATTTATTAAAACAAACAATTGATATTGTCATAACGTAATTTGTCAAATTCTACGTCTAAAACTTTGACGATTGAAGATAAAATAATAAAAATAAAAAATAAGGTTTAATGCACTGCTCTAGTCAAGAAAGAAATGTACTACGTAATTTAGGCTTTGATGGAAACTTCACCGGTTGATTACAACGAAAACACACATCTTTTATTGATTATATTCAATTATGAAATTTCTCAAACTGCTATGTCTTAAAGCTCTTGTAACTAAAATACATTTACAGTTTAATACTTTATGTATCTAGGTTACATCTAAAAATAAGACGATTAAAACTGTTTATTAGTTCAGATACAACTTTTTATATTATAAAACAAATGTTACGTTTTATTAACATGAAAAACTATAGTAGAGGTAATTTTATTGATCCCTCAAACTATGTAAAACGTCCCAAAAACTGCACGTTCCCTTTGTAAACAGAGACTAACGTTAAATTCTCAACAGGATTTTTATCGTCTGTAAATCACGAAATTGCTTAAAATAAATTTAAAGAACATTATATTATTAAATTATCTGAAAACTTAGAATGTTTTCAAAGACTATGGTTTATAAAATCAAACATATTTTTGATCAAAACACTGATCTATTAAGCTTATATTTAAGATAAAACCAGAAAACTGTTTTGTTGCTAATTTTGCTAGTCGTGGATGAGGATTCAGTTTTTTATTAACGTTACATGTAAAATTAATTCATAATATCTTTTAGTAAAAGTAATGTTACGAATAAAAATACCATGCATATAAAAACAGGTGTGTGTTGACGACGTAATACATGCCCTACAAAACATTGTAGTTTTAATACAACTTGAAGTTTGAAAAAACTAATGTTTTTAGAAAAGAGGTTAGTAGTAAAGTTGTGTCATAACATACTCATGGTGACATGGTAGTGGAGATGCGAAAGGCCGAGAGTAAACAGAAAAACTGCGGATAGAGCAGTTGGCGCGGAGTCGTCCCGTTAGATGGGCAGTGACGTAGCTCAGCCAGTCTCCGCGGCCGGCGTCTGGACCTTAACCCACTTCCCGTCACTCGACACATCCGATCTTCACGATTTTCATTAATTAATTACAGGCTGACAATCGGAAACGGTGAACTAAAGAATGTCTGAATGTTTACCCGGTACAGTAGTTATGATAAATATCTAGAGCTGTAGAGGTTGATATTTCTTATTTCTCTTTGCATATTACGTTTTTCAGGACACGTAAATTGCATTCAATGGTGCGCTAAATGTGTGTCGAGTACAATTGGACCGGATAGTAAGCGACCTGCGTGTTATATTTAGCGCATGTAGGGGTTCCAGCGGCAGAGGGGAATCTTTCCACCACTGAACTTCACGGACGCGACTAACTCCTACAACAGTGTTTAGTTGAAAAAATAACTGTAACGAACTGCACAAGTTTGTTTTCTACTATTTATTGTTTACAGTACTATTCATTGTGTTATTGCTAGTATTTGAAGCCTAAATAATGATTTAATTAAATCGTTCTAAACTTGATTCGTTAGTGTTAATCAAACCAGCCAATGGTCACTGTTGATAATGACGTAGTGGGAGGGGTCACGCGGCCTATCACTCTGGTTGTCATTACATTTTTTAAATGGAACTACACAGTGGGGGAAGAGTAGTTATCTGTCTCAATTGCACTACTCTTTGCATCTCACTCGCACAAGTGCGTTCAAATGGTAATTTTTAAAATGCCTATAGTTGGTTCTATATTTTGCCAGGCACCTTGCTAGTCCCAATACTCAAGGATAAACGTAGCCTACTATTGGAACTACTGTAGATTCAAAATCGATCACAATAATATTTGTACTCTCTGTCCTTATATTGTAATAATTTTATGTTGTGCGGCACTAACTTGTTTTCTGTTGTGTGGCACTAACTTGTTTTGTGTTGTGTGGCACTAACTTGTTTTGTGTTGGGTGGCACTAACTTGTTTTGTGTTGTGCGGCACTAACTTGTTTTGTGTTTTGCGGCACTAACTTGTTTTGTGTTGTGTGGCACTAACTTGTTTTGTGTTGTGTGGCACTAACTTGTTTTGTGTTGTGTGGCACTAACTTGTTTAGCGTTGATGATGCTGTGCACAGTTATTTATATTCTAATAGTCTTTCGGTTTATTACCTTTCTTACAATGCAACATAATCAACATGATAAAAAAAATCTATATATTAAAAATCGAAAAGCTTCATTAATAGAGATGATTGCCATCAGCATCAGAATCTCTTTATTGACACATTTGAGCTGTTAACTAAAATTGTTACAAATTTGGTGTCTTGTCAACTAGATATTCTTACTGTAATTGAGTTCAAAACTTAATACTATTTTTAACTGTATTAATTAAAAATAATTTAAAGGTTTATTTACAACTCTGTGCTAAGTTAATTTACAACTCTGTGCAATAGTCATAACTGAGAGATGGTATCATGTACATGAAAAAATATTCACATTTATGTGCACAGTATTAGATTTAAGAATGATGGATAGAAACGCAGGCCCACCTATTATAAAATTCACTCAAAGAGTTGAAGGCATTTGGCAATGGAAATACCTCGAGTGATTTCCTAAACAGTTTAAAACTAATCTGAGTCTTTATTAACTCAGGTAGATGATTAAACATTTTAATACCTTTTTCGAATTTTGTAGTTTTGTGTCGCGGATGTCTAAGATTATTTTTATGTATTGTATTAAATATGTGAAAATTCCCTGTTTTTGGTGTGAATACAATATTGTTGTGTGTTAAATTTAAAAAATTGTAAATCTACAAAGAGTAAGCTGAGAAAATGTGGTTTTATGGGATCTGTTTAGGGTAAAAATAACCCTAATAATTATCTTTTGGCTCTTTAGCACTTTATTTAATAGTGAAGAACCTCCCCAAATATCAATGCCATCGACGTGAACACCATTAAAGAAGTCTGGGGTAGTCGTGTTGTGTAGGGGAGAGAACTGAGTATCAGACAAAACTACGTGGTTTGGATTCCACGTAAAGCCGTAGGTCTTTTGGTTGCCCTTGCTGTTGTGATATTATTAGTCTATTTTAAAGGAGAGGCCGATCTCCTTCTTAACCTTACTCTGCCCATTCCTCATAGACTATTGATCTGTGCGGAGAACTTATTCAAACAGAGTGAGGGGGCGAACCAGTAAAGTAAAAGGTGAATATTACTGATAAATCTTCCAGTCTGGACCGGATTCGAACTAGTACTATCTCTAACGCAAGCTCAAAGTCCTTACACCTTAGACCGCTCGGCCACCGGCTCGCACAAACGATACTTTTTTAGCTAAGTCGATGTACATTCGAATTATTTTTGGTGAGCTTCAATGATACCGCAATTTAATCATAAATATGACATTACGAAAGCGTCAACTCTCCAATCTTAAGTTTTCGTATTGGAGTTGCACGCTGTAAGTTTTTAAATGTTGTAACACCTAAAACTTGTAATATGCTGACACAATTTAAGTGAATTCATTGTTATCAATGCCTCATCACCAATGATGATATTCAATAGATAGTTAGGCCCTAATTTATTCCTTTCTGGCACCTCTACAGCATGCCATGTTTCGGAATTCGTTTCTAACACAATTAAACATTTAGAGAATCCTAAGGTTTAAGATATTGTCTTACGTGTAATGTTTGGGTGCAATCCATGGAGGGCGTCAATGATTTAGGATTGATAAGGACGATACTCGTATTATACATTGTTTATATACGCGGTGTACAATTATTTCTCTGGGGAGTGCTCAGAGCCGGATTAAGGGCACTTGCGGCCCTAGGCCAAGTTAACCCCAGTGTCACCGTCCCTTGGATGGAACTTTCTAGGGGTGATTGTGAGCAAGCCAACTTTCATTATTACATATGGTTTATTATCTCAACGGGCGGCTGGTGAACGAGAACCACGTCACTGTTCAGGCGGCTGGTAACCGAGAACTACGTCACTATTGTAAAGATTTTCATTTAAATTGTTTTATATTTGATATCATTCTAGTAATGTCAAAGATAGTAAAATTGCATTTAGTTATTTTCTAGAATTATTTTAGTACCAGGGAAAATAGCGTGATGGTTGAATTATTGTTATTTCTAAAAATTCCCGGTTCTATCAGTTTTTTTTTTTTTTTTTTTTTTTTTGTTGGATTGTTCATTCTTTTCTTTGTCGAACTCTAGTACAGTACGATAAAGCATATTTCAAAATAATGCATATAGTTTATTTTCATTTTTACTTTTTAAAATTGGTAGGGCCCACAATGTGCGAACCTTTACATAAAAGAATAGAAATGATATTAACGTTTTATTTAAACAAATAAATATGTTGTATACACTAATTAAATAATCTTGGTTTACAAATTTGGATAAAAGCCCAAAACTACAGCAAGCTAAAACAACAATTTATATACTTATAGAAAATACATTATGCAAAGGTCATATTTTCATAACTTGAAACTCTTATGGCAGATAAGAAAAATGTTCAGGAACAATTCTAAGGTAGCAAAAATGTAACTATTTAGTTGCTTAATTATTGTGTCCAGTAATAAAATTTCCCATAAAAAAATAAATAACAGGTTGGTAATGATTTTTTTCTAAAATACATAACATTTTTTAGAGGTGTGCGAGTAGTGATTAAATAATTAAATTCATAAGAATGGTTTTATACATTGTTTATATTCGCATGTTAGAAATATTTTCATTGGGGAGTGATTATTTAACATCACCTCGTCTTCTGTCATCACGCCGGTAAGTACCATCTCCCTCCCATTGATCAACTTCCTCGTCATCATCCTTCGTAACTGACACTATCACCTCGTCTTCTGTCATCACGCCGGTAACTACCATCTCCCTCCCGTTCATCACCCTTCTCGTCATCATCCTCCGTAACTGACAACATCACCTCATCTTCTGTCATCACGCCGGTAACTACCATCTCCCTCCCGTTGATCACCCTCCTCGTCATCATCCTCCGTAACTAACAACATCACCTCATCTTCTGTCATCGCGCCGGTAACTATCATCTCCCTCACGTTGATCACCCTCCTTGTCATCATCCTCCGTAACTGACAACATCACCTCATCTTCTGTCATCACGCCGGTAACTACCATCTCCCTCCCGTTGACCACCCTCCTCGTCATCATCCCCCATAACTGACAACATTACCTCATCTCCTGTCATCACGCCGGTAACTACCATCTCCCTCCCGTTGGTCACCCTCCTCGTCATCATCCTCCGTAACTAACAACATCACCTCATCTTCTGTCATCGCGCCGGTAACTACCATCTCCCTGACGTTGATCACCCTCCTCGTCATCATCCTCCGTAACTGACAACATCACCTCATCTTCTGTCATCACGCCGGTAACTACCATCTCCCTCCCGTTGATCACCCTCCTCGTCATCATCCTCCATAACTGACAACATTACCTCATCTTCTGTCATCACGCCGGTAAATACCATCTCCTTGTTATTCTCCCTCCTCGTCAGTTCTGCCCACCTCGTCATCTACCTCCGTAACTGACAACATCACCTTGTCATCAGGCCAGTAACTACCATCTCCCTCTTGTTATTCTCCCTCCTCTTTAATTCTGCTCGCATCGTCATCTACCTCCGTAAATGATAACATCACCTCGTCTTCCGTCATCACACCAGTAACTACCATCTCCCTCTGGTTGTTCTCCCTCCTCGTCAATTCTGCCCGCCTCGTCATCTTCCTCCGTAACTGACAACATCTTCTCGTCTTCTTTCAGCGCGCTGATAACTACCATCTCCCTCTGGTTTTTCTCTCTCCTCGTCAATTCTGCCCGCCTCGTCATCTTCCCCCGTAACTGACGCCATCATCTGTTCTTTTGCTATTATATCGGTAAATGGCTGATAAGCCATTATGGCTGACACCATAAACTCTCCAAGGCAATATTTTCATCCCAACGAGTTGCGTGATTACATTGCACTCTACTTTCATAAGAAGAGTTTTATTTTCTGACTGCAACTCCCCAGTGTTGTACAACTCCCAGCCATTATAGTCAATTGCTGTTCTGCCTTAAATTATTTATGAAGTATCTTAATTTAAAACAAGGAAATTTGTCAAAGTATCCATTTTTATGCTACGCTGAATAATTTTTCTTTCTGTTATTTTTAATTACATTTAATTACCATTTGAATGGTATTATTGTAGTTTCTAATCAGTTTATAGAAAATAAATTAACATTGTGGGCTCATTATTATCAAAGTACTGTGGGCAAATTTAGTCAATGGAGCCTTTTTATAAATATTTGAATTGAATAAAATAATATTAATTTAACCATTCAAAAATACTCAACATTCGATTATTTATCAAATATGTAAAATAATTTTGGAATGTGAGTTAAATCATGAATACCATTTTAATGAAAATTAGTGATGCTTTGAAAGAAAATGGAGCATGACATCCTCTTCTATCCCTCATATCTACTACAAAAAACAATTTTCTGATTGATATTTTGTCCAATTTAATAAGAACAAGTAAAAGGTCCAAATGTATAAAGTTGAGAGGACATCTCGTGACTCGCCGACAGTAATGAAACTGTTTCAGAGTGGGTTGGGAATGTCGGTATGAGGATCTACATAATGTGGGTATGAGGTTCTACATAATGTGGGTACGAGGTTCTACATAATGTGGGTATGAGGTTCTACATAATGTGGGTATGAGGTTCTACATAATGTGGGTACGAGGTTCTACATAATGTGGGTACGAGGTTCTACATAATGTGGGTATGAGGTTCTACATAATGTGGGTATGAGGTTCTACATAATGTGGGTACGAGGTTCTACATAATGTGGGTATGAGGTTCTACATAATGTGGGTATGAGGTTCTACATAATGTGGGTATGAGGTTCTACATAATGTGGGTACGAGGTTCTACATAATGTGGGTATGAGGTTCTACATAATGTGGGTATGAGGTTCTACATAATGTGGGTATGAGGTTCTACATAATGTGGGTATGAGGTTCTACATAATGTGGGTACGAGGTTCTACATAATGTGGGTACGAGGTTCTACATAATGTGGGTACGAGGTTCTACATAATGTGGGTATGAGGTTCTACATAATAATCTACGGTTTAAATAATAAAGTATATAAAGAATTTTGCAGCGAAATTCAAAGCATTCAAGAAAGGAGAATTCACTTTAAATGGGCAAGGGAATATCAAATCATAATGCCAGCTATTGGAGGGAAATTTCTGGGTAGGGGAGGGACATCCCTCTGCTTACAAAACAGTTTCAGTATTCTCTCCAGTTCTTGTTCACAGTATCTCATATTTATCTTTGAAAATAGATTAACATTTTCCTTTTAAATCTAAACCCAAGAGAAAACAAGAACAATTTTAATCTAATGTAATTATTTTTCTAATGTAATTCGTTTCTTTACAGTGATGTTTCAAACTCGAGTGTTTATAATTTGTTCTCTGACAGTAATCGAGGGCGTCCAGAAGAATAGTCCTCTCATAGATAGTGAAGAGATGTCAGGAGCTAGTTGTCAGTTAAATAAGTTTGTTTAGTTAGTCACGCAGTGTTATAGTTAAAAGTAAATTTACTACAAAAACATAACTAACAGTCTTTCAATACTCAGAATGTTAGTTTATTTTGAGTCTATCAATTATTGCCGTTTTTTATCATCCTCATCCTATCCTATTATCCTCGACACTTGTTTTTGGGTAAACTCGACTTCATATAAGTGAGGAATATCATCTTAATATTGGGATATTTCAACGACCCAGGCTGTAAAACCTTCAATTAATTCTTACCTTATGCCAATTGTTTGTATTTTTTAACATATGTTATAAATCATATATTAATATAACAGCCGTTATTATTTTTTAATTGGATACAATGCCAGGAAAGAAGTATTATTGTGTTGTGTGTGTTTTTAATGTTTACAAGCTGTTGTAATATAATTTTGTGGATATTAAAAAGTGTTTATTTTTGTAGTGAGAGTGATTTTTTTGTTCATATATCGCCGTGATGTTCATTTTTTTTAAATCACGTAAGTTTAGTGATATTTGGGATAAGTGATATTTTTTACATCATGCAAACATCAATATTAAAATCTCTTTATATTAACATTTTCAGCCGCAACTTTTTTATTTGCTCAAGATTTTTACATTGATAAACAAGAATTGTTAAGCCAAAATATAGTTTGTGTATCGGTTTATAAAAATAAAGACTTAATCAAAAATTGTCAAAAATACTTTTTTAATAATGCAAATTGATATATTCTGCAATTTAATACTTTGCATATCCTCAAATTTTGTACACTATTAGTGGAAACCCCTAAAGGAGCCTTATCTATCAATTTCCATCCCGTATAACGATTGGATCATTCGTGTTTTGCGGGAAAATGCGAATTCCGTGTTCAACATTACTTTTTGAATACTATAAACGCGTTAGAAGCTACATGCATCTCTAATATTTTTCTAAGGCCTGTTCCCAGAGCCTCCAAGGCTACTATGTCGGTTTTATGGACAGCAATTCGATTTTCGTCTAAGGAAATTTGTATTTAGTTTGAATTTTAATATCATATGTTAGATCAGTTTTTATAATGCATCCTCTGAACATTTTTGGGGTTACATTTTGATCACTTTGTGAACTATGAAAAACAGGCAGTTAACAACATAGTTGCTATGTTGTACTGTAACACTGTACATTTTTAAAAAATGTAACTTTTTAACCTCTTCATGCATGCTTGTTAAGAAAAAATTATTTGAACACATTTTTGGAATCTGCGTTCAAAATTAAGTAAGAATAATGTGTTATACATTCATGTTAATTATTATTGAAAAAAGTAAATGTTGCTTTAATTAAGGCCTTTATGGATTTAAGGAATTGTAAAAAAGTTGTTATCCAGGTAATGCATATGAGGCCAACTGTTTTTACACTGTCTCAAATGCATGATGTACTCAATATGTGATGCCAGGTAATAAAATAATATTTTAAATTAAGCTTATAAAATATAACTCTCTTGACTATATTTATGTTTGCTTTTATCACCCGAAACTCAGATTACAAAGTTCAAAATGTAGTGAAAAATCTTCGTGTTCACATAAAAAGAGACAGATATCCTTAATAATTTAGAAATACTTTTTAATTCTAAAAAAATGATATCTTTAGTAGTTAAAAAGGAAACAAAGTTAGAATTAATCAATATAATTTTACAGTAACCAAAATATTGACATCAATTAAATCAAGCCCTATTAAATCATTTTTACCCTCATATTTAGTGGTAGATTGGCAAACTCAAAGCATATGAAACATATCATTTTCATCAATGATTAGAAATTGAATATAAAGACATTACATTAACAAATCAGCTGTTATCTTTAAAAATAAAGTATTTTAAATAACATTTGTGATGATGTTTAGTACACTTAAGTTTAAATATAACTGTTACCTAAGTGTTACCTTTGATTAACCAGTGTCTTCAGAAGGAGATATCTACTGAAGATGAATTAAGAGGGTGGCTTTGGATGTAGACTTAAAGTGATTGTTATCTTTGGATGTAGACTTAAAGTGATTGTTATCTTTTTAAATAACACACTAATAAATAATAATTTGTTTTTAAAGAAAAATTCTATTATATTTTAAGTTAATTTATGGAAAAAACGTGTGAAGATTTACCGTAGAGCTGTTTAAACAAGGTTAGAAAATTACAATTCATTTGTACTTGTCATCATTGCTCATTATTACTTTGTTGACTTTCCGTGGGTTTATTTTTGGGACAAAGTTTCTCTTTGAAAGTATCAGTTGACATTTTATTTTAATTATATGATGAACTCAAATCAATAAATTGGTTTGAAAGATGAACTCATAAAATATGATTACAAGATAACAAACTACACGGCTTAATGTAATTTAGTTAAAACCATTTCTATTTTGATATTATAAATTTATTGAAAAGGAAGTTATAAATTAATTTTTCTATGTAACGTGAATAAGAATAATAAGAATAAGAATTCATTTATTTTCTTGAATTTTAAATTTAAATTTACATTCTTTTGTACAAGAATGAATTGTGCATACTATCTTTTAATATTAAAATAAAACATCACTAATTGTTCTAGACTATTACAAAATAAAAGTCTTTACCTGTCAGGTCTGACCAAGAGAACTTAATGTGTAACTTTAAGATTAACATCAACAAACAACATATTTCAGTTATGTTACTATATACATTGACAACAACAAACAATTTAATAACAATAGCCTAGTAAACCATAACATTTTAAAACTGATTACAACTCCATAACTATTTACATAAATCCAAGAAAATTTAGGGCCTCTAAGGTAATCCTGTTTAGAGGTTCCTACAAGATCAATTAAATAATAATTTCCAGCGATCGGAGAAAATTGTAAATTAAAATAAGATTGGCTTTCAATAGCGTGCCTATAATTTTAATATGTAATAAACAATATCCAAATAACATATTTATACACAGCCTAAACTGTACATAATTTAAAAAAGAGTAGCTGTATATATATACATACATACACACACATACATGAGCATGAACTTGCTCTTGTGCCCTTATTTGACACATTTTTAGGTGAAAATAAAAAGAAAACATATCAAATATATACAAAATATACTTCTGTAAAATATATAAATAAACTACTTTTGTATTAAAAGTAAAAAACTTATGTCTTCCCTTTCCAATAACCACTTTTTTAATCTAGACTGACAAATTTGCTTGCTATTGGCAAATTTAATTAAATCAGGTATTTTATTGAACATTCTTGGAGCAATAAAATTGAAAGTTCTTGTAAAATGAGCTAAATTATGATTTAACGTGATATGGCATGACACATTCATAAAATTATACGGAAGAATATTTTGAATTGAATGTATTTCTAAAAATGAAAGGTATATAAGTTTATAAATATTAAATATGGTAGTTTCTGACACAGATTTCCAAGACAAAGATGTCACCATCAGCGCTCTTGTGGGTAACTGACACATTGTCTATGATGGATTGGATTTAGCCTTACGACACTTTATATTTATTTGTAATATCATATGACTTTTGTACTTTTTTAAAATACATAATGACAACAAACCACCGTACATGTATGGCAGGGTGGGTCGGTCAATACCACTGTACATGTATGGCAGGGTGGGTCGGTCAATACTACTGTACATGTATGGCAGGGTGGGTCGGTCAATACTACTGTACATGTATGGCAGGGTGGGTCGGTCAATACCACTGTACATGTATGGCAGGGTGGGTAGGTCAATACCACTGTACATGTATGGCAGGGTGGGTAGGTCAATACCACTGTACATGTATGGCAGGGTGGGTAGGTCAATACCACTGTACATGTATGGCAGGGTGGGTAGGTCAATACCACTGTACATGTATGGCAGGGTGGGTCGGTCAATACCACTGTACATGTATGGCAGGGTGGGTAGGTCAATACCACTGTACATGTATGGCAGGGTGGGTAGGTCAATACTACTGTACATGTATGGCAGGGTGGGTAGGTCAATACCACTGTACATGTATGGCAGGATGGGTAGGTCAATACCACTGTACATGTATGGCAGGGTGGGTAGGTCAATACTACTGTACATGTATGGCAGGGTGGGTAGGTCAATACCACTGTACATGTATGGCAGGGTGGGTAGGTCAATACCACTGTACATGTATGGCAGGGTGGGTAGGTCAATACCACTGTACATGTATGGCAGGGTGGGTAGGTCAATACCACTGTACATGTATGGCAGGGTGGGTAGGTCAATACCACTGTACATGTATGGCAGGGTGGGTAGGTCAATACCACTGTACATGTATGGCAGGGTGGGTAGGTCAATACCACTGTACATGTATGGCAGGGTGGGTAGGTCAATACCACTGTACATGTATGGCAGGGTGGGTAGGTCAATACCACTGTACATGTATGGCAGGGTGGGTAGGTCAATACCACTGTACATGTATGGCAGGGTGGGTAGGTCAATACTACTGTACATGTATGGCAGGGTGGGTAGGTCAATACCACTGTACATGTATGGCAGGATGGGTAGGTCAATACCACTGTACATGTATGGCAGGGTGGGTAGGTCAATACCACTGTACATGTATGGCAGGGTGGGTAGGTCATACCACTGTACATGTATGGCAGGGTGGGTAGGTCAATACTACTGTAAATGTATGGCAGGGTGGGTAGGTCAATACCACTGTACATGTATGGCAGGGTGGGTAGGTCAATACCACTGTACATGTATGGCAGGGTGGGTAGGTCAATACCACTGTAAATGTATGGCAGGGTGGGTAGGTCAATACCACTGTACATGTATGGCAGGGTGGGTAGGTCAATACCACTGTACATGTATGGCAGGGTGGGTAGGTCAATACCACCGTACATGTATGGCAGGGTGGGTAGGTCAATACCACTGTACATGTATGGCAGGGTGGGTAGGTCAATACCACTGTAAATGTATGGCAGGGTGGGTAGGTCAATACCACTGTACATGTATGGCAGGGTGGGTAGGTCAATACCACTGTACATGTATGGCAGGGTGGGTAGGTCAATACCACTGTACATGTATGGCAGGGTGGGTAGGTCAATACCACTGTAAATGTGTGGCAGGGTGGGTAGGTCAATACCACTGTACATGTATGGCAGGGTGGGTAGGTCAATATCACTGTACATGTAACTTTAATACTACTTTACGTGTATGGGAGGGTGGATATTACATTGGTTTAGAACAGAAAACTAAAATTATTTGCAGTACATTGAATAGTTGAGATATCTCGTGATAATTTAATATTGCCTAGCCTTGACATATTAAACTCTATAGGCTACTTAAAACTCATTCTCTCCTTTGTGCCATAATTAACTATTTTTAATGATCACTGTGCAGTTGCAACAATAAATGTTAAATCTCTTTCATATTGAATCATCCATTATTTTCATTTATTTGTCTCAATTTGTAACATTTAACATACAACTGAAAACATATTTACTTAAAAATTACTGAATGATTTAGTCACTGAGTTAACTTTGTTAGTCACTGACAACTACCAAACCCTCTCTCCTGATAAACACATCAGTATTCAGTATCTGTATTAACAGATTGACTTAGTTGGACAAGCCAAGTCAGCATGCCTTAGCTTGTTTCAACTAACAATGAATTCTTTAGTTGAGGAAAGGCAACCAGTCTTCACAGACTTTAACCTAAAATTGTTATACTTTTCTACCCCAATAATTATCTAAGAAATCTACAAAGTTTTCTTCACTTTTAACATTTATTTCAACCGTTGAAAAAGGTTTCTAAGTTAAGAATATAAATAAATAAAGAGATGGGGAGTCTTTTTATAGTGATTTCTGTACCATCAGAAGAGCACGAAAAAATATTGTGGATTGAAAAGAATCTTCGAAATGAAACAAACGTGAAAAAGATTAGTGAAACAAATTATAAAGGGAAAGAAATAGACAGTGAACCTTACTTTTTATCCAAAAGTGTATCAGATACAAGTGTTGCAAATAAATTTAATCTGATAAAAGAAGGAACAATGAGTAAAAAACAGTCTCAATCAGTTGTATATATTCCAAAACATAAAAACAGGATGACAATGGAAAAAGTAAGTATTTTTTTGTTGAAGGTGTTCTAAATTATAATCCCGAATGACAAACTAATTACTGTAATTTAAAATAGAATTAATTTATATAAAAATTCAGATTCAATTGACACTGTTTGTTGATGCTTGTTTTGTTTGAAAATGTTATGTCTTAGTGGAATTTTAGTCTAAGTGATATTGACATTTTTATTTGTACTTTTTGATAAAATTTGCTCTGAGGTATGAATATAATTGAATTGATTTGAACTGTTCATAAACAGACATTATACTGAAACACAGTAACGTACCATGAGTACAAAAAAATCATCCAGGTCTATTGATAGTACAAACAAATATTGATCCAACAGTAAGAAAGAATTATAAAAGAAACACGGTAGAATTAATTATAAATATGGAGAAAAAAATGTTAAAAATCATCTTATTTTACCAGACAAAGTTAGGGCTAAGAAGCCCTCTCTAACATTTAACGGCTAAAGGTGACTTACAAACCATCACCAGTAACCGGGCATTTGGGCTGCATGCAAGAACTGGATCGCTCATACGGTCACCCATCCAAGGGACAGCCACGCTCGATGTTGCTTGACTCTGTTATCTTATGATAACGTCGGAACCTTCCGGTCAAGGCTACTGTAGATCAGTACAGATATATCAACTATCAACAATTATTTGTTTCATTTTTACTTTGTAACTTTGAATTTGATGCAATGTTTTTAATGTTTTTCTTTAGGGCTGGACAGCTCTCTAAGTTATATACATTCATTTTTTTAAGTTTTTTCTGAAACTGACAACAGAGAAAAGCTAAGGATAACCTGTATTCATACCAACGAAGCCAAGGATAACAAAATTGTATATCCTTGGATTACATACACTACCTTTTTCATAATCAGCTAGTTATGAAAAAGGTAGCCAGTACATATTTCATAACTAGTATGAAATATAAAGCGGTTTGTTTTTGGCATTACCAGTATGTATTGCCTCTCATTAGACTCGTGCCAAAAGAAGAAATCATTATCAGTTTACCAGCTTTTCAAACCTCTGCTTTTAAAATCTTCTGTAAGATGGCGAAATGATTTATTATAATCATTTTTGGCAGGTTTGCTGTAGTGTATGGGTTCATTACCAAGCCATGAGTAACTGATCCTCCTTTACTGTATTGACGGGTTAAGTAGTCCTTAAGGTGATGCAATCGGTTTTTGGTGAGTTAATTATTTCACAATTTTGTAATCAAAATTAGTTAATGTAACTTCCCTTGAGACAGGAAAATATACAAAAAAAATTTTTAGCTACTACATTACAACTTGCGACCGTTTGAAGAGGTGAATTTTGATGATTTTAAATCAGCGTTAAGACAAAACCATTCAAAGTACAAATTAAAATGTTTTATAACTACGTTTCTTACACATAACTGAAGGGATTAAGATGTTTTTCATTTTTTAAATGAGTAAAAATATTTATAATTTTAAAGGTGAAAAAATAACTTTTTTTACCTTAAATTATAAACATTTTTACACTAAAAAAATCTTAATCCCATCAGTTATGTGTAAAAAAATGTAGTTATAAAAAATTTAATTTATACTTTGAACGGTTTTGTCTTAAAGCTGATTTAAAATCAGCAAAATTCACCACTTCAAACGGTTGCAAGTTGTAATGTAGTAGTTAAAAAATTTTTATATAACTTCCTATCTCAAGGGAAGTTACATTAACTAATTTTGACTATACAATTGGAAAATAATTAACTCGCTGAAAACCGATTGCATCACCTTAATAAGGCTTGAGGCTCTAGGTTTCTCTAAATATTTCTTGAAAACTTGCCACCCTTGTTGATTATGCCAAGTCTCTTCATTTAGTACATTTTAAAGGTCTCACTGATACCATGTTGATAAATGTATAAAAACAAAATATAGTAAAATCTCAATGGTTCGACATTTTGAAGTATCGAAATGTTAAACCATAGGAAATGTTTGTTAACATGAAAAAAGTATGATTTTTACATCAAGAAATTTTACTATGTTTTCTTCATGAATAGTTAAACATTTAACAAAATTTAAAACAAGTTCTATTAACAGTTAATGTCCTACTGAGTTACAGAACAGTGTTATTAAAGTATGGTGTGTGAACAGAACAATACTTTCAATGTACAGTAACTTAATATAACAAAAATTGGTAATTTTAACTGTTATTCACTTTGACACTGTATTTTGTTGATCTGCACCAGGCTGAACCATATACAGCCTACCACGGACTTCATGTAGAAGTAAATTTGCCACTTGTTGGTGTCGAAGTATCAAGTGTTGAACTGTTGAGGTTCTACTTGATAGTTCAACACTCGATACTTCTTTAACTTAGTGGTGTCGAAGTACGAGTATCAAGTGTTGAACTGTTGAGGTTCTACTTGATAGTTCAACACTCGATACTTCTTTAACTTAGTGGTGTCGAAGTATCAAGTGTTGACCTGTTGAGGTTCTACTTGATAGTTCAACACTCGATACTTCTTTAACTTAGTGGTGTCGAAGTATCAAGTGTTGGACTGTTGAGTTTTTACTTGATAGTTCAACACTCGATACTTCTTTAACTTAGTGGTGTCGAAGTATCAAATGTTGAACTGTTGAGGTTCTACTAGATAGTTCAACACTCGATACTTCTTTAAAAGCATATCTTAAAATATATCTTTTAAAAATACTTAAAAAAGGTATTAGTTATTCAAATATTTGTTTGATTCTCCAAACTTTTCCAGAAATTGGAGAAATGTTTGAAAGAGTTGAAAATACCAAATGCTGTTTGGGTACTTGGAAGAGCTGGGAAGTATTACCAGGTAATGGATTTAATATTATTTCAACACCTACCAATATCATAAGATACTACTGCCATGAATCTATTAATAATTGAAGTTGATTTTTGTTGTCTGGATATTAGCTCCTTTACATTACTGCGTGTTCAGCCAGATAGCTGCTGGCAGTACAGACAGGAGCTAAATATAATCATTAAATAGCTGTAAATCACAATGAGACATAAAATAGTGCGAGTGCACTACTCTCCCAGCTTACCAATGTTCGACCGAGCTTTTCTGTACAGATTTAAATTCAAATTTTACGTTATTTTCAATTTTAGTGATTTTTAAATCACTAACATCTATGTTTACATAAAGTTAACTTAGACCTGCACTCTTTTCAATATTACAAACACTCCATAATGTTTTAATGTACTTTACCCAAACTATAAAATCTGGTAATTAATGTATTGCCTTATTAATTTGATATAGTATCAGATGAAGGAAATGTCTGGCTCCTATCCCACCTTATCTCTTAGGAAACTGAAAGGATGAATTTGACTTACAGTAAACCCCCGATTTAACGGACTATATGGGACAGGCTTTAGTCCGTTAAAGCCGATTGTCCATTAAATCAGAGTGAACTTACCTCAAGCTGTTATGAGATTGCCACACCTTAATCAAAACTAACTGTGATGCTGCCAGCTAATAGTTAACCCAAAAATTATTAAAATATACAAATAAATATTGTAAAAAGGTGATTAACTTCACATCTTATAAATTAAAATTTTTCTATAAAAATACCTTAATAACCTTAATTCAGTGATATATATATATAATTTTTGATACTGTAATGCAGCTGTAAGTTGCCCATTAAATTCGAAGTACGTTACATTGGGGTACGTTAAATCGAGGGTTTACTGTATTAATATTTTAAGTGGTACAATATTATAAAATAAGTATTTAGCAAATAATATTTGTTTAGGTATCATTCTGCACGCCTGATGGGGAGCAATGTGAGCGTATTATTCAGCTCCTCACAGAACACAAGATTGGATCTGAACTGAACTCTACGGTCAGGTAAAACTATCACTGAAAACTGAATACTGTGGACTGCAGTATATAAAATAACATGTTAACTGGGCGACACAAGGGTCACCTAGTGGAGGTAGCTGGTGATGCAGTGATGTGTGTAATGTGCGGGAGGGTGTGGCAAATAAAATAACATGTTAACTGGGCGACACAAGGGTCACCCAGTGGAGGTAGCTGGTGATGCAGTGATGTGTGTAACGTGCGGGAGGGTGTGGCAAATAAAATAACATGTTAACTGGGCGACACAAGGGTCACCCAGTGGAGGTAGCTGGTGATGCAGTGATGTGTGTAACGTGCGGAAGGGTGTGGCAAATAAAATAACATGTTAACTGGACAACACAAGGGTCACCCAGTGGAGGTAGCTGGTGATGCAGTGATGTGTGTAACGTGCGGGAGGGTGTGGCAAATAAAATCATTGTGCAATTTATTGTTTACTTTAAATATTTTGTTCTACGACAGTAAAAATAAAATTAAAACTATCTTAATAAGTTATTATTAAAGATAAAATAAAACGAAAGCTTGGTTTGCTAATAAAATATTCTTACAAATATGTTCAGATATCACATTATGTAAAAAGTTTGAATAATACCTAAATAACGCTTCAATTGCGCTTTGAGGCCTCAAAATATTTTTCCAGGAAGGGCCTTGGATCATTCATTGAGGTAGGTATTCAATATATCCTGGCCCATGTATATTCACCACCACCGAAGGGGGGGGGGGTCATTTCGCTCAATGAATATCTGTTAAAATGTGCTCTGGTGTACTGTGCATTGAACAGCCAACTGTCAGCCTCTATAGTTTCCCACTGAGAAATGTTGCATCATCGGCTGTGTTCAAAGTGGAATGGAAGTGAAAATGCTCCCGAAAATTTACTGACAGTCCTTATATTTGAACAAGTTTTGTTTACCAAATGTTGAAATTGTCCCTATGTATAGTGTTCAGTTTATTTAGGACAGCTTAAAATGGTCAAATACTGGAGGGGCATAGGAAATTATTTGGTGGAAAAGTCAATTTCAATGAAAAGGATCATTTTAATGATAATAAGAGTAGTTTGCTATATTAACCTATTATAAACATAACCCTACACAAGAGATTATTCATTTTATCAAGGAATTCACGGTTACAATTTTCATTGTAAAATTGGGTTTTGCGACATGAATGAAGTAAACAAAACAACAGCTGTTATTCATGAACACAATGCATGCACTGCAAAATGATGTAACTCACTTTTTTCTCAAATGTGTAAAGTTATTGGTGTTTTACTACACCATTTAAAGTCTTGGTGGACAGTTTAAATTTATATTAAATCTTTAAACAGTTTAGAAATTGTTAAATTAAAATTATACTAAACTTAAGCACTTCGATTGGCAGATTAAATAAATGTGACAGGTTTGAAATAAATGAGTTGGATCGGAGTCAATTAATGCACACAATGAAATAGATAATCTGACATTTAATAATATGGTGGGCATCTCTATCCACTTATCACTACTACCGTAAGTGTACGTTTGATTAAAGACATGAAATAAACAATAACATATTTCATACAATATGCAATTTAATCTAGGCTATTCTTTAATGGACAATGAGTATTCGAAGTAACTGACCTAATGTTCTAATAAATAAATAATATTAGAGTACAAGAACTGGTCAGATTTTAACTTCTTAGAGCACCTTTAGTAAGGTTAGGTTGTAAAATTATAAATATTTACATTAATCTCTCAAGTGGAAAAGATTAAATTATGTTTCATTCAGTATATAATTAAATCTAGGTATTCTTTACTAGACAAGTGAGGATTTCAAAGATAACTGACTTAATGTTCTAGTAAACAAATAATATTAGAGTACAAGAACTGGTCAGGTTTTAATTCCTTAGAGCACCTTTAATAAGGTTAGATTGTAAAATTATAAATATTTACATAGCTCTTGTCTGACTCCTTTGGAAACACATTATATACAGTTAAATGCAAGACAAATCATTTTACTCAGTTAAATTAAATATACAGGGGCTTAACAATCTATAACTAGCACAGTTAAATTCTCTCTTAAATAAAATATATTGAATAAACTCATTAAATCAACTCTATTAATTTATATACACATTACACAAGGTGATCAAATTATTTATTTTTTAAGCCCCCTTCAATATTATTAAGCATTTAAAAGAAGTATTTCGGTACTTAGCCCTTGTAGATAATTGTATAATATAATCCCATTAAGATATGAGTATGTTCACTTCTCCTTTATTATACAATAGACAATCAAAATATATTTACAGTTTTTATTTAGTGTACTACAAACAAATTTAAATCAGTTATAAATTTGATACATTCAATTCAGTTTAAATTATTTAGATATATCTTGTTATTATTATTAAATTATTTTATATTCATAAGCCTTTATTTATGGGAAATTATTACGTCCCTTTACTTCATTTATTAATGGTCTATGGACGGAAATCAAATTATATTTGGGAGAACAGTGGGATTGTATGATATATTCCTGACTTACGGAATTGGGTTGGACATACCCCAATTACGCTGTCTTCTCTCCCCTCGAAGAATATTGTGTCCACATCACACGTAGAGGCCGGAGGTGATCCTCGTCAACCTTCCGCTCCCGATGTGTATGTCCCAGCTACCCTCTTATCCTTGATAGCGGGCTTAGGCTGATTCCTCTACTGTTGCTGTGGTCTCTTGAACTATGAAGCTGGTGGTCAGGTCAGGCTGGCTCGTTCATCCCCTTTGGCATCGGCCCTTTTATGTTGGAGTCCAACTGGCAGTAAATTTAGACCTCCTTTATACTTGGAGTGCCTCCAAAGTACCTGGACCTTTCTTCCGTGGTTCCCAGAGTTGACTAACTCTCTCAAAGTTCCCTAAGTCCTCCTTCGATATTCTTTCCTTTTCCAAAACCATCCCTTCACTACCGATATTCCTATATCCAATAAAATTAGATAATCACTACGCCCCCTGATTTCATCTTCATGGTAGATCAAGCCTACCTTCATGGTAGATGGCTGGATCAAGCCCCCACTGCTTGATCCAGTGTCACGAAAATCTAAATGGCCGTCCTTTGGTGAGTAATCAATATTTGTTCTAGACCTTAATCATCATTCCCATAGTTGCGGGACTCTGAAAACTGATCCTCAAGCGTTCACTATCATATTTCCTAACTTAGTACCTATCTCCTGTAGCTTGCATTGTTTCCTTTATTGCCCAGAACATATCCCTGAAATCTAATTCATTTTTGCTAAGTGTTAAAATACTTTACAAAAAACATTTATCCATCAAAATACCACAATAAGGGTAGTGTATTTTCTAGATATTTCTGCACCAGTCAAGCAAATGTGTCAATTTACAATTTGTATAGAAATCAATTAATTTAATGAATCATATACCAAGCAAACCAGTAAAATCCTAGAAATAAAATGATGTGATCAGACTGAATCAGTCTGAATTATTACACTGAAAAGTCTGATTTTATGTAATTTTAATGTTAACTATGTAACTAAATGTAATGGTTGCTCATATGACAAGTGACTTGTCATTTGTCAGTAAGATGACACATTAAAATGCAAATCAGTCATTTGCCATACGGAGAGTTAACGGTAATGTGAAATATAGAAAGGGCATAATAAAAGCTTATGCTTATTTTATAAAAATATAAACTTTGCACAACTTAAATTTAAGTCTGTATTAGAAACCTAACATATTTAACAACTTATAAAAAGTTCTTATTGTTTGTTTTAGCATTTTGCCTTGTACACTGAACTATGAAGGAAAAGATGACGGTTCAAGCCCAAACAAAGCCTCCTCCTCGACACAGTTTCCTCCACAAAAGTAAGTGCCAGTAGTACGCTTGTACAACAATTTAAAAGTATTATTGATATGTCAATGAATGTAAAAAAAGTTTCATCAAAAACATCACGACTAAAACCTTGGATGTCTACAGCTTTAGTGAGATCAATACGGACCAGAGATGCGATGAGCAGGAAATTGAAAAAGCAACCGTTTAGTATTGAACTGAAAATTCGCTTTAGAAATTACCGCAACATTTTAACAGCCTTGATTAAATCCGCAAAACATTTACATTATCGCAGGTTAATTAACAAATCGACACATAATAAACGTAAAATGTGGAAAAACGTGGCTGAAGTCATGGGTTTAAACAAAAGTAAAGATACTTTCCTGTGGAGCATTTTTAAAAAACAATGATATTCCAAAAAATGAAGACATAAAATACGTTGCTGGTACTGTACATTAAACGACTATTCCATAGGGGTAGGAGCCAACCTAGCTGGAGCTGTTCCTTTTGTATCCGAGACAGTGATGAGCGACCAGGAGTTTCGAGTGGACTCCGACTTCCAGCTGGAGCCGGTGACGGAGGAGGGACTGTTTCATATAGTCTCAAGCATGAAGGGTAATTCAGCCCCTAGCCCTGATAACATTCCGGCATCACTAATTAAAATTTTTTTGAATTCATAAAACTCCCATTACTTCATGTAATTAATTTAAGTATAAATCAGGGTGTTTTCCTAACTATTTTTAAACTTGGCAAAGTGATTCCAATATATAAAGGTGGCCCAAAGGACCAATGTGTCAGTTTCAGACCAATCACTTTAACTAGTGTATTGTCTAAACTAATCGAAAGAAGCGTAAGATGCCAATTTGAAACATTTTTAACCGATCACAATATTTTGTTTCAAAATCAATTCGGCTTCCGGAATGACCACAATTTAAATGACGCCTTGTTTTTGGTTACAAAAAATATACATAACGCTATTGAGTGAAACAAAAAATCTTTAGTTGTCTTCATAAAGATGTCTTGCCAAAGCATTTGATAGTGTGGACAGAGGTTTGTTGATCGAAAAGCTTGAATGCATAGGAGTAAGGGGCACGGCACTAAATAGGTTTCGAAGCTATCTCAGTGATCGGTAACAGACAGTGTCAATTTATGACCAATTTAGTTCAAATAAAAAAATAGAGCACAGTGTTTTGCAAGGAAGTTCGTTAGGTCCTCCCTTGTTCTTAGTATTTGTAAATAATCTAACTTAGGTAAAATAAATTTAGCTGGGGACCAAATATTTCTCTATGCCGACGATACTGCCATTTTGTTTGAAGGCGACAGTTGGAGGGAGGCTTTTGGATTGGCGGAGCGCTTTCTGCTCATTGTCAAGCGTTGGTTTGATCAATGTCGGCTCACTGTTAATATTTCCAAAACAAAATGTTTGCCTATTTCCTTAAGAGCCGACTGGGATCCTATAGATTACAATCTGCACCTGCATACATGTGGAGGACAGCGTGATTGTGTGACGTGTTAATGCGTGGAGTTTGTTAATGAATACAAATATTTGGGCATTGTTTTCGATAGTTGCATGAGGTGGTCGAGTCATATAAACTATCTAAGGAATAAACTCCGGAAATTCATATTTATCTTTTCCTATCTTAATAGAGTAAGTACTTGAACCGGATTTACTAAAAACTGTATCTTATGCTTATATACAATCTCAGCTTCAATACGGAATTATAGCTTGGGGTGGATGCTTCCAAACTATTCTTTCACTTCTTGAAATAACTCAGAAGACAATAATTAAATCAGCATTACAAAAAAATCGACGTTTCCCAACAGACTTACTTTTTGCTGAATTCAAAGTTCTAAATTTATCTCAACTGTATATTAGAAGTTTATTGATGTACATTTTCAAAAATAAAAACAACATGTTCAATCAGATTCAACACTCATACTTAACCCGTACTTCTACAAATCTCGGAATTAATGCGCCTCGATTGGTTGAAACAATAACGACACATCATCTCATTATATCGCAAATATAGTTTATTCGAAAGCTCCTCGCCACATTAAGAATCCTCTACCATGTAGCATAAATGTTTATAAAAAATCTGTCAACCAGTGGATTGTTGAAATTGGTAGAGCGGAAATTAAAAGTTACTTTCCTTCTTCCTACATATAAGTATCGCACAACAGCCCACATTCAGAATGATGATGTGCGTGTGTGTTTTTTTTTTATGCATGTCTGCGTTGTGCTTGTGTGGGTGTGCATGTAAGTGTGTTCTTTTGTTAGGGTGCGTCTGTGTGTGTGATAGGGGAGTGAAGTGAGTACGTGCAAATGTGACTGTGAATGCGTGTTTGTATGGTAGGTGAGTGGGTGTGAAGTCTCTGCTAATAATAGCTCCTGATACAATAAATATTAATTGATTATTTGTCCCTTCTTATTGCACATGCATATATATGATATTCTTTTATATCAAACTAGTTTTAAGTTATATTGTTCTTTATGCTATTTAGTAGTAGTGGCCGACAACATTCCGACTGTTCTGGACTCGGTTCCCCACACACAGGCAGTCGCCCATGTGGAGAACCAATTTCAAGTCTTTTTGTAATATATTTCTGTTTATATGTTATAAGGAAGAATAAATAGATTTTTCATTTCATTTCAAGTAACATAAACCAGATGTCACCTTGTATATTTATGTCATATAAGAACTATTAGAATTTTTATATGCTTATTAATGTTGGAAATAAGGCAACAACATTTAATAATTAGATTTCGGGAATGTTTTGTTGCTATTCTCAGAAACCTGATTGATTTGATGGTAATGTGGATTTATAATACTGTACATCCTTTATACACACTCCTACATATTCACATTTATGAAGATACTTTATAGCTTGCCACGCAATCGGTCTGGGTTCAGTTCTCGATAAAACTATTAACAGTTTTTGCCCTGCCCGCTTCCATGATTCAGAAGTCATGTTAAGCCGTTGGTCCTCAGGTTAAGTGTTAGAGAGGGCTTCCTAGCCCTAACTTCGCCTGGTAAAATAGGATGAACTTTAACTTTTTTTTTTAATATGTCAAATGGACCACAATTATATTCGAATTTAAATTTAAAACTAACGAAATATAATATGTAAAATATATGGATATTCATCTTAGGAGTATTGCAGTCAGAGAATACAATGTTAATATACTGTATAATGTGTACGAGCTTCTTTAATAATACTGTTGCTCCCTGTTAATGGAGAGAGCTCTACTCTCCCCAGGATGGTAGAGAGTTGTAAACATTTATGCAGTGTGATAATGAAATTAAATGTAAAACATCTTTATTTTATTAGAAGAGGTTAGGATTAGAAAACAGTTCTATCTACCACCTAACCTTAAACTATAGCGACTGCTTCATTGATATAGTTTTTTTTTACAGATGGTAGTTGACGTAATTTATTTATTGTTTTGAGTTGGAAGCTAAAATTTAGTTTTTAAACTATTCATTATTGTTTATTAGTGTTAGTATATAAGTGTGCAAAATTCCATTTGGGTTAAAGTATTCACTTTGTAATTTTTTTAAAAACATCAATTGATTTAATTACCATATTAGCTGTAGTGCTATATACTCCATCCCAACATTCCAATATATGCTCCGCCCCCAATATTCCATAAGTTGATATGTTGGGTACAGAGACATAATATATAGAATTAGTGTCTGTAGTTGTAAATGTTTTATTCAGTAAAAAATGTAATTATAATATCTGAGTTTCTTTACTATGGTTTCAATTAATAAGTTACACATCATATTGTCATCGGAGGAGACTCTTTATAGGATTTTACTGATTTTATTTCTTTTCCATCATTTAATATAGCCCACTTATTCTACTAACTGTTAACATAGCATCATATTGTTACTGATCACGGCAGTCACCATCAGCACCACTTAAGTCATAAACTCCCTGCGTGCATAACTGCTTGCAGGGCCAATCCAGGTCTTCCAGGAAGGACTAGAATGGCAGATCATTCACCTGTATGTGAATCGAGGCCCTTCCTGAATTGGAATCGATAAGTTCTAGAATCCCTTCCAGGATTACCATTGCCAGTTCCAGGATCTTTTGGGCTTACTACTCTGGATTATATAAAGACACCCTTCGGCCGACATTACAGTCAGTGTGAAGAGGCAGCGAAGAGTAATCAATCAGTGAATGACAGAGTCAGCCCCAGTGGATGTGACAGTGACAGTGTTTAATTGTGGCAGTCTAGTTACAGTGCAGTGACAGTATATCGACCGGTGTCAGACACTAGGTGGACAGTGTGACAAGTACTATAAATTGTTGTAAATATTAGTGATTAATTTAAGTGTCGAAAATAGTGCCTAAGTAAAAATTTAAGTTTGTCAATATTTAATAGTGTGTAATTTAGTGATTTAGAACATGTAAATAAAGAGAGCAATTAGTAGCCAGAAGTGGAATTGCCTTATTTATTTGGGATCCTGTTGACCCGTAACAATACTGTCATGTAAACAGTCTTATCATCTGGAGTTACTAACATTTACTCTTTACACACAATTTTTTCAAATAGCTTAAATGTTTGTAGGAGTCTGCAGAGAGCCAAGGAAACAGCATGGGATTTGTTTGTCAACTCTGTTAGAGCAAGGATGATGGTAGCTCAGGTGGTTGCCGGGGTCAAGAGCAACGCAACCCTTACTTTCGACTTCCTCATCCTACTGATCATTGCGTCGTAAGAATTTTTAATACATACATTATAGCTCTATTTAAAGTTTAGAGTGGATTAAGATTATGCAATAATGTTTTTAAAGTAAGTGAGAAACCCATTCTCTTTGTCTGACGTGGCATCCCTCAAGGTGGGGTTCTGCCATGTCCCCAAAGTGGCCTTTACTTAGATATTGGATTAAAGAAAATCTAATTATTAGATTAAAAAAATATACAAAATATATATACAGAAAATATAAAGAAATCTCACCATATCCAGGTTTGTTGTTATTAATATATGTGTTAAAATTATAATTATTGTAAAGTGGTCCTTTTAATGGCACTAGGAAATATACAAAAAATGTATTTTCTAAACTTAGCATCCATAAAAATAGTTCATTAATGTTTGATTGCATTAATAGTCTATTGTGCTTTAGCTAGGTCGGCAGAGAACAACGCTGCAAAGAAAGCACTGAAGAAAGCGATCATCCCGAGCAAAGAGTGATACTGGAAATAGCTTTGTGAGGACGTGGATTCTAACCTCTGGGGAAAGGGATACAAACTTGTGACAAAAGAATTGAAGGAATGGGGACCGTAAGTGCTTCACTATCGCCAGAAACGGTCACTACAGTCATGAATACTCTCTTCCCAACCCATCCCAGGAGGTGGGAGGAGGGATAGAGAGGCTGGTACCCGATGTTTCCGTATTCTTGGAACAGAAGCTTGTGGAAGCAGTGGCCACCACGCAGAACAATAAAACTCCAGCACCTGATGGAATTCCAGCTGAAGTTCTAAAGGTGGTGACGGAGAGTCACCTGAACTTCATGCTGTGCATGTTCAATATGTGCCTAGTAGCAGGGGTACTCCCGTCACACTGGAGGACAGCTAGACTGGTGCTGATCAGGTGGGTAGACTTAACTAGAGATGTTGCAATGGACCTTCAGGGGGCTGACTATCTCCTGGTGATTGTGTAGGATTACCTGAGGGACTGTCGGCTGCTGTACGACTGAAGAAGGCAGAAGAACTAAGGAAGTCACCATCGGAGTGGCACAGGGCATTTACTACTCCCCTGACCTCTGGAACATCTCGTACTTGGGCTTGCTTCACCTTGAGATGCCTCATGATGTATTCCTAGTAGGCTACACTGATGACATGGTTGCCATCATCACGGAGAGGAATCCTGAGGTGGTGCAGCTCTGCCTGAATCAGGTGATGCTCCAGGTTGGAAGCTGGATGGAGAGCCATGAACTCAAGTTGACAATTGCCAAAACAGAGTTCGTTATGCTCACTCAATGGAGAATCTCTACAGTTATCTTCTTTACTACAGGGTCTGTTGAGGTCCAGACCAAGAGAGCAGCAATGTACCTGAATGTAATTCTAGACTGTTGTCTCCGTTTCTGGGAACATATCGAAGCAGTGTGGTAAAAGGCAGCAAAGATTTTCATAGTGCTCAGCAGATTAATGGGGAGTGTTGGCATCCTAAGGTCAAGTAAAAGAAGGTGGTGGCAGAGAGTCACCTGAACTTGATGCTGTGCATGTTCAATACGTGCGTAGTAGCAGGAGTATTCCCGTCACTCTGGAAGACAGCTAGACTAGTGCTGATCAGTAAGGGTAAGGGCAATCCAAAGTCACCGTTGGCGTATAGGCTGCTCTGCATGCTTGACACAACGGGGAAACTTCTGGAGTGATTAATTAAGCCAAGAGTGCTTGTGGATCCTTAGGTCAAGTAAAAGAAGACTCCTCATGTCCACTGTAAATGCCATCCTACTGTGGGTGTAGAAGTCTGGGCGGGTGCAATGAAGATGAGGAGGTACAGTAAGTGCCTGCTGGCAGTGCAACGAAGAGCAGCGTTAAGGGTCGCCTGCTCCTACTGTATTGTTGCAGATTCGGCAGTGATGATTGTGGTGGGAATCGTTCCCCTTGATTTACTTGCCTTTGAGAAGCAGGCCATCTTTCACCAGGCACTCAAGGGAGGCAGAAAAGAAACAGTGGTAGAGGCCATGATGAAATGAAAATCCGTTAATTTCAGTAAAAATTACTAATACAATCAAATATAAAGGATGGAGACTCTGAGGAACATTGATGGGTGGTGGACTAATCGCATCATCTGTGATCTCAAGGCCTGGATTGGTTGGAGCAATGGAGAGGTTGATTTCTACCTGTGCCAGCTGCTTACGGGTCACAGATACTTCAGGAAGTATCTGCACTGAATGGGGGAGGTCAGGTTACCTCAGTACAAGTACTGCCCAGAGGACGAGGATGATGTTCATCACTCATTCTTTGTGTGTAGGCACTTTGCTGAAGAGAGAAGAGCACTTGTTCTTGGTAGGTTCCGTTACGGCAGATGCCATAGTGGAGGCAATGCTGCAAAGTGAAGAAACATGGAGAACTGTTGTGGCCTATGCCAACACAGTGCTATGTGCCAGAAATTAGGAAGGATGCCTAACTGATCTCTAGGTGTCCAATATGAAGTAGAAAAGTGATTACGTAAGAGTGCAAGACACGCAGCCAGGCTTGAAGTCATTCGAAAGGGTTCCGGTTAGGATCACCGTGGCCCATAGGGGCTTTAGAGGGTATTCAATTAATTAAAGATTATTCTTAAGGGTGAGTCCCGCACTCAGTGTGTAAAGACATTTCCCCTAAGTGAAAAAAAAATTAACTCTCTGAGGACCAGACGGCAGTTTACTGATGTTTGTATTTTTTAAAGATAAAGCTACGGCAGCAATTTAATGATGATCTCAGAACATGCTGAAAGGAACCTGGTGGCAGTTTAGTGCCACTTATTGTTTTACATCTTTTAAAACATCTAATTAATAACTTCATTTAGAGATATAAACTTTACAAATCACTCTGGGAATGTTACAAAATATTATA
The DNA here is from genome assembly GCA_035578905.1 of Stictocephala bisonia. Lineage (NCBI taxonomy): Eukaryota > Metazoa > Arthropoda > Insecta > Hemiptera > Membracidae > Stictocephala > Stictocephala bisonia. The sequence goes on along the minus strand of JAQJVL010000001.1, from coordinate 26,268,324 downwards.
TTGTCAATGGTATTAACACATATTTACAAACAGTTTTATAAGCAACAACCAAAATTTTAGCTGCTTTGCTACTGTAAGGTTACCTGCACTATTGTAGACAAAAGTATCTGTAGGGTAAACAAAATATATGTCTACTTTAAACATTATAGTTTTTATCTTTAATAAATTTATTAAAACATGGATTTACAGGGTGAGTATAAAGTATGGATACCCCAAATTAACTTTTTAGCAACAGAATCTAGAAAACCAAACAATATACCTCTGTAGTGGATAAAGCTGTACTTTCCAGTTAGGATAACAAGATTGTCCCTGCCCCCCAAAATACTATATTTTGGGCCAACTTGAACATTTTGAACGTTGTTTTAAACGTCTTTATGAAACTAAATAAACAGAGAAACTTAGAGATCACAGTCTTAAGCCAGTACACAAAATTCCTTTCACCGGTAGACAGATCGGCAAGAGTGAGGCTGATGCAATTGCAAACTTTTTGGAGGGGAATTTTTGATAACTATTTACGTCTTTTTAATATTAATAGTTAAAAAGAGGCGAATTTATCAATTTTCTGTTGACATTTCCATGTGTAATCCACTTACTATAATTTATACTTAAATATAGTAGTCATTCCAGCATTTCATAACTAACAAAAAAATTTTCAGGATAACAGCTGCAGTGGGATTGGTTGAAAATTCAGTGGTTATCTTAGTCGCTAGCATGCTAATATCGCCTTTAATGGTAGGTGCATTGATGCATAAATTGTGAATCATAAGGTAAGTAGGTTTATTTCTCTACAAAAAAGGTTTACTTTTTTATTTTCATTGTTAAAATGTGTCTTTTACATATAATATAGATATTGAATTAAAAGTAATGTTATTGGATAGTGACTAGCAATAATATCGACTGTTTTAAAATAAATATAGCTTCAATACCTATAAAAATTTATGTATTTGTTTATTTCATCAAAAATACATTACTAGTCAATGATGATGTTTTTGGATAGTAATTTTATACAAATTTCCATCCTTATCACAAATAGAATCAATTATTATACTACTTTATAGTTATCTTATTTCTTACAGTATTCTAATTTATTGTATATTTTGTTTTTATAAAATAGTAAATTTTAAAGTTATTAATTATTTTTTCTGTCAGTAAAAAAAGAAGCAAAAACAGAATTTGGCATTTATTTATAAGTAATATAAAGATGCTTAGGATTATTAAAGATGTATTTCTATAAAACAGCTTATTTAGCACAAAACATAGTTTTGTTGTATATACGAGCATTTTTAACTCTTCTAATAAATAATATTTGAATTAAAAAATCTCAAAAATACAATTTCAAAATTACTTAAAAACAACCACAATGTTTTATATTTGCCATAACATGTTGCAAACAGCTATCTCCAAATTGTTCACTAAAATATTTTACAATAAGCGTTCAAATTTATAGTTTTTTTTTTGATTTTTTAATGACTTTTCAAAACAATAAATGTCTAGATACATATTACATTAATTATAGAAAAGCGATGTAATACAATAAAAATAGAATACTCTTATTTGGTACCGATTTTATTTTGATAAAGTTTGCGAATTACAAAAACCAATCCCACATTATAAAAATTGCCAATATCATAAAGGGTAAATAACTTACTGTTTTTCAAGGGACCCGTGATGGCCAGCACCTTTGGATTTGCAACTAGAGACTGGAAGCTTCAGAAAATCGGATTGCTGAATGAGTTAATGGGATTGCTGCTCTGTGTAGTAATCGGATTTCTTTATGGTCTCCTTGTCGGTTATCTGTACTGGGAATCTCCAGATTTCGTATGGCCTACACCAGAGATGCTCAATAGGTCAGTAGTGTATTTAGTATAGTGTTATTTATTATATTAAAGTATTTTTACCAAACAAAATCGTTTTTTTATACTTATTATTTATCATTACAAGCTTTACTCACAACTTCACATGGGCTTGCAAGTTTGTGCGAAGCTTCACTTGCCAGTTCACTTGGGCTTGCAAGTTTGTACGAAGCTTAACTTGCCAGTTCACATGGGCTTGCAAGTTTGTGCGAAGCTTCACTCGCTAGTTCACATGGGCTTGCAAGTTTGTGCGAAGCTTCACTTGCCAGTTCACATGGGCTTGCAAGTTTGTGCGAAGCTTCACTCGCCAGTTCACATGGGCTTGCAAGTTTGTGCGTGCCCTTTATTTCACTTGCCAGTTCACATGGGCTTGCAAGTTTGTGCGTGCCCTTTATTCAACGAGTGAAGTACACACCGTTAGCTCAGTGAGGATTTGAACCTTGGACCTTGCCCTCCACAGTCTGAATCCTTAGCTAATGAGCCACCACGCCGGCAAATTCATTACCATGCTTTATTATAAATAGAATGAATTAATATTTCTCTTGATTACATAAGATGACTGTGCAATATATTTTGTTCGAAGAGTATGCTTCTAATGCTAGTTATGGACATATGAAGTTGCATAAAGTGAAAACCCATTGTTAAAATTTAGAGTATTTAAAAAATGCATCTATAAATTAGTTATTCTTGATAAAAATACTAACCAGCTTTTATTGATATAAATATACAGTAAAAGCCTTACAGGAAGCAATACAAAAATGAAATTTTGTTAAGTAAACCAATTTTTAATAACATAGTATTTAGTGATGACTTTGTCAGTTTAGTGCAAAAATATGACGTGTAGCAAAGTCCACCCTGTAGAATCTTTTATTTAGCCCTTTTGAGACCAACTTCCGATATACCACAAGTCGTAGTTGGCAATACTTTGTTTTTGTTTAGACCTAGGCAATCAGTAGATATCATATTTCGTTGTATTTTCTTACTGTTATCATCAAGTTTAGTAAAGGTATTAGGAGAATCACTAGCACAGAATTTGTTCTTTAGTTTGAATTGTATTGTTATCAGTTGTTTTTACTAAAATCCTCTTCCTTGCCTTATATAAACGTATACAGAGAAACCAGAGCATGCATTCCTTCCATCTTTACGTAATTTCCTATAAAATCATCAGTGTCTTGATTTTAACTGCATTTCACATTTGTTGTATATTATTTACATAATGTTTTGGGTTCAGATCTTCCATATTCCATCGTCATTTATTGGATTAAATGCATAATTTTGGAACTATTTTAAATTTTATTTATTAATTTTATATTGAAGCCTAGCCTTTAACAGAAGTAAATCATTGTCAGTGATGTTTAACAGAGGTAATTTACGATCATTGATAGTCGGTGCATTAATTGCCATCCTGTCCGGAGCCGCTGTGGCGATTGCTGTTTTGGGCAACTACTCTGGATCTCTAACTGGAGTTGCAATATCAGCCTCGCTCATGCCTCCTGCGGTTAATGCTGTACGTATGTGCTACTAATACTATTAAGACTTCAGCCATTATTGATTCCATAATTTATTCTAATTCTACTAACTGTTAACATAGCATCATATTGTTACGGATCACGGTAGTCACCATCAGCACAGTTTTAACCAAGTGGGCTGTGGAGAGGTTTAATGTTATATGTGTCCATCAGTGTCGTCTCTACTTTGTTGGACCATTACACCTTATAGCCCTGTATAAGGGGTAATTGAAAAGTAAGTTGCACCCCCTTCTTAACTTTTATGGTCATTTTGGATACCTGAAATGAGTTTTCGGCTTTGTTCCAGGATATTAAAGGCTACATCAATAAGGGTAGGTTTCATTTTTTTTAACCTCAGGTGGGTAGGGAGTAAATTAAATTTTCAAATAGCATTTATAGATATTTAGTACCTCATTTTAAAGGTCAACATAAGATAAGAAAGAATACTTTAAACAAATTGAAATCAGACCCTCCTCCCCAAAGTATGTTACACCCCTTTTAACTTTTTGTAATTTTAGATACCTAAAATGAGTTTTCCGCTATCTTCCTTAATATTAGGGGCTACATAAATAAGGATAGTTTTACTTTGAGGAGGGTGGGGTTAGTTCAAAATTTTCACAAAAAAATAAACTTAAAAAATTTAAATCGGACCTCCCCCAAAAGTTTTAGCCTCAAAATTAGGTGATTGAAAACGAAGTTTCATCCTTCTTAACTTTTTTGTTACTTAAAATATTTGAAATCTGCTTTGGCAATATTCTTGGGTATGAGAGGCTACATATGTATAAAGTTAGTTTTGAAAATTATGACTTTTAGGTAGGTAGGGGGATTAACTCAAAATTTATTTGGGTTTGATCAAATTAGGATTAGCATGGTATTACTTTGATTTTATTTACTAGGAGACATCCCTGCACACATCGTGTGCCAACCCGGACTCTCACTGTGCTCAATACACCTTGGTCTTTGGCCTCGGCATGTGACTTTGACTAGAAATAATAGTAGATTATCTGTATAAGGTAAAATCACAATATAAAATTTATTTACTGTATTTCACTCACACTACTTGCATTGCTACCTATTTATTAGTATAGGGTATTACTTAGTCTATTACAAACGTGTTTATTTCATATATTGTTGTTTAACAGCTTAAGTTTAACTCTCAATACATCAATAGTTTAAGTCCAACATAAAAAATAAATATGTTAATATATTTACAAAACAGCTGTTATTAATTTAGTAAAATTAACCCAATGTTATTCTTATGGGAAAAAGAAGGTTTTGAGAGGCTGTTTATACCCCTTAGGAATGGAATTTCAAAAAATCGATACTAAAGCTAACTTCCATTAAAACTTTGTATAAATCCATTCGGTGGTTTTTGATATTTTATGATGAGTTAGTGAGTGAGTGAGTCAGTGGTATTTGACTTTAATATATATATATATATATATATATATATATATATATATATATATATATATATATATATAGATTAACAGTTATTACCAAACTTGTAATGGAATGTTTCCCCTGCAGGGCCTCTTGTGGGCTGTAGCTGTTATACTAGTGTTTATTGGGGACACCAATCCCCAGAAACTGACTGCCTTCACCAGTGGACAGGGAGATCCATTGAGAGAGCTTCTCTTGTTGGGAGCTCTCAGTCTTACTCTCACATTTATCAACATTGTCTGCATTTTTCTCATGGGCGTAGTTGTCCTCAAGGTAATACTAATGTTATCTTGCTTCTCCTTATTTCTCTCTATTTTAGTGTTTTTGATTTTTAACACTCCAGAGGTGGAGTCTTCCTCCATGTTTGTAAATAAATATTAACTATTACTTTACTTTGCGGTCTGCAGACGCCAAACTCCGTGTACCTCATGAACCCCTTTCCCGGAATACCCTCAGACTACTATTTTTATCCTGTTGCACATTTACCTCAGTTTAGCAGTCGTTCACCTAACAGCACTGAGCTTATCTCCATTTGCCACCGCTCGCGTTACTAAAAACCTGAAGTTAACTTCCGTGAGCCACCTTTCCCGTTAAATAAAAATGAATAAATAGTTTTGTAATTTTGTATACAAATAATGTTTTTAGTGCATAGTAGGTTTGTAAATATAGTATATATCATAAATATATCTTTTTATCAATTGTAATTCTACTTACAACTTTGTTTTCTTTTTTTCTAGATTTTATATTAATTATACTGCACATATGATAGTTATTTTTTTTAAATAACGTTTAAAATATAAATATACATTAACCTATATAATAAATAGTAATTAAATATTAATAATAGGAAAAATAACAGCACATATAGTTCTGAATTTTGCACATATAGTTTTCATTAGTATGATTATGATTTTTAAGTAAACTTTTACTTAATTAGGTAAGAATAATTATGTTATATTAATAGATTCGGACTTTACTTCTTTGAGGTGATTAGGTAAGGCATTAAACAACTTGATACAGGAGTAATGAATGTGTTTCTGGAAAAATGATGTTTTGTGTTTAGGAATAGGGAGACCCGCACGACAACGAAAACTATAGGCAGCCAATCTTGTACACTCAAAACAACATTTGTTTTTAATGTTAAACATCAAGGACTCCAAAAAGAAGATGGAAGGAAATGTTAAAATGTTGTTGTTAAGGAAAGTATCCACACAAGATTCCAGCTTTCCAAAACCAAAAATTGTACGGATAACCTTTTTTTGGAGGCAGAATAAATACTTAGTATTAAGACATTCTGAGCCCTAAATTGGAACAGTATATGCAAGATGAGGATAGAAACAACAACAATAGGCAGTGATTAACACATCCTTGTTGCAAAAAAATGCTAACTTTCTTATATCGTAAAGACATGAACTTATTTTGCCACTGATATTACTTATATGATTTGTGAAATTTAGTTGAGAATTTATATGGATACCTAAAAACTTTATAACATCTGTGTTTGATACAGTTGTTTCCCAAAGTTGAAGAGAGGCACCCACGGCAGGATTGTTCCTTATTTGAAAGTTTATTACGTTTGTCTTGTCTGAATTTACAATTAATCCATTATGACTTAACCACTGCAACAAGGAGTTTGCTTCTATAAATGATGCAATTTCCAACTCCTCTTTATGGTCGCCTGTTACAATGAGGGACGTATCGTCGGCAAAAAGACAGAGATCTGCCTTGTTTACACTGTTATTGACTTCATTCATAAATAGAAGAAATATGATAGGTCCTAAGAGGGCCCCTGAGGGACTCCAGTTGTTACTGACAGTTCTTCAGAATATTGTTTACACAAGACTTTTGATGTTTTTGATGATGTCTCACATCTAAATGAGAGATTTTTACTACCTGTCTAAGGCCTATAAGATACAACTTGAACCAATCTAAAGCTCTGCCCCTAATACCCATGTAATGCATTTTATCAAAAAGGATTCTGTAATTAACTACATCAAAAGCTTTACTGAGATCTAAAAAAAATACCTACTGCGTGACCTCTGTTGTCTAGAGTCCTGACAATCTTATCTACTAATAAGTACATTGCATTAAGGGTACCCATATTTTTCCTAAATCCGAACTGGTTCGAAAATAGAATTTTTCCAGCTTCTAAAAAAGAAAGTAGCCTACTTAACACAATTTTTTCAACAACCTTTGAGAAGGGCGACACAATTGATATAGGGCGGTAACTATCACAATGAAGAAGGTTGCCTCTCTTAGGAACCGGTTTAACAATTGCAAGTTTGATCGAGTTGGGAAAGACTCCTTGTTCAAAGGAGATATTTATAATGTGTACTAAGGAGGGAGTTAAAAGTTCTGCACACTCCTTCAATAAATTGGATGATACGTCATCAAAACCTGAAGATTTACCATTCTTCAGAGATCTAATAATATCTGACACTTCGCTATTACTTGTTGGGCTGAGAAAGAGAGAGTTGGATACTGAATATTTGCTATAAGGTGGGATCGTTTTATTTTGTGAGGTGACATCTGTAGAACGGTGCCCAACACCAGTGAAAAACTTATTAAAAACATTTGACTTTGCAGTAGGATCGTTCACCAATCGACCTCCTCATCAGTGATAGATCCAATAAAGGGTGAGCTTAATGATTTAATTTTTTTATTTTCATTTATTATCTGCCACATAGCTTTCGATTTCACTTTAGCACTGTCCATAGACTGTTGTACATTTTTACTCTTAGCAACCTTAATAGATGATCTAAAAGTTTTTTTCGACGCAATGCGCAAAGGGTGATTGTACTCTAAATCTTTACTTCTCTCATAAAGTGAGAGCATATCTTCCATAATTTTCAATAAATGACTGTCCATTGAAATTTTTGAGATAGTTGATTTCTTAAAAATTTTCACTTTCCTGATGGGAAAGGCACAATCCATATAATATTTAATAAGAGATAGGAAGGTGTCAAATGTTTCATCAACTGTGTATTTTGATAAGACATCAGTTATGATTCTAATTTTAACATTAAGCGGGACTGCTTTACTGGAGTTAAATGTTCTTTTAAACATATGATTCATTTGTGGAGGTGGCTAAGAAAGAGTGACGTTTAGATCTACTACCTGAGCATGGTGATCAAATAATGCCGGTTTTAGAACAAAAGCGTCAACAAGAGAATAATCTATATTTGTGTAAACATGATCTATAATTGTCCTAGCTTCTTTAAATTCTCTAGCATATGACTTGATTAATTGAATCAATCTGAATGAGTTCATAAAGTTCAATATTTTTAAGGTTTCAGAACTTTGTTTTTCTAAATCAATGTTGAAATCCCCAACTACTATTATCTTGGAGCTGTTTCTAATAATATTGCACAGACAGTCATAATTAGAAGTAAATTTGCAATGTGGCTTAATATTCAGTACTTATTATTACTTTGTGATAAATATTTTCCAAATTGTTTTTTACATCTTCATTAACAAATTTAGAGTGGTGGCTATTTTTAGTCTAAAAAAAATAAATTGCATGGAAAGCAAAATTGAGCTTCCGTTTCCTTATTCTATACCATCTAGTCCTGGTTCTCCATTGACAAGCTTTTAAGAAAATATTGAGATTGAATAAGCCTGACAATACTGTCTCTTGATAAATTATCCGTTTTACAGGGAGGTCCTTTTAACACTGAAAGATCTGCAGAAAAGTTACGCCCAGTTTAAAATCGTGACATTGTAATAAGAAGAATTAGAAGACTGTACATAATATTTATAATGTCTAATTAGGCCTATTACACACTATAATGAAAACTAGATAAGTGTATAAAGCAACATAAACACTATAAAACAGGATGATATCTAATCGAACCTAACCTCCCGTCACACAATCAACATCCAACATACGAACAAAGTGCTATGAGATCATAACGACTGGGTCACCAGCAGGGGTAGGTTTGCCACTGTCTTGCAGAAATGGTAGTCTGGCGTGGATGTGCCCGTAAGCCCTCTGTGTGTACAAAGGAATCGTTGGCCCGAATTAATTAATTACATCTGAAGTAATTTTATCAATCAAATCAGACTTTTTCAAATATCTGAAACAGTTTTTTTTTCAAACATTGAAGCAATATTTAATCTAATAAACAAAAAGTTCTCTCATTTAAAGAACATATTAATAATAGTCTATTAGAAATATTTTTATGTTGAAGAAATTCATGAGGCCTCAAATATTTTTTCAGGTTGATTGGGGACCTGGGGCATTTTGTCCCAGTGCCCCCCCTTTCAGCGGCCCTAACTAATAATAATGAGAATTATTTATATTTCAACAGATTAAAGAAGTAACTCCAAGAGGCTCTAAAGACTACTCAAGGCTCCTCTGGAAAGAAACAATTCAAATTGCACGAGACCAAAAGAATAACTTCCAGCAATCAGGAGAGAGGTGACATTTTTTTTTAATTTGATAAACACTACAAATGGAAAATCCTTCATTTAAAATTATTTTTAAATCATAGAATAATTAAAAAAAAAACTGTTTGTCATGAAAATTCTGTGTACATTTTTCAGTATTAAAAATTATATATATATAAAAGACAGTTGAAGCTGAACATTTTGATTTGTCAAATATCATTGTTTTACCTAGATATTGTGATGTAACAGTCTCCGGAGACCTGTCCAGACTTTGCATATAATCACCATTGTGTTCAAAGTCCATATACTTACGAACAATCAAATCATTTTAACTTGATACAATGATGATATATAACATGATCCTGAAGATGTTACATATGTTGGGGATATATAACATCATATATACATCACGCAATGTGCTCTCCCGCCCACCCATCATATATACATCACGCAATGTGCTCTTCCACCCACCCATCATATATACATCACTCAATGTGCCCTCCCACCCACCCATCATGTATACATCACTCAATGTGCTCTCCCGCCCACCCATCATATATACATCACTCAATGCGCCCTCCCACCCACCCATCATATATACATCACTCAATGTGCTCTCCCGCCCACCCATCGTATATACATCACTCAATGTGCTCTTCCACCCACCCATCATATATACATCACGCAATGTGCTCTCCCGCCCACCCATCATATATACATCACTCAATGTGCTCTCCCGCCCACCCATCATGTATACATCACTCAATGTGCTCTCCCTCAAACCCGTCATGTATACATCACTCATCAATGTGCTCTTCTACCCACTCATCATATATACAGTACATTAATCAATTGTGTCGTGCTACTCATAAATTGTATTTTGAACAAATACTTTTAAAAGATATAATGTAATCACAAGAAAGGAAAATCTCTTACGAATATAATTTTATAACTGGTAACAGTACATTGATAGGAGATTATAAGGTGACTCAAATGAGTGATGATACATAAGTAATTTATTTGTTTGATACTCCTTGTTGACCATGCATAAATAAATAATGACAAATGTTTGTATGTATATTTGCACATAACTTGAGTTTATTTATAAGTAGATGGGAATAACAGTTACCCTCATCTACCTTCAAAATTATCTATTGACCTATACCTCATGCAGGAATACTTATTTAGGAAAACAACACTTTTGATTTGTTGTCTCTCTGTGTTATTTACTCATTTTAACTTAATTTTTTTCTAACTCCTTATACCTAACATCAACAGGTTTAAAAATTAAACGTTTTAATTCTACTTGGCTTTCAGTACTATTAATTTCATACTATAAATTTATATTGACATTGTTCATGTTTACTTCTTACCCTGGTCTATTTACTATAAATTTGATTTTTTACTTTGAAATTCAAATTGTTAAATATAAACTATAGTAATATTTTCAGTAACTCCACTTGGCACTTCACAAATCCCACAATCTTGTTCATAAACTTTATACAAGCATGATTTGTATTGGATCAATTGCAATTATTGATTGCACTTGATAAGGTACAACCAATAACCGTTTACCAATACAACTACACATGTAAGGGTGGGCCAATACCACTGCACGTGTAAGGTTGGATGGGTGGGCTTATACCATTGTAAGACAGATAACCGGTTTGAAAGGTCAGTCAGTGCTGTTATCTGTAAGCAATGAGCAAAAGGTAGTACGCTAATCTTCTGTGTCCTCAGTCGAGCCGTCAACAATGCCAGCTGATAACCAACCAAAGTTAGCATGCCAGGTCGACCCCGCCTTAATTGAGAGAGAGTGTAAACAACTTTCTGTCTGGTGAGGGTGGCTTTAGCAGTTTCGTCTTGCGTTTGACGGAGGAGTTGAAGGGGGTTGTGGAGACTGCTGTCAGTGCTGCCATGGCACATTTTAACAAAGAGGTGGCTCGGCTGAGTGGCAATGTACTTTGCTGTTGGGGAAGCTTCAGGTGATGGAGGAGAGGCTGGCTAATTGGACAGATGAACTAGAACAATACCACCGTCTCAATAATCTTCAAATATTCGGAGTGAAGGAAGAAGCCAAGGAAGACAATAATGCTGTTATTACCAAACTGTGTCATGAGAAGCTGAGGGTACAGCTACATGATCATGGCATTTGTGGTTCACACAGATTTGGGAGGAACCTTGGACCTGGCGCTGATGGCAAGAAGCGACACAGACCCATCACTGTGTGCTTCCCCAGCTACTGGGACCAGCGAAGTGTCTTAGGTGCCAAGAAGAATCTGAAAGGCAGTGGAATAACGATAAAAGAAGACCTCACACCTCATCGGACGGATGTTCTGAAGATGGCTACCTATGGTGTCAAAAACACTTGGACACAAGGTGGGAAGGTGTTCTGGGTCAACAGCGTTGGCAGGAGAGACGTGGTAACATGACGAGCAGACCTGGCGGCGACGGCAATTGGCAACACAAAGGACTCTGTGTCTATTTTTGTGTAGGTATGAAAGTGTTATGTATTTGTGTATGGGCGTGATAATTGGTTTAAATAAGTAGAGCTAATATTCATAATTATAATATAAATATGTATGCAGGGTGTCCCAAAAGTTAAGTACCAAACTTCGTGATATGGTAATACAGCCATTTTTATGAAACTCGCTATGCATAACAGATAATAGAGAGAGACCTATTCTAAAAAAAAATCAAGTTGATCCAATTTAAAATTTCAAATCAGGTATTTCGTAATGGTGGCAATTTCGAAACTTTAAATTGGATCAAGTTGATTTTTTTCTAGAATAGTTCTCTATTATCTGAATGTATTTACTAGTAAATTAAAATTAATGTATTTATACATTTATTTGAAATAATCAGAAATTTAAAAAATTTTACTAAGTATATAAAAAATAAACAAATTGAAAACATAGGAAAAATTAAAATTATTTTAGTAATAACAGTCATTCATCAACATTCATACATAATGATCAACATACTCCCAGGACTGTGCACCTCTTAATCCCGCAAGGCCCGCAGCAGGCCCCTAACATACAGCCAGAACCAAGCACGCCCAACTCTGATATCAAGCTTGTTGTATTAGGTTGGTATATGAAAGGTAGTCAATACACGCTGTATTAATACAATTGTATTGATTGATATCCCAATTCATCAGAGATTCATTAAGTTAGTTGAATCATTTCATTGTATTATGACGTGCATTTTGTAGTTGTTATAGTTGGTTATGTGTAAGAGAAGACTTAATAGTCATAACCTCGCCGTTTGTACAATTTGCCCAATAAAGCCATCTAACATTTCATTTAATTTCTTTAGCTGTTTATGTATTTTTCCAGAGTGGTTCAGAGTACAGCTGCTAATCAAGTACCAGATATATTTTCTCAGCCTCATTATGTAAGTACTATGTCAACTAAATTCTATGAATAACTAGTTTTTTATTGGTAAAGTTATATGCTTAGCAATTAAATATCACCCAAAAATTGTGGTTTCCATAAAGAGCACTCTTGCCAATAATGAATATTTTATTAAACAAATAAAGGACAAATAATGAACTTGAAACATATAAAAAATGCATAAGCGTTAAAACAAAGTCTGTGTTACAGCAAAATGTTATACTTGAATAAGTCAATCCAACACAAGTTTGTGTTATATTCAGTCATTAAAATCATAATATTATTAGGAAATAATAACAAATGTAGATCATTGATTGATGTGCCCTTTGAAAGTTCATAAAGTTTACTTTTAGTTGTAGAATCTTCGTTATCTAATTTTTATTATAATGTTTGAACTGAGCGCTAAAAAATAATGCCTCATAGAAAACGTCCCTCAATACATGGTCTGCGTATGGAGCCATTGATCAGTTGAACCGGCCGACTATTCAAGATATAACGGCTGCTTGGTATCAATGTACTCTGCAGCCAACCACATCAACAGGACAGAAAAGTAGTTGGAACAATTCCAGTTTTCGAGGTAGGTGTGCTGAATACAAAAATTATTTAGTTTTTCAATATCATAAGTTTAGATTGGAACACAGTTACTAAAAAAGGATGTAGAGAAAGATGTGGTCTAGTTGGTCTACTCCGCTTCTACCCATTTAGCACGCCCACTGCCTACTAGCCAGACTCACAACATTGCTCTACAACATATATTATGAATATGTCCTTGACAGGTAATTTTCTCAAAATAAGCATGCATTTATTTAATATAGTAGTTTCATATGAATTTTATTGTTAGTAATTGCAACATGTTTTTAAAATAAATACAAATGTTTTAAAAATTACAAAATAAGTTATAATCATTTATATACTCTATATATGAAGAAGGACGCATCATTTATTTGTTGTATTGTTTTTATTTATGGACAAACAAAACAAATTTATCTCTTAAAGTAATGAAATAAAAATGTCATACAACTCATCGTTGAATTTCTCTTCATGTTCCATCCCGAAGAGCCTGTTGTTTGTTACAAATTTAATAGCTCGGTGCAGCATGACTTTTCTGTTCGAGGAAAGATTGTCTGGAAGATTGCTGATGCTATTGTAACTATAGTTTCTAGAAAGAGATAACTTTGATCATGCATGCCAGGAATAAAAAATTATTTCATGTTGTATTATGTGAAAACAAAACTATTCATGTTTAACTGGTTACAGAAGTTAATTGAAAAGTTATTTGTTAGCGTCGGATTGTTCATGATTGATAGACAATGTTTGGAGATTTCCAATGCTTCAAGTGTTTAAGGAAACAAACACATTTCAACATATATGACAAAGCTATGTCGTCTTGAGGTGTTACTGCCTACCCTAGCATATATATTTAAAACTAGTTTTGTAATTTTAAAAAAATCTATATTAATTCAAGAAAACACTAAAAAACGACGGTTGACTTTTAAGAAAGTATTATTAAAAAGACTTTTAAGCATGTGACTTTTTTAAAACAATTGACTTTCTTAACAGTCAACCGAACTTTTTAAGCATGCAGTTTTTTAATGTTTTCTTGAATTAGTATGGGTTAAAAAAAACAAGTAAGTAAATCCTTAAGACGACAGGATTTGTCATACCTGTAGAAACGTTGAATTTTACCTTAAACACTAGAAGCATTGGAAATCCAAATATTTTCTACCAATCATGGTAACAGTACATTTGGTGTTAAGTGTTAGAGAGGACTTTAGAGTCCTGGTTTCGCCCATTTAATGAAGACATTTTTTCATTTCATTTCATTTTACCTTGACATTATTATAAATCATCCAAATTACAGATTTTACACATATGTGTAGATGACCTATACAGTATAATAACTAACAAAGGGAATATAGTTGATATTTACAGTTTCAAACTTGAAAGTGAGAGACAACCATTTGTAAAAATGCCAAAATATGACAGCATGGCCGCAAAAGGGTAGTAATTTTATGTCTGATGGTCTGCCAACTCGGCTGCCCTGAGGCCCTCCCACGCAGCCATGTGACAACTACTGATGGCTCTCCCACCCAGCCATGTGACATATACTGATGGACCTCCCACCCAGCCATGTGACAACTACTGATGGCCCTCCCATCCAGCCATGTGACAACTACTGGTGGCTCTCCCACCCCACCACGTGACAACTACTGGTGGCCCTCCCACCCAGCCATGAACAAAACTACTGGTGGATCTCCCTCCCAACCATGTGACAACTAGTGACATAGATGCTAGCTAAATAGTTATATGTTAATTATATTCAAATAAATGATTGTCATATAAAGTTGGAAAAAATGACATTATTATGTTGGTGTTTAATGCTGACAACCTGAGATCTGTGTGATCAAGGCCTAATTTGCATGTTTGAACAGTAATTTAGTGAAAAAAAATCTTCCTGGATGTGCATTGTACTGAAGATCTAGGATAATAGTTAATTAAAGGTCACAGGGTCGTGTAATAAATCTTGCTGGATGTGCATTGTACTGAAGATCTAGGATAATAGTTAATTAAAGTTCACAGGGTCGTGTAATAAATCTTGCTGGATGTGCATTGTACTGAAGATCTAGATTAGATTTCACAGGGTCGTGTAATAAATCTTCCTGGGATGTGCATTGTACTGAAGATCTAGGATAATAGTTAATTAAAGTTCACAGGGTCGTGTAATAAATCTTGCTGGATGTGCATTGTACTGAAGATCTAGGATAATAGTTAATTAAAGTTCACAGGGTCGTGTAATAAATCTTGCTGGATGTGCATTGTACTGAAGATCTAGGATAATAGTTAATTAAAGTTCACAGGGTCGTGTAATAAATCCCAGCAACCATATACTGCAGTTTATCCCTTTCAGTTTGGTTTCATTATTCAAACCCATGGCTAAGCCGTCCTTGCAGCTAGAGGCTGGAGGAATAACAAAATTCTTGGGCCTCCGTGGTTAATAGTGTTCAATCCTTTTTTAGCTAGGTGGCCTGAATTCCAAAGGCTCCACCCTCTCTGGCCATGTAAGTGCTGATTTCTAGCAAAAATTGTTCTTCCGCAAACAAATGATCCTCGAGAAACCAAGCTTCACACCATACCTGCTTCAGTGCCTCTTTTATTGATTTTTTTGTACCCTTGAAAAAATTACTATAAATTTAAATGAAATAAAATACATGCCAGAAATTCAAACAGAAGCATGGTTTATCTTGGGTTTGCTAGTATAAAAAAAAAATGAGACTGCATAACCCCTATTTCTATAATTTAACATTTTATCCAAAAAGATGTTTATTTATAAATTGTTGAACTTTAAAGATAGATATGTTAAAACAATTCAAGGATAGATGTGAGACAATCAGAAATAACACTCTCCTTACACCCTTCACGTGTGGGTCCTTATGTACATTTCAATCTTTTAATAAGTCCCTTTAGACAATGATTTTTTTTGTAAGATCATCCATATTCTCTATTTTATTCCATTTCAGCATTTACCTCATGGCATATTCAGGGTGTAACTGAAATATTTGAACAAACTTCAGGTGGTTGTTCCTGGAGTCAAAACAAACCAAAAAGTTCTTATAAACATATGTTCTAATATGCACCGTTTTCTGTCTGTCTGTCCGTCTGTGTTTTTTACATTATATTTTTTTCTCAGCAAGTATAAAAGGTAGAGTGTTGTAATTTGGCAAATTTGCTATACTTGTAGTATTCTATTACAGAAAAAATTGAAAACAAAATTTGTTGGAAAATTTCAAAATGGCGGCTAGTTAAAAATGTTGATGATAAATTCCATGAAAACTACATCCTGTATAAAAAAGCACACAAAAGTAATGAATTCTAGAACATTTTATTACAAAACTAACGACACCTTATTTATTGAAAACAAACAAGAAATGCATAATTTGTGGTATTTTCTTTAATCTAGTTACACTTGAAGAACGAGGTATCGTTAGTTTTGTAATAATATTTTCTACAATTTATTACTTTTGTACTTTTTTTATACAGGGTGTAGTTTTTATGGAATTTAAAGTCACATTTTTTAACTAGCTGCCATTTTGAAATTTTCCAACAAATTTTTTTAAAATTTTTTCTGTAATAGAATACTACAAGTATAGCAAATGTGCCAAATTTCAACACTCTACCTTTTACAGTTGCTGAGAAAAAAATATAATGTAAAAAACATAGACAGACAGACAGAAAACGGTGCATATTAGGACATATGTTTATGAGAACTTTTTGGTTTGTTTTGACTCCAGGAACAACCTCCTGAAGTTTGTCCAAGTATTTCAATTGCATCCTGTATAGTACAGAATATATATTGGTGTCCCAAAAGTCTTAGAACTTCGTTTTAAAATTTTTTTACTAGTATATGTAGAACTATGAAACTATCGTTTCATCATAGATATTCTTTCCTACGTTATGACACATTTTCGTCCAACGGAGGGACGTCCCATGGAAGAAGTCGGGACAATTTTAAATATAAGCATAGGTCGAGTAGCACCTCATTTTAAAGGATCTTAGAATACACTGCTGCAAATTTGCCTTCAAAAGTTTCACTCAGTTAATAATGGCAGCCCTTTCAAGTTTTGTTTATTACTTATGAAAGCTAAACATTAAGGCTGTAACTGGTATTTTCTCTTTTTCTTCTAGGAATAAAATGAACATGCATAAGTATAAAAATTGTTTATTTTTTCAAACAGTAAGACGGTTTTAGAGACCTGCTACGACGTGCAAAATTATCCCAAATAAAACCATTAGCAAAATTACAAAACTTGAAAGGGCTGCCATTTTTTACTGAGTGAACCTTTTGAAGTCGCATTTACGGAATTTTACTCTAAAACTAAAGACCTTTAAAATGAGGTGCTACTCAACCTAGGCTTACATTTAAAATTGTCAAGACTTCCTCCACCGGATATCCCCCGTTAGGCGAAATGACTAAAAAATGTGTCATACTTTAGGAAACAATACCATAGTTAAAGTTTCTTAGTTCTACATTTACTAATAAAGAAATTATAACAAAGTTCTAGGACTTTTGGGACATCTGGTATATACTTCTAACAACAAAACTCAATCAATAGATTCATTACAAAACTTTACAAATTGACTAAAAAAAAATAAAAAAAAATTGTATTGCGTAAATGTATTTCTTATACATACTAAATTCAATATCCACAATAAATTTAAATAAAAGCCGTTCATCTCGGGAAAGGTAACAAATAAATTTTTTGCCGGCCAGCATGAGCTGAATGTTCTTATGATATTCACTGATATCTATTTATTGAAGTGTTGGATTTTTCCCATGATTCACCCAACATGGGTGTATGGGCCAGACAGAGGCCAGACAGAGGCCAGACAGCGGCCAGACAGAGGCGAGACAGCGGCCAGACAGAGGCCAGACAGAGGCCAGAAAGAGTCAGTTGGCGGGGGGGGGGGGGGGGTCAAAACCACTCTATGTGTGTGGATGGGTGGGTGGGTCAAAACCACTGAACGTGTATGGGCGGGCGGGAGGGTCAAAACCACTCTACATGTGTGGGTGGACGGGTAGGTCAATACCACTGTACGTGTATGGGTGGGCGGGTAGGTCAAAACCACTCTACGTGTATGGGTGGGCGGGTGGTCAATACCACTGTACGTGTTTGGGTGGGCGAGTGTACTGGTGTTGGTGTTGTTATTGTAGGGGGGCGGGGAGAAAAGTTCTAGGCTTTTCAATGAAAGACTGTGATTTTCAATGAAAAAATGATTTTATTTTTGTATGTAATCTCTCTTAACTTCAACACACTTGGTCCAGTGTTTCTTCAATAGCTGTATTCCTTCCCAGAAGTGAGACTCTGGAAGGCTGTTAAAATATTCATCAACAACCCTGTCAACTTCTTCATTGGACTCAAAGCGCTTTCTAGAAACAAATTTGTTCAGGTTTAGGAAGAGGTCTGGGAGTGCCAAATCAGGAGAATAGGGGTCTGGCAAAAGAAATCGTACCTCAAATCTAGCAGATTCACCGTTTGGGAAAATGGGAAGAGTTAAAAGGATAGCAATTAATTTAATGTCTTAATTGTTATTCTTGATTGTAATAAGTTTTTAGGCGCACATTTGGGAGCAGGTGCGCTGTCTTGGTGAAAGATGATTATTTTCCTTATTCAAGCAAAGACTCTTCTCGTGAATTTTAATATCCAGCTAGTCAAGAAGGGAGCAGCCGTAGCTAAGGGGCTAAGGCATTGGCTTGCCACGCAATCAGTCACGGTTTGATTCTCGATATGACCACTAACAGTGTTTGCCCCACCGCTGCCGTAGTTTTGAAGTCACATAAAGCCAATGGTCCCCAGGTTAAGTGTTAGAGAGGGCTTCTTAGCCCTAACTTTGCCTGGTAAAATAAAACAAACTTTAACTTTAACTTTTTAAGGTTAGAGTAATATTCACCTGTAATTGTTCTGCCTTTTTCAATGTAATCAATTAACAGGATCCCTATGGCATCCCTAAACAAACTGGCCATGACCTTTCCGTCAGACCCAATCAACTTCACTTTCTTTGCCGCTGCACCACAGTCTTCCACTCACTGCTTTGACTGCTGTTTAGTTTCTGGCATGTATTGGTGGAACCATGTCTCATCCATGGTGACAAATCACCACACAAAATCGGTGGGTTCCCTCTTGAATCACTCCAAACATTGCTGCAAATATTGATTGCCCATTAGCTTTTGATCTGCGTTGAGCAAATGGGGCACCCATCTTGAGCAGAGCTTGCTCATCCCCAATTCTTCAAGCAAGATGTATCGCACCCTTTCATCCAATTTACCCACAATCTCAACTATCTCACATACCTTTATTTGCCTATTGTCCAACATGATATTATTCACCTATTTGATGATTTCCGGTGTGGCTGCAGTTTTTGGCCATCCTTAAAGAGTGTCATCTTGGAGCGGCGTGCAACCATGTTTAAATTCAGCTGCCCACTTTTTTAATAGTTGAAATTGAAGGAAGAGAGTTCCCTTAACCTTACACACTTCAGCAATTTTCACCTATAGTACCAGGCATTTTGTGCCTGTTTTGTAAGCGTTTAGAAAAATAATCACTAAAATATTTAGAGCACTCTAATGGTATATTATTATATGTCATTCTTTTCAGGAAAACATGTATAATCATAATATATAAATCATTTTGTTTTGGTCACAAATTAAAAAAAATAACAACATTTTTTTTAAACTATTTTTTTAATTGTAATGTTTACATTCTGCCTCATGTATAATAATTTTAAAATTACGTTTCCATGACAACATTCATATTTTTATAACCATAATTTCATGCCCATTGAAATGCTATGCAATATATAGATGTATAACTTTTAGAAAATACAAATTCTTGATAATTTCAAAGAGTACATAATGGAAGAATATTGCATTGTCTTTTGTTTGCACTTGTAAATAAGTTTATAAGCAAGAAGCGATCGATTTATACGACTGCTGAACTTCAACACCTGAGGCGTTGACGGTATTTCGGGCTGGGACACAATTAACGCCTTAGGCATCAATGGAGTTTATACAGTTAAACTTTAGTCAACTTGGGATGAATTCCCATCCAAAATGAAAAAAACTATGACTTGATATTCAAGTTTATCTATTTTAACAAAACGCAAGAAAGACATACTGCAAATACTCGTTTAGAGAAACTACTAGAGCAAACTAGTTGAATCTTGTCATATGAACTAATGTCCTTTGTGGGCAGGCAGGAAATATAAACTTTTATCGATGGAATGCCATCTCTGGGTCAGGCTGAGAACTTTTCACCTTACCCTTGTAACAGACCAAATAAACATATACACTAAGAGAAAAAAGTGTACACAAAACACTGTTTGTTAAGAGATTGCATCCGCTATCACATATAGTGGACTAGTTAGAACACGTAATTCTTAAGGTACTGACAGAAGTTCACTTATATAATACATAAGCATAAAAGATATTTTAAAAAAACAAGGATTTGGATGATTGTGAGGGGTATTTGTTAACAGACAACAGATGTGTGGTTACATGCTCCATCTCTGCTCCAAATAAAGAATACAAATCGAGAAAATAAACAAATACATTTGAAGGATAGCCTGTAGTGAACATATTAAATATATCAAACACTAGAGTAGCTACAAAAATATTATTTACCTAGAACAAATTCTTTTTGTTGTATACACACATTACTATAATTTTAAACTGCAGACAGCACAAACATTTGTTTCTATTTTGTAAAAAATGGAGTAGTTATTTAAGAAAGAAGTCTTAATGTTTTCAAATTTTTGTAAATAATTTTTTTTGTTTACTTGTACTATGTTGCCTACAACACTGGATAGTAGAGTTATTGAAATACTTTCTATTATACAATTTTGCATTTTTATTTGTTGTTGACAACATTTATTTGTTGTTGAAGATATTTTTAGTTTTTTAAACATTTATATCTACGGGTCTGTAAGCAATTAGTAATGATGGCCACAATATTTTTAATTAATATGTATTGCAACAACTTATAGAGATAACCTAATATTTTCTTTTTAAATTTGTATGACTTGCATTTTGTAACTTGGTATTTAATTACTTACATATAAATATAATTTTCAGGAACTCCTGTTCTACGCCATCCTGATGTGACTCGGATCTGGAATTCTGCGTACTCTTCACCTTCCTCAACATCATGTGATGAACACAATGCAGCTTTCATTGGCGTAGGCACGCCTGAGTTACTTACACCACAGAGATTTGTTGTCACACCTTCTAATATCACCAATATTACATCGTAAATGTATTTGTTTGTAATTTATTTCATAATTGTTTTTATCATATTCTACTGGTAAATGAGAACTACCTATATAGTTTACTATGCACATCATAGTTTGTAATGCTTTGTAGGATTATAGGTTTTGTTAACAAGAGTCAGTCTGAATATGAATATTATATTTTGTATTATTATATAATATGCATGCTCAAAGACACTAAAAAAACAGATGGGCATAATCCAGGAGAATAGTATATGCAATAAATGTGTTGATAAAACAAAGCAATAGATTAATTGTAAATATGTGTTATATCTATGTTATAACATTTTAGTTGCTGTGAAATTTAATGTTATACAGTGTGTCCCAGATCTGTCTGGAACATTTCATCAAATATTGTTCCTTGAATGCCAAGTTCGCTTTTGGTAAAAATATGTTTGAATAACTGGGAAGGTAGTTGAAGAGGTGGTTTTCTACACTTAAGTCACCAGAGCACGTTGCGGGATAGCTTGCGCAATATTGGTACTATAACTTTAAAATTTGTCATACCTGGCTGTTGGTAGTTGCTAAACTGGAAGAATTTATAGAAAACATAACTGAAAAGTTAAGTTCAGTACAGTCAAGCTACTGGCTTCTTCGAGGAGTTTGAGAGAGCTTGAAGCATTGGGTCTCTCTTCAATTCAAAGGAAGATCACAGTGGCCTTCTAGATTTTTGTTTTACTGTGTTATATGTTTTATATTTTGTTTGTTTATGTTTAGTGTTTAACAACCTACTTGTAAGATCATTTATTTGAAATCTCCTTACTAAACTTCATCCTTCGCTGAGAAAGAGGCTCTTGATTTCATTAAATAAAAAGCACAAGGACAAGACTTAAAATCACATTTTATTACAATTAATTTTATTTTTGTATGCTTGAACATTAACTTTTCTGAGCTTTCCTCTTAGCACATACAGCTACTTTCTAGAGAACTTTTCTTTTTTGAAACCAATTCCTGACTTCATTGGTAACTTTAAATATTTAAACTTGTGGAATTCTGAGAACTGTGTATGAGAGTAGCACAAGAGCTCAGGAACCTCCACTGAAGATCAGAAGAGCTGTTGCAAAAATCAAATTAGCACAATGTGTTAAATTTTAAAGTGTTAAATTTATTTTTAAATAGGTTAAACCACATTATGTTGGATGTTTAATAAAACATTATACAATAACTTTAACTCTATACATGTCTGAACCTTTCTACAAATATCACAGTACCAATGGCTCTTATTTTCTTATGGTATTTAATATAAATACAGCGAATGTTATATCAATATAAATTTAAATATGTTTGGAATTTGAGTTTACCATAGAAATAAAATTATTTAAAAAGGCTGCTTACTGAGAAGAAAACAGTATTGAGGGACAGCCACTAAATGTAGTTAAGTTAAAAAACATCACTTGTTTGTAAAATTAGTATATTGGAGAGATAGGACATCAGCAAACTTACCTTAAAAGACAAGTTCACTAACATCAGAGTAGTGGTAACAAACACAAAATAGACACAATCTCACAAATTTTCAACACCACAGGTTGAACTTCAGGCGAGTAGAGGGAGGGAGGGAGGGAGGGAGGGGAGAGAGAGAGAGAGAGAGAGAGAGAGAGAGAGAGAGAGAGAGAGAGAGAGAGAGAGAGAGAGAGAGAGAGAGAGAGAGAGAGAGAGAGAGAGAGAGAGAGAGAGAGAGAGAGAGAGAGAGAGAGAGAGAGAGAGAGAGAGAGAGAGAGAGAGAGAGAGAGAGAGAGAGAGAGAGAGAGAGAGAGAGAGAGAGAGAGAGTCAAATACTCAGGTGAGTAGAGAGAGAGAGTCAAATACTCTCTCTAATCACCTGAAGAAAATGACAGTGGTGTTGAACATTTGTGAGATTGTACTTATTTTCTGTTTGCGACTACTACTCTGATGTTAGTGAACTTGTCTTTTAAGGTAAGTTTGCTGATGTCCTATCTCTCCAATATACTAATTCCTGGCCTAGTGCCCTTTAACCTAACCTAAAATTGTAACATAATTAATTCAGTGATTTATTAATTTTTTTCTCTCTGAATGATTTATTAAAACATGTTCTTCTGATGCAAAGTAAAAAGTGTTGAATCATTTTTACACCAATGAAGGCCAACTGTTTATTAAGAGTGAATTATGATAGAAATTACGGTTTAAAAACTATCAAATATTGATAACATTTTTACTGGAAAAAGTTGAATATAAAAGTATTACTACTATGATTTTTATTTATATATCTGGAGATATAGGCCAACAAACTTAACTGAAACAACAAGGCCAGTAAAAGTAAATAACACGATAAAACACACATTTTATATGCCACTGACATCTTGTTCAGGTTACTGGTTACAGGTTGGGTAGTGGTGACCCATATTCACTGAGTACAACACAACTTAACTACAACCCACTGACTGTTGAAACCCAGTCCTGAAGAAGATACAATTTGCCTAATATCACGAGTATGTTTCTTGTGTTTGTTTTTAGGGGAACTTTTCTTCTCATGCAAGTTTTCTGTAGTTTTCTGCAAAAAAGTTTTGTTTGCAAATTGTTTGCAAGTTTTCTGCAAATTTTGGAATCAATCTCTCCTACTAATTGATTCCAAAATTAGTGCCTTCTATTCTAACCTATAAAGATGTGCTACTTGAGAAAAGTAGTCCTAAGTCCTCATTTGAGAAAATACCAGTGACAAATTAATCTTATTATTGGATAGAGTTATTTTGTATTTTGGCATGTAACAAATGTACCTTCTTTTGTAATTTTTGTGAGTAGGATACTTGCTTGAGTGGTGGTTTGAACATAATAGTATACCTCAGATTAAATAGTGTTGTAGATTGCAAAAGTTATTCGCCAGTCAGGAAAGATGTGCAAAAAAAGAATTTAAAGTCTGGCCGGTCAGCTATGGCCCCTGAGGGATTAGGTAGCCCTCACTACCACACACACACACACAATCTCAGATGCAGCAAATGACCTCACCCCGTCCCTCCCATAAATCACTCACTATAATTCTACTACAATATAGCAACTTTGTTAATCTTATATTTTCCGCTCTTGATATTGTTATGTTTGAAATGTACATGAAAATCTGAGAAAAATGACACCAAACATGACTTAAATGCATTTTTTTCATTATGTAACATATGAGTGAATGTTACTGTTTGTAGCTTCTGATTGAAACTGTTCTAACTGCTCAGTTCATACCGGTATTCAGTAAGATCAGAAATACATCCACATAACAAATAGTACTATCAATCAAAATATGTAAATTACAAGCTCAAAAATTAGTTTTCACTACACTACTATGAGTTCAGCTGTTTTCGTTATGTGTTTAAAACCTGCGAAACATCATATTTTCAACAGCTGTCTATTGTTTACTACCAAAAGTAACATTGTTTACAACCGAAAATTTTCCACAGTCAACAACACCTGTTTTTAAAACATGTTTCTAATTTAATAAACAGTTAACATTCCAAAAATGAGTTTTTATTCCGTAGTGTAGTGAAAAGTAACGTTCAAAACTCGAGCTATAGTGTTTTGTATGTTCTCGACCATTTGAAGTGCTCGACAAGTCTCGCACTTCAAACATATGGTCTCGAACATGCAAAACTCCACTTTCCACTCTTGTTATGAAATATACTATTACAAAGCTTCCTATAATTTATCACGTTTCTGAAAGTCTACAATCTACTTTTTGCAGTTTACAACTTATTCAATTGTACACTTATTGTATTTATAAACTTACTAATACAACATTATTTTACTTCTTAGTATAAAATATTTTAATGTTAAAAAAATAACTCTCCAATTAATTAAAACTGCTTGACATAAAAGTTGTCTATGTAGAGGTAAACAATATTTAATTTAATTTGGGCAAGGTAAAGAGTAGGTGAAATACCAACATGTAGTTTGCGGATATGAGGAACGGTGGTGTTGGAGCCTAGCAATCGTGATCTAGGGTTGGTCACTGCCCCACGACTCAATGTTATGAAAAAATATGGGTCAGTATAAAATGGCATTGTAATGTTTTGTCTGTAGTTATCACACAGTGCCAGATAGTGTTGGAGTTCAAGTGGAACACTTATAATGGTTGTATACCAAATATCAAATTAAGTCTAGGTTTAATTGAATTTTTACGAAAATTACAAAAATGCAATTTTTAATAAAAGAAAGGCATAGTATTTCTATACATATTTGAAAAACTGTATAGCTTGTGTGTTTGATTTTTAACCCATATTTACTGAGAGAGGCAGCAAGTTCAAGAGTTATACATAACATTGTTAATATAAAACATGAATATTCAAATAATTAAATAATATGTTGCTGTTAACGAAATACATATTTAAATTCTATACATAAACAGGTTCTAGCTACTTCAAATTTAAACTTGTTTTAATAATGATTACAAATTATTTATGACAGGTGGCCAAGAGAATTTTGACAAGAGCTGCACTGCCGGTGTGTGTGTGTGTTGGTAGGGTGGGGGGGGGGGGCAAGCCAAACGGCCAGTGTATAGAAATATTTCCCTCAGAATCTATTTTACTATCAGTAGGTAACAATTTACATAAATGATCCAACTTATTTTACTTCAACAGCTCTGTGTTCTGAATGTAAGTATTATTATTATAAAAATTGTAAAAAACAGCTGATATATAATCTCTAATCTTTAAAAGTTAGTTCTGGTACTACAGAACTTATAAATCACATTTGAAAATATATATTTCCAAATATCATATGAAAATAAACGCTACCAACCAAATAAATATTGCAATTTGATTACACTTATTCATATTATAAAACAATGATCTTCGCATCACAAAATCTAATTTAAATTAGTACAAAATATTCAATAATAACAATGTTATAGAGTAATCAATAGTAAAGTGTTTGATACAGTTGAAGCAAATTTTAATTACATACATCGAAATATAGTAAGCAAGATTATGAAAGTAATTTTATAGTTTTTATATAATTATTTTTCATAATAGTTTTAAAATAGAAACAAATATTTTGTTTACAACTTAAATATTAGGTTTAGAAAGCTTTGACATGAAGTGATGAAACAAATAATGGTAGTAAGAAACAAAATTACTTTATAACACTACATATGTCTTATGTATTTGAATCGGTGTTGAGATAAACGGAACATCGCCATACAAATCCTATAATATGGGCTTTGATTTGGTTATTTAAATCATTAATAAATATGTCCCACATACTTATCCATAGTGGCCTTGAATTAAACATATTTTTTATGACCATACATCTAAAATAAAATTTAAACCTTAAGTAACATTCTTTTTAAAATATTAATTACATATAATTAACAAATTCATTTTTTTGACAAATAAATAGTTGTTTGCTTTTTATTTAAGAAAGAGATTAAAAGTACTTTTTATTTGTTTATATAAAAAGAAGAATATTTATTAAAGACATCTAGAGATGAAAAATATATACTTTTCATTTATATTTATAAGTTTTTTTACATTTAAAATCACAATTTACATTAACACAAAATACACATAAATAAAATCTCTAATAATAAAGACAAACTTAATATTTTGTTTTGGTTCATTTTTTATGTGAATGAAAACTAATTTACGAGAAATAAGAATTAACTTGTATTTCTTATGACTTGAAAAAAGGTTGGAAGTGACTTTTTGTTTAAATTATCTTGTGATATGTATCTGACTTCACTAGATGTTACCTTACCAGTTTACAATGTTTCAACATAAAAGTTTCAGCTGAACATATTTCTAAAAATTAATTACTTACAACAGGAATTAGACTGGTTTGCCATGTAGTTGGTAAAAGTAGTAATAAATATTGTACATGTACTATTGCCTTGTACAGGTGGAAAATCAATTAGTCTTTTCCCAAGTTTGCTTTTGTTTACTGAGCTTTTCACTCTAGGGTCTTTTTGTTTTAACCCGTGATCACTCGCGCTATTAGATTGAATCTAACATTTTTATTTCTTCTGAAGAAAATTGTTTTAATTATGATTGAATATGCCTGAGCGTTTAGGAATGCTTTCTTTAGTATCTTAGCCCCCTGCCTGAGCAGTTGGGAAAGATTAGAGTGGTTAGAGGGGGTAGTAGTGGAGGGGGAAGTGGTGTGACTCCGCTTTATTAGAGTCCTCCTAACTGCGCGAGCGTTCACGTTACTATCGGTGTTAAAACAGTTCTAACGGCATGAGTGATTGCGGAACAGTCAGTTTGATGTTTGTAAGTTGTGTTTGTAAATTAATAAGTTGAAAATTACAATGAAGCATAATGTTGTGTGATTTAAAATGTGTTAACAATTTATTTATCTCCTTTCCTGTACGTATATACAACATATACTTCAAATAGTGAGAGGATGTCAAAAGTTAGGAATGCCCAAACGGCGGGACCGATCACGGAAGTTTCAGTAACGCGAGTGATCCTGGGTTAACAACACACATTTGTCTAAGGATAGGAAAACATCCTCAAATAGTACATGACATGTGTAGACTTCGTCTTTCTCCTAGTTTTTGTCCAGACATCATCTTCAAAAGTACTTCTTGAACCTCACAATTCACAAATCACATATTTCCACTCAAACACAAACAATTCCTCGACACTGGCGTATCTGTGCTATAATAACACACTAATACCGGCACTATACATTGTTGGGTTCAGTCTTGGTGATGCCAACATGGCTGAGATAAATAGTTTGGCAGATATTTGGCGTTAAGAATTGATAATGTAGGAGATCCAGTCCACAGTATGTGCAACGCGGTGATAGATACCAGGCTGGCCCCGTTGGGCGCAGGAGTAGCCTGCGGACACAATGCCGATCAGGAACCACCTGGCACCCTTCTCCATCATCAGTGGCCCTCCAGAGTCACCCTATGTTCAGGAACATAAATGTTCATCATATGATATGGTTTTAGTGCCTATAAATATTCACAAAATCACAATAGAACATCAACTTACATGTTTAAAAATGTTACTTGATACTATTGAATGATGAATAATGGTCATAAATACAGGGTGGATAAAAATATGGAAACGCTTTCACAACTGTTGTATGACTTCACTTGTAAAAATGAAGTCTTGTACATGACCATGGTTACAACGAACATACTTTTTGAGACCATAGGCGACATTTCATCTTTTCAGGGGGACGGGCCCACGAGGAGTTGAACGAAAATCATCAATGTAAGCCTAGGTCGAGTTTGGTATAAAATGAAAGGTCCATTCAAGAGAAATTAATTGCCGCAAACCATACTTCGAAAGTTTTATCCTTTCCAGAGTAGCAGTCATTTAAATTTCAAAGTAACTAATTTGAACAATATTATTTCTCTGCTATTTAACGGTTTTAAGTAAATTATTCTGATAAAAAATTATACTTTTTTAAGTATAATTTTAAATTAAAAAAAATTAAATTATCAAATTATATATGGAAAAAAATAATGCTCTAAAAGTGTTTCCATATTTTTTTCCACCCTGTATATGTTGTTCATTGTAATTAATGAATTTAACGGCTGTGGAACTTAAATACTATATTTGATACTAACTCAGACAATCCTGTCATTACAAGTTCTCAATAAATAAAATATTTGCTAGATTAAGTTAAAGGGCACTAGACCAGGAATTAGTATATTAGGAGAGATAAGACCTCAGCAAACCTACCTTAGAAGACAAGTCCACTAACACCACAGTAGTAATAAACAAATAAGAGACACAATGCATAACACGAATTTTCAATGACAATGGCACTTTCCTCAGGTGAACAGAGGCTGTCTAATCTACTCACCAGGTTCTCTACTCACCAGGGTTTCTGCTCACCAGGGTTTCTACTAACCTAAGGAAAGTGACATTGTCATTGAAAATTTGTGTTATGTGTTATGTCTCTTATTTGTTTACTACTACTGTGGTGTTAGTGAACTTGTCTACATAGGTAAGTTTTCTGATGCCCTACCTCTGCTAATATACTAAAATCTTTTTTAAAAACCCAGAAAACCCTGTCACTGAAAGTTCAAAATAAATAAAACCTTTTTTACTAACCAAAACAGTAATAATAAGTTTTTATACTAACTTAGACAATGTTGTCACTATATAGTTCCATAATAAAAGGAAGTAGGCATAGCATTGGTTTGGATCAAAATATAACCTTCAGTTTA
The DNA here is from genome assembly GCA_035578905.1 of Stictocephala bisonia. Lineage (NCBI taxonomy): Eukaryota > Metazoa > Arthropoda > Insecta > Hemiptera > Membracidae > Stictocephala > Stictocephala bisonia. The sequence continues at coordinate 26,238,788 of JAQJVL010000001.1, read as the reverse complement.
TTAAGTTGTGATTTGATCAACAAGGTATGCTAACAGTCAGTTTATTAAGTTGTGCTTTGATCAACAAGATATGCTAACAGTCAGTTTATTAAGTTGTGCTTTGATCAACAAGATATGCTAACAGTCAGTTTATTAAGTTGTGCTTTGATCAACAAGATATGCTAACAGTCAGTTTATTAAGTTGTGCTTTGATCAACAAGGTATGCTAACAGTCAGTTTATTAAGTTGTGATTTGATCAACAAGGTATGCTAACAGTCAGTTTATTAAGTTGTGATTTGATCAACAAGGTATGCTAACAGTCAGTTTATTAAGTTGTGATTTGATCAACAAGATATGCTAACAGTCAGTTTATTAAGTTGTGATTTGATCAACAAGATATGCTAACAGTCAGTTTATTAAGTTGTGCTTTGATCAACAAGATATGCTAACAGTCAGTTTATTAAGTTGTGCTTTGATCAACAAGGTATGCTAACAGTCAGTTTATTAAGTTGTGCTTTGATCAACAAGATATGCTAACAGTCAGTTTATTAAGTTGTGCTTTGATCAACAAGATATGCTAACAGTCAGTTTATTAAGTTGTGCTTTGATCAACAAGGTATGCTAACAGTCAGTTTATTAAGTTGTGATTTGATCAACAAGATATGCTAACAGTCAGTATATTAAGTTGTGCTTTGATCAACAAGATATGCTAACAGTCAGTTTATTAAGTTGTGATTTGATCAACAAGATATGCTAACAGTCAGTTTATTAAGTTGTGCTTTGATCAACAAGATATGCTAACAGTCAGTTTATTAAGTTGTGCTTTGATCAACAAGATATGCTAACAGTCAGTTTATTAAGTTGTGATTTGATCAACAAGATATGCTAACAGTCAGTATATTAAGTTGTGCTTTGATCAACAAGATATGCTAACAGTCAGTTTATTAAGTTGTGCTTTGATCAACAAGATATGCTAACAGTCAGTTTATTAAGTTGTGATTTGATCAACAAGATATGCTAACAGTCAGTATATTAAGTTGTGCTTTGATCAACAAGATATGCTAACAGTCAGTTTATTAAGTTGTGATTTGATCAACAAGATATGCTAACAGTCAGTTTACTAAGTTGTGATTTGATCAACAAGGTATGCTAACAGTCAGTTTATTAAGTTGTGCTTTGATCAACAAGATATGCTAACAGTCAGTTTATTAAGTTGTGATTTGATCAACAAGATATGCTAACAGTCAGTTTATTAAGTTGTGATTTGATCAACAAGATATGCTAACAGTCAGTTTATTAAGTTGTGATTTGATCAACAAGATATGCTAACAGTCAGTTTATTAAGTTGTGATTTGATCAACAAGATATGCTAACAGTCAGTTTATTAAATTGTGCTTTGATCAACAAGATATGCTAACAGTCAGTTTATTAAGTTGTGCTTTGATCAACAAGATATGCTAACAGTCAGTTTATTAAGTTGTGATTTGATCAACAAGATATGCTAACAGTCAGTTTACTAAGTTGTGATTTGATCAACAAGGTATGCTAACAGTCAGTTTATTAAGTTGTGCTTTGATCAACAAGATATGCTAACAGTCAGTTTATTAAGTTGTGATTTGATCAACAAGATATGCTAACAGTCAGTTTATTAAGTTGTGATTTGATCAACAAGATATGCTAACAGTCAGTTTATTAAGTTGTGATTTGATCAACAAGATATGCTAACAGTCAGTTTATTAAGTTGTGATTTGATCAACAAGATATGCTAACAGTCAGTTTATTAAGTTGTGATTTGATCAACAAGATATGCTAACAGTCAGTTTATTAAGTTGTGCTTTGATCAACAAGATATGCTAACAGTCAGTTTATTAAGTTGTGATTTGATCAACAAGATATGCTAACAGTCAGTATATTAAGTTGTGCTTTGATCAACAAGATATGCTAACAGTCAGTTTATTAAGTTGTGATTTGATCAACAAGATATGCTAACAGTCAGTTTATTAAGTTGTGCTTTGATCAACAAGATATGCTAACAGTCAGTTTATTAAGTTGTGCTTTGATCAACAAGATATGCTAACAGTCAGTTTATTAAGTTGTGATTTGATCAACAAGATATGCTAACAGTCAGTATATTAAGTTGTGCTTTGATCAACAAGATATGCTAACAGTCAGTTTATTAAGTTGTGCTTTGATCAACAAGATATGCTAACAGTCAGTTTATTAAGTTGTGATTTGATCAACAAGATATGCTAACAGTCAGTATATTAAGTTGTGCTTTGATCAACAAGATATGCTAACAGTAAGTTTATTAAGTTGTGATTTGATCAACAAGATATGCTAACAGTCAGTTTACTAAGTTGTGATTTGATCAACAAGGTATGCTAACAGTCAGTTTATTAAGTTGTGCTTTGATCAACAAGATATGCTAACAGTCAGTTTATTAAGTTGTGCTTTGATCAACAAGATATGCTAACAGTCAGTTTATTAAGTTGTGATTTGATCAACAAGATATGCTAACAGTCAGTATATTAAGTTGTGCTTTGATCAACAAGATATGCTAACAGTCAGTTTATTAAGTTGTGCTTTGATCAACAAGATATGCTAACAGTCAGTTTATTAAGTTGTGATTTGATCAACAAGATATGCTAACAGTCAGTATATTAAGTTGTGCTTTGATCAACAAGATATGCTAACAGTCAGTTTATTAAGTTGTGCTTTGATCAACAAGATATGCTAACAGTCAGTTTATTAAGTTGTGATTTGATCAACAAGATATGCTAACAGTCAGTATATTAAGTTGTGCTTTGATCAACAAGATATGCTAACAGTCAGTATATTAAGTTGTGCTTTGATCAACAAGATATGCTAACAGTCAGTTTATTAAGTTGTGCTTTGATCAACAAGATATGCTAACAGTCAGTTTATTAAGTTGTGATTTGATCAACAAGATATGCTAACAGTCAGTATATTAAGTTGTGCTTTGATCAACAAGATATGCTAACAGTCAGTTTATTAAGTTGTGCTTTGATCAACAAGATATGCTAACAGTCAGTTTATTAAGTTGTGCTTTGATCAACAAGATATGCTAACAGTCAGTTTATTAAGTTGTGATTTGATCAACAAGATATGCTAACAGTCAGTATATTAAGTTGTGCTTTGATCAACAAGATATGCTAACAGTCAGTTTATTAAGTTGTGCTTTGATCAACAAGATATGCTAACAGTCAGTTTATTAAGTTGTGATTTGATCAACAAGATATGCTAACAGTCAGTATATTAAGTTGTGCTTTGATCAACAAGATATGCTAACAGTCAGTTTATTAAGTTGTGATTTGATCAACAAGATATGCTAACAGTCAGTTTATTAAGTTGTGCTTTGATCAACAAGATATGCTAACAGTCAGTTTATTAAGTTGTGCTTTGATCAACAAGATATGCTAACAGTCAGTTTATTAAGTTGTGATTTGATCAACAAGATATGCTAACAGTCAGTATATTAAGTTGTGCTTTGATCAACAAGATATGCTAACAGTCAGTTTATTAAGTTGTGCTTTGATCAACAAGATATGCTAACAGTCAGTTTATTAAGTTGTGATTTGATCAACAAGATATGCTAACAGTCAGTATATTAAGTTGTGCTTTGATCAACAAGATATGCTAACAGTCAGTATATTAAGTTGTGCTTTGATCAACAAGATATGCTAACAGTCAGTTTATTAAGTTGTGCTTTGATCAACAAGATATGCTAACAGTCAGTTTATTAAGTTGTGATTTGATCAACAAGATATGCTAACAGTCAGTATATTAAGTTGTGCTTTGATCAACAAGATATGCTAACAGTCAGTTTATTAAGTTGTGCTTTGATCAACAAGATATGCTAACAGTCAGTTTATTAAGTTGTGCTTTGATCAACAAGATATGCTAACAGTCAGTTTATTAAGTTGTGATTTGATCAACAAGATATGCTAACAGTCAGTATATTAAGTTGTGCTTTGATCAACAAGATATGCTAACAGTCAGTTTATTAAGTTGTGCTTTGATCAACAAGATATGCTAACAGTCAGTTTATTAAGTTGTGATTTGATCAACAAGATATGCTAACAGTCAGTATATTAAGTTGTGCTTTGATCAACAAGATATGCTAACAGTCAGTTTATTAAGTTGTGATTTGATCAACAAGATATGCTAACAGTCAGTTTATTAAGTTGTGCTTTGATCAACAAGATATGCTAACAGTCAGTTTATTAAGTTGTGCTTTGATCAACAAGATATGCTAACAGTCAGTTTATTAAGTTGTGATTTGATCAACAAGATATGCTAACAGTCAGTATATTAAGTTGTGCTTTGATCAACAAGATATGCTAACAGTCAGTTTATTAAGTTGTGCTTTGATCAACAAGATATGCTAACAGTCAGTTTATTAAGTTGTGATTTGATCAACAAGATATGCTAACAGTCAGTATATTAAGTTGTGCTTTGATCAACAAGATATGCTAACAGTCAGTTTATTAAGTTGTGATTTGATCAACAAGATATGCTAACAGTCAGTTTACTAAGTTGTGATTTGATCAACAAGGTATGCTAACAGTCAGTTTATTAAGTTGTGCTTTGATCAACAAGATATGCTAACAGTCAGTTTATTAAGTTGTGATTTGATCAACAAGATATGCTAACAGTCAGTTTATTAAGTTGTGATTTGATCAACAAGATATGCTAACAGTCAGTTTATTAAGTTGTGATTTGATCAACAAGATATGCTAACAGTCAGTTTATTAAGTTGTGATTTGATCAACAAGATATGCTAACAGTCAGTTTATTAAATTGTGCTTTGATCAACAAGATATGCTAACAGTCAGTTTATTAAGTTGTGCTTTGATCAACAAGATATGCTAACAGTCAGTTTATTAAGTTGTGATTTGATCAACAAGATATGCTAACAGTCAGTTTACTAAGTTGTGATTTGATCAACAAGGTATGCTAACAGTCAGTTTATTAAGTTGTGCTTTGATCAACAAGATATGCTAACAGTCAGTTTATTAAGTTGTGATTTGATCAACAAGATATGCTAACAGTCAGTTTATTAAGTTGTGATTTGATCAACAAGATATGCTAACAGTCAGTTTATTAAGTTGTGATTTGATCAACAAGATATGCTAACAGTCAGTTTATTAAGTTGTGATTTGATCAACAAGATATGCTAACAGTCAGTTTATTAAGTTGTGCTTTGATCAACAAGATATGCTAACAGTCAGTTTATTAAGTTGTGCTTTGATCAACAAGATATGCTAACAGTCAGTTTATTAAGTTGTGATTTGATCAACAAGATATGCTAACAGTCAGTTTATTAAGTTGTGCTTTGATCAACAAGATATGCTAACAGTCAGTTTATTAAGTTGTGATTTGATCAACAAGATATGCTAACAGTCAGTTTATTAAGATTGTTGCTTAGTGATCTACAAGATATGCTAACAGTCAGTTTATTAATTTGTGATTTGATCAACAAGATTTGTAACTGTCAGTTTATTAGTTGTGCTTTGATCAACAAGATATGCTAACAGTCAGTTTATTAAGTTGTGCTTTGATCAACAAGGTATGCTAACAGTCAGTTTATTAAGTTGTGCTTTGATCAACAAGGTATGCTAACAGTCAGTTTATTAAGTTGTGATTTGATCAACAAGGTATGCTAACAGTCAGTTTATTAAGTTGTGATTTGATCAACAAGGTATGCTAACAGTCAGTTTATTAAGTTATGCTTTGATCAACAAGATATGCTAACAGTCAGTTTATTAAGTTGTGATTTGATCAACAAGATATGCTAACAGTCAGTATATTAAGTTGTGCTTTTGCTTTGATCAACAAGATATGCTAACAGTCAGTTTATTAAGTTGTGCTTTGATCAACAAGATATGCTAACAGTCAGTTTATTAAGTTGTGCTTTGATCAACAAGATTTGCTAACAGTCAGTTTATTAAGTTGTGCTTTGATCAACAAGATATGCTAACAGTCAGTTTATTAAGTTGTGATTTGATCAACAAGATATGCTAACAGTCAGTTTATTAAGTTGTGCTTTGATCAACAAGGTATGCTAACAGTCAGTTTATTAAGTTGTGATTTGATCAACAAGATATGCTAACAGTCAGTTTACTAAGTTGTGATTTGATCAACAAGGTATGCTAACAGTCAGTTTATTAAGTTGTGCTTTGATCAACAAGATATGCTAACAGTCAGTTTATTAAGTTGTGATTTGATCAACAAGATATGCTAACAGTCAGTTTATTAAGTTGTGATTTGATCAACAAGATATGCTAACAGTCAGTTTATTAAGTTGTGATTTGATCAACAAGATATGCTAACAGTCAGTTTATTAAGTTGTGATTTGATCAACAAGATATGCTAACAGTCAGTTTATTAAATTGTGCTTTGATCAACAAGATATGCTAACAGTCAGTTTATTAAATTGTGCTTTGATCAACAAGATATGCTAACAGTCAGTTTATTAAGTTGTGATTTGATCAACAAGATATGCTAACAGTCAGTTTATTAAGTTGTGCTTTGATCAACAAGATATGCTAACAGTCAGTTTATTAAGTTGTGATTTGATCAACAAGATATGCTAACAGTCAGTTTATTAAGTTGTGATTTGATCAACAAGATATGCTAACAGTCAGTTTATTAAGTTGTGCTTTGATCAACAAGATATGCTAACAGTCAGTTTATTAAGTTGTGATTTGATCAACAAGATATGCTAACAGTCAGTTTATTAAGTTGTGCTTTGATCAACAAGATATGCTAACAGTCAGTTTATTAAGTTGTGCTTTAATCAACAAGATATGCTAACAGTCAGTTTATTAAGTTGTGATTTGATCAACAAGATATTCTAACAGTCAGTTTATTAAGTTGTGATTTGATCGACAAGATATGCTAACAGTCAGTTTATTAAGTTGTGATTTGATCAACAAGATATGCTAACAGTCAGTTTATTAAGTTGTGATTTGATCAACAAGATATGCTAACAGTCAGTTTATTAAGTTGTGATTTGATCAACAAGATATGCTAACAGTCAGTTTATTAAGTTGTGATTTGATCAACAAGATATGCTAACAGTAAGTTTATTAAGTTGTGATTTGATCAACAAGATATGCTAACAGTCAGTTTATTAAGTTGTGATTTGATCAACAAGATATGCTAACAGTCAGTTTATTAAGTTGTGCTTTGATCAACAAGATATGCTAACAGTCAGTTTATTAAGTTGTGATTTGATCAACAAGATATGCTAACAGTCAGTTTATTAAGTTGTGATTTGATCAACAAGATATGCTAACAGTCAGTTTATTAAGTTTTTTTCTATTTTGAGACACATGAAAATAGTCAACATGTTTAAATTAACTAAAATGAACTATTGTAATTTATTAGAAATTAACTGAAATTATATAAATATAAAGTATTAATTAATATGAGGGTGAAAGCTTTACGTGCCAGCCTTTTCACTCGCTACGCTCATGCAACCTTGCCCTCGGTAATGGCGGTTGATAGTATGTAAAATCATATTACTGTATGTAAATTTATTTACAATATCTCACTCACTGTAGTAGCACTAGCATTGGTACCTCTTTATTAATATAAAAACCCAATGTAATAACATTGATTACATTGGGTAACCTATTTCAAGAGTTTTTATTTCATTTGTTTTTATTTAACAGCTGATGATAATTAAAAACTCTATTAGATTATTGACACAATAATGGCCAGTGGGGTGGAGTGCTACAATCAAATGCGAATAAAACCTTCCCTGAAAAAAATATACAACTTCTCAAAGTTTCATGACGATCATATGAATAGTATAGTAACGCATATAGAACAGACAGATACAAAAACTTACAAAACTTCTACTAAATACAATCAAATTCACTCTTTCCAACATTAGGAAAGATCTATAACCTATTGAATATTATAAATATCATTATTTACATTTGAACAGCTGTTAACATTTTACAAACATCGTTATTTACATTTGAACAGCTGTTAACATTTTACAAACATTGTTATTTACATTTGAACAGCTGTTACTTTTTACTAGTTTAAATCTCTCTCCAGTCTCCATTGTCCATTCCTCTTTAGGATAAAAATATTGAAAAATTAATACCTTTACGAACAACTGTGAATAGAGCAATTTTTTTGACACCTCAAACATTAAAATTGATCAAGAAATAAGAGGAGTTTTGTTGACAAAAAACTGCTTCACATATTATATATTAGGATATAAATCATTATCAATTACTTAAAGCACCAACCTGACATGAGTCTTTGCCTCCTCCTCTATAGCCTGCGCACATCATCTCATCGTAGATGACAACGTTGATTCCATTGGACTTATGCCACCTCTCACACAGGCGATTGTCAATGATGGGGACATTCACAGCCTGGAGAGTTTTAGGCCGTAGCCGCGAACCTTGAACAACGTATTCTATAAATGTATATTCTGTACTGTGGGAATTACATTACACTCTTAAATGCTTTGAAGAGTACATTTTTAGAAATACTGTAGTAGTTTGCTATGATTAATGTAAAAAAATCATCGTTCACTATGATTAGAACTCTGCATCCTGGCTCTATCATTAGCTGAAAAAAATAAACGTTATGCAATAACAAAGAGACTCAATCTAAAATTATAGATGCAGCCAACTATGGAGTCTTAAGAAAACACCTGAAACACTTAAATGAAAAGTTGAAGTATAATGAAAACACTATTACTAGTCAAACTAAAATATAAAATACAATCCAAAAAGCTGTTAAGCAACCTGTGATCTAGTGAAAATTTTTATATTCTCATTATTGATAGTAAACATCCACAATAAGCTAAACAAAAATAACTTCAAATAAAGAGTATACACCCATATTATATTATAACTAAATATCAAACTCCAGTAGCTATAATCAAATCTTATATCAATTTTGAAATCTTTTCAGTTTTAGCTCTGCATCACCTTACTATTTATTAGGCTAAATATTTTAAGATATTTTTATGAATAGACTGAAGTCTCTTCACCTTTGTACGATTGAGAGTTAATTAAAATTAAAGTTGCCGGCGTGGTGGCTCAGTGGATAAGGCTTCGGACTGCAGAGGGCAAGGTCCAAGGTTTGAGTCCTCACTGAACCAACGGTCGGTACTTCACTCGTTGAATAAAGTTGACGCATAGGCCTTGCAGGCTCATGTCAACTGGCGAGTGAATTTTTTAATTTAAAATAAAAAAAAGAATGTACAGTGAAACAGACCACAACCAGTTTCTTTCCAAAAAGCAGTCATTTTTTCATCTTTTCAAACTCCTATAATTGTTCTTCTTTGTCTCTATAATAAAAATTCATAAATATTGTCACCATCATCAATGACCTAGTCATTTGCTAATGTAACCAATCTATTAAGACCTGTGAAAGAAAATACTTGGTGCCTGCCCTAATTCTGTTCCATAGAACTGTAAATATTTCAATGAAGATGCGAATCCCTCTGGTTAAATCTTTTCCTTGCCCTTATTGGAATTTTAATAAGACTTAGTAGAAAGCCTCATCTAGGTTAATGATGACACCAGGACAGACTCTCAAAGTAAAATATTATGATCAATGTAAAAGCTGATTGTGTACAGCAAAATAGTTCATTAGATACGAGATTGGAGTGAGGAGTGTAAGAAATAGTGAGTTTAACACAACCGGATACTCAGAAACAGCTAAGTGCATGACTCCCTCAGAAAGGCTGTCTGAACTAAGGAGAAGTGGGTAAATATTATTTAAGAATTAAATTTTGGCTGTTATAATGAGAGAATTTGGTGCTTTTTGAGAATTCTGTTTACTGGCAGCTCTTCAAACAAATCAAAGAGTCTCAATAAAATCATAGTGGGAGCAAAGAGTTTTGTTGCTTTGTTGAAGTCAGCCGTGTAACAAGTCAACAGACTAAAGATTTAATATAATTAAGAGTAGCTGGCAAGCGATATTGCTAAAGACACGAAAAAACTTAATTCGAACACATTTCAAGGAAAAGTTGGCAAATTGCCAGTGGTCTTGAAAATGTAATTTCTGCTTTGAAGCCAATTAAGACCCTGAGGAGGTTAAAAGTTATTGATTGTAGTCTTGTTAAGTGTATGTTATAATCTTCTGGAGAGACTAATATACTTGATTATATACACCTACAATAGATAAACCATCTAATAGGAATATTTGTGGCAGTAATTTTGTTAGTTAGTGTGGCCCACGACCACAGCTGGTTAAAACTGCATTACATTTACATGGAGCTACACTAGCGCTCCACAATGGACCACAAAAACAGCTGATATTTTGAGACTCAAAATTTAACATTGAATGGAAAATCTATTTGTGTATAAAATCAATGCTAATATTTATCAAAATATCAACAGTTCTTAATATCAGCAATCTGTATATTAAGCTGGTTTCTAGTCATACATTTGCTACTGGGCTCCTGTTTTAAGGGTGTTTGTCCGACAGGCTCAGCTCGGCGCTGGATGGATGTTAATTCAACATTTCGCCGCAACTATCGTCACTAGCAGCAGAGTGCTGGTGGCATAGGAGAGCAACAGCACTCTTGCTGAGTGTTTGGAGCACAACTGGGAATAACTCCCTAATTCATTGTAAACTTTATCAATAGAGATTGTATGTATTATTAATCTACTTTTTTGGCCAAAGATACTTGTACTAATTTCAACTCGAAATTTGTACAGACGTCATTGGTTACACTTAAAAAATTATTATTTTTGTTATTAGTTTTCATTTACTCTTGGTTGGTTAGTACCATTTGTCTGCATACTCTAAAAATTTGATTAAAATATATCACACAGTTTGTTAATGAGTTAGGAACCAATAAAGGCCAAATTAGCCACTTTAGGTAGCCACATACATCTCCGTAAAAAAGTGTTTTTTTCAATTTTTCCCTTAACACACTTATTACTTATAACAAAACAAACAATTTTACTCAAAAAATTTTAAAAATAGTTTTCGATCGAACACCCTTAACAGGTTTTATAGTAATTTTGTTTATCAAAGGAAGGCTTATGTCTTTCCTAGCCTTTTTTATAATTTTATAATGGTGGACATTAGGCTGCCCATTCACCATAGACTAATGATCTGTTTAGGGAACTTATACAGACAGAGTGGGGCGATCCAATAGAGCAGGAAGGATCTCTTTTTATCCTTACTCTTCCCATTGCCCATAGACTATTGACTGTGCCAAGAACTTATCAGACTGAGTAAGGGAGAGAACCAGTACAGTACAAGGTGAATATTACTGATAAATACTTTCAGTCTAGGCTAGATTCAAAACTGCACTATCTACAACTCAGGTACAAAGACCTGATGCCTTAGACAGCTCAGCAATCGGCTTCCAAAACTGAGTTGAAGTTTTGATGTTTTAATATCTAGTCTTTCTAAAATTAGAACTTTTACCATTAGATAAAGGAGACACATGTAAATCCAATTGGCAGCGTCAGTAAAGTACCAACTTCGTTCTGTAATGAGCAAGCCCTAAGTGCACTATGCCAAGCGTTCTAAGTGTTCTGAACTACCTAAATCTAAATACACCTAGTCAAAGTACAACAACTTACTTTATTCATTAACAATACAGGGTGAAAAAAATATGGAAACGCTTTCACAACTTTTGTATGACTTCACTTGTAAAAGTGAAATCTTATACATAATCATGGTTAAAACGAACATACTTTTTACGCCATTAGCGATATTTCATATTTTCAAGGGGACAGCCCACGAGGAGTTGAACGAAAATCTTCAATGTAAGTCTAGGTCGAGTTTGGTATCAAATGAATTGAATCAAGCAAATCAAGACAAATTAACTGTCACAAACCGGACTTCAAAAGGTTTATCCTTTACAAAGTAGCGGTCATTCGAATTTCAAAATAACTAATTTGAACAATATTATTTCTCCCCTATTTAACGGTTTTAAGTAAATTATTTTGATCAAAAATTATTCTTTATGGAGCTCAATTATTACAAAAAATTAAATCTATGGAAACAATAACGTTGTTGTGGAAGCGTTTCCATAAATATTTCTCACCTTGTATAGAGGCTATCACGCATTTACTTGTCACTTGGTTAAAGTTCATGTACACATTTTAGGATAACCACTGTTTCGATCAGCAGTTCAACAAATCTAGATTGATTAAATAAATTAGGTCAACATGAAAATGAGGTAAATACCTTTACTATAAAACAAATCTAGGAGTAAAACTTAAAAAATAATTTATTTATTTTTATTTAGTTAATTTTATTTATTCATAAGACGCCGATCATCAAGATATGGGCGAATATGGATTTCGAATGAGTGTGATGAGTGTAGATGAGCGAATTTTTTATAATTGCATTAGTGTTATAGATACCTAATAAATCAGACCAAATCCTGATCTCAAATATTTTTGCTTAGTAGAATTTAATTATATAAAATAAAAGTTGAAATTACTATAATTAAGTAAACAACAGTATGGTTATTGCGCAATAAAATAATATTGGACATATTTAGGGAATTGCGATATAAAATATTTAGGTCATCCTCTGACAATTGCATAGATGAAAGAATATACGATGTACTTTAATAATTAATTGGAATAGAAAAAAACATAATAAAACATGTCTGAAAAAAAGTTGGGTTATTGCTAGCATTAATAGTGTAATGACGTAATATATTCAGCCATTTGAAAATAACAGTGTTTGGATGATGGGAGGTAATTAGGCGTCCTGTCAGGGTTCATCAAAATCATAAAACAGTATAATATACACAGTAACGAAGCTTACTCTTGAGAAAAATGAAACCGGCTCGACCCTAGCGCTCGTAGTGGTAGTGTCGGAGATTTGTCTTAATTAAGTCTTATAATATAACACCACTTTTGACATGAACAACAATCATATGTGCTACAGCAGCTAATTACCGCGCCAGCTGTTAGGTTCGCTAGCATCGCTTGGTTGCAAGTAAAACAGCTGATCTTCACTACTGTATGTTTATATTATACTGTGTAATACCCTTTAGACATTATAATACCGTCATTTGACGTAATAGAATTTTTTAATTTTATTATCGCACTACGCCATATATATTAAAATAGTACAGCTTTTTTGTAACGCTATTATAGATGATATAGGAGGCTGTAGAAATTATGCAACGCAACATTAATACCAAAAATTACTGTAGAGAAAAAGAACAGCTGATTCTGACATTACTTCTGGTCATCAGTTCCGTTCGCACACGAGCGTAAACAGTCGTGTAGGATGATATCGTCTATAAACACACCCCTTTATAGTCTATAAAAGTGATAGTTGGAGCATAAAAACTGTTTAAAAATTCTAAAAAATAATGAAGAAAATTATCCTCAAGCAACATAAGGTAAGAATAATACAAATTTATTACTATAACTTACAATACTTGCGTTCGATTTTGAGGTTATGTTTTGACATGTTTATAAGTTAATTTGTTGCTGCTACATTTTTTGTTTGTTTGAATTTTTGTAATAGCTTCTTGTACATTAAAAGTTATTTGTTATATTTTTGCTTTATTGCATGGAGTTTTTTTTCTGTTAAAGAATAGTGAAGAATAATCTGATAACGAGCTGAACAGTTTTGCAAGCCCAAAGTATAAATATTTATAGCAAATATTATTTAAGATGTCAATATTTCTCTCCATAGAACATACTGAATTTTATTCAATAAAACCTGTATTTTAGAGCCACTATTTGCTGTTTTAAAAAAATGGAAATAAAAAGGAACACCATTTAATTTTTATTTTTTCAATAAAAGTGACTGTTGTGTATAATGCTTTGTATGTATATAAAAAGCATAAAAAATAGTGAACATGTTGTGAAGATCAATGTTAAAGTATAAACTAGAGAGATAGGAATAACATGAGTACATTATAATATTTCTAATATTTGTAGTTTTTAGGTTATGAACTTCTGAAAATAGCAGAAACAAGCCAGTAATATACAAAGTAGCTATAATTTAACAACAACCACTCAAAGCACTTAGCATCATAGCCAACAATCATTCACTATATCATCCAACAGTAAAATGTGTCCTTGTGGATATGTTTGTAGTTATTAACAAGACTACACAAGTAAATCATTCGTATCCAACATTCTTGTAATCATTATAATAATGTCAAATGATGCAGTATTTTAAAGAGTTTATTAAATAATATAGTTTTTAAAAAATAGCTTACTGGCTTCCGTAACTATTGTAATTACTAAATGGAAGACATGTTCCGTCCATGTCCTCATACCTACCACGAGTTAAAGTGCTGCTAGACACATTAATTATTTGATTGGTATTTATGCGCTTTCTAGACATCTCACTAATCTTGAAATTTTTATTACCAGTGGGTAGAATCAGGTCTACATTTTATAAGAAAACACCTTTTATTCCGTGATAATAACGTTTTATACGAAAAAAAAAAGAAAATTCTAAATTTTTGAAAATGTTATTTTTTAATTTATCTCCGTTATTTTTCATAATTATTTAAATAATTCTTTTTAATTTTATGTAGTTTTTTGTGCTGAACATGAATTTTAAAACTATTTTGGTTTACAACAACTATTTCTCGAGATATTACGGAAAAACTACGTTCGCAGAAAATCACCTATGGTGCCTATATGCACAGAAGCTATGGCTAGCCACCAAAAACAAATTCGCACGTATTCCATCACGGAGGCCAGGCACCCGAATGTAATGCATATTATGAATTATTGTTGAATATATAGACGATTAGGATAAGTTAGGTTATGTTTAGTTAGGTTAGTAAAAAGTGTATTTTTCGGGCCGAAAAATTAATTTTATTTAAAAACCAATTATATATTCTTGTTCAGGATTAAAAATCAAGTAAAATGAAAAAAAAATGTTGAAAAATTACAGTTTTGGAAAAGTTGGTTTTTCACTATCGCATAAAAAAATAGTTTTTCAATTTTTCGGTAAACACGCGTTTTCCATGGCCTAAATAAACCTCCTCAAGAATTATAAACTCATATATCACCACTTTTTTTAACAAGAAATCGAATTTTCGGAAAGAAAGCGTCTAGAAAGCGCATGATTCCTATTTGGTTAATATAATAAGGGTTAATATTGGTTAATAATTATTGGTTATTGGTTTAATTTTCATTAATTATAATTAATGATTATTGGTTAATAATCCTATAAGTTAATTTAATAAGGGTTAGTTAATTGGTTTGACAACATTCGATTGTCAAACCAATTAAATGAAGACCAGGGGTTTCCTGGTCAAAGATATATTATCAAGCCATATGATGTCAAGGTGCCATTCTGTGGCTGGAATATAATACTGTGCTTTATGAAGACAGGCGATCTCAAAAAGCTGAGTAAGAGCCTTTTAGAGGTAGGGAAGAGAACGATATATCTATATATCGGAAATATTGATAAAAAGGTGTTTATATATCGATACATTCATTAGTGTCGATATTTTCTTTCAATAATATCGGCAATATCGATATTTTGGTCCGATATATCATATCGCCAAATATTGATATATTGGGTGTGTGTGTGTACACATGATAATTCATATTTCTACGAAATATCAGCTAGGGGGTTGAGGTAAGGGAGGGGGAAGGCCGCGGCCTTGATTGGAATGCGGAAAGCTCGTCACTAGGTTATCACATCGATGATTATCAGTCGTTTAAAGGGATTTTAATGTCCGCGCCTGATTTAAATATTCTTCTTCAACGACATATGACCATTCACATTTTCTTTTAAATTTCAGTAACAGACTGCTTATTTTCTTTTTATACTTTGTTCATAATTGTGTGTGACTGTAATTATTTTTCAAAGAAGACATATTTTTCTAAAAAGTGAAGTCTAGAAAAATAAGGACAAACATCAACACAACTCAACCGTACAGTGACTATATGGCTTGTGGTCAATATTTAATATTAGCTTGATAAACGATACAATGCGAGTACCATTGTATCGTAATAACGTCATATCACATCAATAAATAGTGAAATTACTATCTCTTTTCAAAATCATCACGATTTAAAAAAAATTTGTACAAAACATGTACAAAGTAACTTTGTTTAGTTTTTTACGTGAGGTTAACTCACTAAAATGTAGTTTATTGTAGACCAATGGGTGGAACACGTAAAAGAAGTTCTGGATGAGTTTGAGACTAGCCTATACAAACCACGTGACAAAAATAACAATGTATTACATTATTATTTTATAATTAACATAATAATTAAAGGTATAGTTATCATTATTTTTTCATTCAACCCCACAGACCATAACTTGTTTCGTGTAGATAAATCGATATATTACCCGATATATCGATATTTTTATTTCGATATTATACTTAGATCGATATTTGGTTTGTGATAAATTGATAATTCGATATATCGATGTGTTGAAAATATTTGCCATCCCTGTTTAGTGGTATCTGTCAGTTACCACGATGTCAGAATGTTTGATGTAAGACTCGATACGATCTTTATTCACCATCATGGTTGAATGATTGTTGTTTGCTTATCCTTAGTCCTTTCCTGCCTCGTGTTTCTCACCTTTTGTCAAAACCAGATGAATTCTGTTTTGTCGTCCACATTTTGAAAAATAGATGTCAAGAAAATTTATCATTCTTCATTAAACCAGCATAATTCACAATCCTATCAGATTTAAAGTTATATATTAGTCATACTTTTTGCTATGCGTGAGATTACTGTCGGCGCAGAATTTATGTGCACCCGAATTCGAAGGTTGTTTTCTAAAAAACTTAAGAGGCCTATGAAACCTCTACTCTTACCATTTTTTTTTTTTTATTATTTAATTGTGCGTTATGACATATGAGTTTCAAAATTGTATTATAAGTTCTAATAATGTTTAACATAGAACAAAAAACGTACATGAATTTTAATTGGTATTCGCTATACATAAAATGTACACCGTTATTACCCCGTTCATGTAGCGCATTTATATTTTAATGCGTGGTTGATAGGAGTGTTTTACATAAGTTTTATCAATTTTAGAATTTTATGATTTCAAGAAAAAACGTTCTCATCAATTACCTGAATCATTGTTTTCTTAGCTTCTAGAGGTCGTAATATTAATTATTTGGTCTCGTTGTAATTCTTATTACATATAAAGTTAGGTTACAACATTTTATCATGTGTAAATAAATGCAATGGTTTTAAATTGATTTAAATAAATTTAAAATAACATCAAATTGATACCTTTTAATTTATTTAAATGAATATAAAATTACTGCATTTACTTACACATATGAAAATGATGTATCGTAACGATACATGTAATAAGGATTACAAAAAGACCAAATAATTAATTTTCCAACCTCTAGAAGCCAAGAAATTAATGTTTCTGGTAGTTGATGAGAACTTTTTTTCTTGAAATAAAATTTTTCTAACATTTATAAAATTATAAAAAACATTCTTATCAACCACTTATTGAAATATAATTGAGCTACGTGAACGATTTTTTGAGTAATAACGGTGCAAATTGTATTTACAGTGAAAACTAATTAAAATTCCGGTACTTTTTTTGTGCTAACCAAGATAAAAATACTACAACATAAAATCAAATTTTTAAATTCATATGTCATAACGCATAATGAAACAAGGAAAACAGTGGTATGATTGGAGTTTTCATAGGCCTCTTAGTTTCTTAGAAAACAACTTTCAAACTCGAGTGCACAAAATTTCTGCGCCGACAGTAGTTCCGGTTTTCTTAAATTATTTAAATTTGCATCAAGTTAAAATTTAATGTGAGCGTACTGAAATATGTTTTATTTAAGTTTCATGAACACTCCGTAATATTGCTCCTGAATTGATTGTGAAATTAATCTTTATGAAATATACAAACAGACAAGTTCATTCTTCAATCTAAAAAGATATCGCCTGCTACTGGAGATCTGCAATATGACAGCTGTACCTAAATTGCCGACGGACAATTGCAGGCGCTTCCTAGCTTCACGCCGAGAGTGGTCAACGATGGCGGCAAAATTGGAGGTTAGAAACCTAACTACTCTATAGCTAGAGCATTGTGGAAAGTAGTACCAATAGTGGCTAAACAGAATTTTTAATCATAATGTTTAAAGTGACAATGGTAAGGTATTTTCTACAAAAAGTTAAACATTGTTATTTTAAATGTAGGCTTATAATAAAACATGCCTTTAGGATGCTTTTTTAAACAGTGCACTTTTTTCAAGTAAGGATAAGTATCACTTATACAAATTGAGTTCTGATATACATCAATGTAATGTGATTAAGAATGTGTGTGATGTTAGAAATCAAAATCAATTGAAACATCATAAAACTCAATTTTAATATATTAAGTTTATGAAGGTGCAAATATTTTGGTGATTGATTTCGGTAAACCTCGTTGATGATTATAAGAACAGGAGGATTTACAAAGGAAAAAATATTGCCATATATCTTTCTTTAAGGATCCCTTTGGTATGATAAAGCTAGTTGACTGAAATCATTGCCATATATCTTTCATTAAGGATCCCTTTGGTATGATAAAGCTAGTTCACTGAAATCATTGCCATATATCTTTCTTTAAGGATCCCTTTGGTATGAAAAAGCTAGTTCACTGAAATCATTGCCATATATCTTTCTTTAAGGATCCCTTTGGTATGATAAAGCTAGTTCACTGAAATCATTGCCATATATCTTTCTTTAAGGATCCCTTTTGTATGATAAAGCTAGTTCACTGAAATCATTGCCATATATCTTTCTTTAAGGATCCCTTTGTTATGATAAAGCTAGTTCACTGAAATCATTGCCATATATCTTTCTTTAAGGATCCCTTTGTTATGATAAAGCTAGTTCACTGAAATCATTGCCATATATCTTTCTTTAAGGATCCCTTTGTTATGATAAAGCTAGTTCACTGAAATCATTGCCATATATCTTTCTTTAAGGATCCCTTTGTTATGATAAAGCTAGTTCACTGAAATTATTGCCATATATCTTTCTTTAAGGATCCCTTTGGTATGATAAAGCTAGTTCACTGAAATCATTGCCATATATCTTTCTTTAAGGATCCCTTTGGTATGATAAAGCTAGTTCACTGAAATCATTGCCATATATCTTTCTTTAAGGATCCCTTTGGTATGATAAAGCTAGTTCACTGAAATCATTGCCATATATCTTTCTTTAAGGATCCCTTTGGTATGATAAAGCTAGTTGACTGAAATCATTGCCATGTATCGTTCTTTAAGGATTCCTTTTTTATGATAAAGCTAGTTCACTGAAATTATTGCCATATATCTTTCTTTAAGGATCCCTTTTGTATAATAAAGCTAGTTCACTGAAATCATTGCCATGTATCTTTCTTTAAGGATCCCTTTGGTATGATAAAGCTAGTTCACTGAAATCATTGCCATATATCTTTCTTTAAGGATCCCTTTGGTATGATAAAGCTAGTTCACTGAAATCATTGCCATATATCTTTCTTTAAATATCCCTTTGGTATGATAAAGCTAGTTCACTGAAATCATTGCCATATATCTTTCTTTAAGGATCCCTTTGGTATGATAAAGCTAGTTCACTGAAATCATTGCCATATATCTTTCTTTAAGGATCCCTTTGGTATGATAAAGCTAGTTCACTGAAATCATTGCCATGTATCTTTCTTTAAGGATCCCTTTGGTATGATAAAGCTAGTTCACTGAAATCATTGCCATATATCTTTCTTTAAGGATCCCTTTGGTATGATAAAGCTAGTTCACTGAAATCATTGCCATATATCTTTCTTTAAGGATCCCTTTGTTATGATAAAGCTAGTTCACTGAAATCATTGCCATATATCTTTCTTTAAGGATCCCTTTGGTATGATAAAGCTAGTTCACTGAAATCATTGCCATATATCTTTCATTAAGGATCCCTTTGGTATGATAAAGCTAGTTCACTGAAATCATTGCCATATATCTTTCTTTAAGGATCCCTTTGGTATGAAAAAGCTAGTTCACTGAAATCATTGCCATATATCTTTCTTTAAGGATCCCTTTGGTATGATAAAGCTAGTTCACTGAAATCATTACCATATATCTTTCTTTAAGGATCCCTTTGGTATGATAAAGCTAGTTCACTGAAATCATTGCCATATATCTTTCTTTAAGGATCCCTTTTGTATGATAAAGCTAGTTCACTGAAATCATTGCCATATATCTTTCTTTAAGGATCCCTTTGGTATGATAAAGCTAGTTCACTGAAATCATTGCCATGTATCTTTCTTTAAGGATCCCTTTGGTATGATAAAGCTAGTTCACTGAAATCATTGCCATATATCTTTCTTTAAGGATCCCTTTGTTATGATAAAGCTAATTCACTGAAATCATTGCCATATATCTTTCTTTAAGGATCCCTTTGTTATGATAAAGCTAGTTCACTGAAATCATTGCCATATATCTTTCTTTAAGGATCCCTTTGTTATGATAAAGCTAGTTCACTGAAATTATTGCCATATATCTTTCTTTAAGGATCCCTTTGGTATGATAAAGCTAGTTCACTGAAATCATTGCCATATATCTTTCTTTAAGGATCCCTCTGGCATGATAAAGCTAGTTGACTGAAATCATTGCCATGTATCGTTCTTTAAGGATTCCTTTTTTATGATAAAGCTAGTTCACTGAAATCATTGCCATATATCTTTCTTTAAGGATCCCTTTTGTATAATAAAGCTAGTTCACTGAAATCATTGCCATGTATCTTTCTTTAAGGATCCCTTTGGTATGATAAAGCTAGTTCACTGAAATCATTGCCATATATCTTTCTTTAAGGATCCCTTTGGTATGATAAAGCTAGTTCACTGAAATCATTGCCATATATCTTTCTTTAAGGATCCCTTTGGTATGATAAAGCTAGTTCACTGAAATCATTGCCATATATCTTTCTTTAAGGATCCCTTTGGTATGATAAAGCTAGTTCACTGAAATCATTGCCATATATCTTTCTTTAAGGATCCCTTTGGTATGATAAAGCTAGTTCACTGAAATCATTGCCATGTATCTTTCTTTAAGGATCCCTTTGGTATGATAAAGCTAGTTCACTGAAATCATTGCCATATATCTTTCTTTAAGGATCCCTTTGGTATGATAAAGCTAGTTCACTGAAATCATTGCCATATATCTTTCTTTAAGGATCCCTTTGTTATGATAAAGCTAGTTCACTGAAATCATTGCCATATATCTTTCTTTAAGGATCCCTTTGGTATGATAAAGCTAGTTCACTGAAATCAGTCACCAAATTATTTGTACCCTCTCCTTCTTATCCTATATTAAACTTATGATATGCAACGTTTAATCACAAATACGAGCAAGTATTAGTTAAATATAACAATATTATAATCCAAAGACAATTAAGTTAAACTGAGAATATTTTTCAGAGATTGAATCAAAGCATTATTTTACGATGATTATAAATTTAGACCAAAATGTACATGAGTAGTTCGTTAATACAACGTATCAACAACTAGAAATTATAGTCAATCGAGATTTTAAAACTATGATTTGAATGTTAAATAATAATAATCATAATAATACAAAACAAAATAGTCGATCAATGTTAATAATTATTGGAAATAGTAACATTTAGATTTGATACATATTAGCGTAAGGCGACCTGAATATAGGCCTACAGGGTGGAAGAAATATGGAAACGCTTTCATAATAACGTTATTTTTTCCGTAAATAATTTGCTAATTGAATTTTTTAACTAATTGTGTTCCATAAAGTATCATTTTTGATCAGAATAATTTACTTGAAACCGTTAAATAGCGGAGAAATAATATTGTTCAAATTAGTTACTTTGAAATTCAAATGACCGCTACTCTAGAAATAATAAACCTTTAGAAGTCCGTTTTGCGGCAATTAATTTCTCTTTCATTTGATACCAAACTCAACCTAGGATTACATTGAAGATTTTCGTTCAACTCCTCATGGGCCATTCCCCTGAAAAGATGAAATGTCACCAATAGCGTCAAAAAGTTCGTTCTTTGTAACCATGATCATGGAAAAGATTTCAATTTTAAAAGTGAAGTAATTCAAAAGTTGTGGAAGCGTTTCCATGTTTTTTCCACCCTGTATATCACGTGAAATGTATTGTTAATAAATAGTGAAGCGATCGGACTAACCTGCTTGCAGCGCTCCCCAGCCGGCAGCCCAACCATACTGGCCCAAGAAATCCTCCCCCTTTTCTGGCAGGCAGATGGGGGCGATATGGGGCATGTACTGCACGGGCCTGTCCAGTCTCAACACCGCGACGTCGAACCTGTCCGCCTGAGGGGTGAACTTGAAGTACGGGTGGACGCTGATCTTGCGGACGCCGAAGGTGTAGGCGGGCAGCGGCTCCACAGCAGAGTTGATGACGTAGTCTCCCAAGGTCACCTGGACCTGGCGCGCTGATGCCCTACAACATACCCCCTCGCTGCACTGTTAGGATATGCTTTTTAGACACTTCAGTACACTTCGGTACATCCTGGCATTGAGAGGTCAAGCCAGTTCCTCTCTAACTGTTTAAGCTTAAACGTGAGCAATCAAGAAGGTGAAATACAGTAAACCCTCGATTCAACGGACCCCGATTAAACGAACTTCGGATTTAAAGGACAGCTTGCACCTGTATTGCTATATAATAAATATATTGCTATATAGTATATAATATAAATTGCTATATATTTTACCCCCCCCCCCCACTGAAGTAAATTTTATACAACAATTTATTTATAAAACGTTTAGTCATTCTGTGGCAACTTCAAATATTCCATGTATAGTTATTATTGTTATTCAGTATATCCTAAACCCCTTTATTCTTATGGGTTAATCATTTTTATACAATATATATTTGTATATTTTATTGATTTTTGCAGCATCACAGTTTTGAGTAAGGTGTAGCAAATCTCTAACAGCTTGGAGTGAATTTACTCAGATTTAACGGACAATCGGCTTTAACGGACTAGAGCCTACCCATTTAGTCCGTTAAATCGGCAGTTTGCGGTATTTGTATGTCCTGAACCGTTATGACACGAACTATCGTACACTTATCACATCACGATTTAAAAATGTCTTATGATTTTTTTCAAAGAATTTTAAACAAACCATTTTCAAAACTCGAGCTACTTCTTGTATATAACAACTTATTGGAGCCAGGGACATAGTGGCTGCTTATCTACAAGTATTCAAAAGGGGCTTTCAAGCTTTACTAGCCAATTTGGTGTTATTCGAACCCAGGTTTGTCATTTATTGTTCATCTACCCGTGTTTTGTACTGTCCTGTCTGCCCGTTCCATCAACATTTGGTGGAGATTAACTTAAAATAAAGGATCTCTTTCAGACAATAACAGACAATTGTTTTGAGTAAAATGAGTGTGTTCTAATTAGGACATTTTCCACAATATATTGCAATATATGAGAATATTCCAAATGTTCCCTCACAAACTGTAAACTGGCGTGAGTGGGAGTTTACATTTTGTATACAACTACCTAATGGAAGAGTGGGAAATAAAGCAGTGTTCGACTACGCCAAGTTCCATGTATCCCCAAAATGAAATCAACATAACTCCATGTAAGTTAGAAATAAGTATTTCAATTACAATTATTTTCCTCTAGATAAGTTATATAAAAACTGTTTGAAGAGTTATTGACCTCACAAAGGTATTACAATATGCCTCCATATAATCTCTCTTAAATTGTTAATTAGTTAAAAATGAATCACGTTAGTAAAATATTCAACTCTGGGTTACATAAGGTATTTAGAAATTTAATTTAATTTGCCTACGATGAAATCGAGTATTTCGTGTTCGTTAAATGCACGTTTATTGGAACACAACGCGATTCTCACAACGTATTGCGTGTTATATTTATGCTAGTGACTTTGTTGTAATTTAGATATTAAAAAAAACACTAATTGACCCAAACAAAATTGGGGTAGAGGAGACGAAATCATTTATACATTCAAATACATACATGCTTACTATAGTAGTAAGGAACGTACCTGGCGACGCAGTGGCCGGCGGTGACCACGTGGAACTTGTTGACGAGAGTGCCCCCACATCGGCTGGACCCGATCCTGATGTAGGCCTGCAACAAAACAACCAGGTGTTACTAAACTACAATAGATAGTTAGTAATCTAGCTTGTGTCAGTTATAGAATTTATTATGACGAAGTTGTTGAGTTTATCACAAAGATACAACTCTGGAGTGAAGTTTCTTATCTGCTGTGAATATACTGTTCAATAATGAGGAAGGCGTTGAGTTTATCACAAAGATACTACTCTGTAGTAGGATTTCTTATCTGCTGTGAATATACTGTTCAATAATGACGAAGTTGTTGAGTTTATCACAAAGATACAACTCTGGAGTGAAGTTTCTTATCTGCTGTGAATATACTGTTCAATATGAGGAAGGCGTTGAGTTTATCACAAAGATACTACTCTGTAGTGAGATGTCTTATCTATTGTGACTATACGGTTCCATTCCTTAGTGTGGAATAAATACAGTGTAGTAAACATATAACTTCGTCATATGGATAGTTATTTAGAAGGCAATTCCAGTCTTGAACAATGGATTATGTATCCGTGGAACCATCGCTGTTTTCCTGTTTTTGTCATTAGTGTCACCCAGCGAAAAGGCAATAGGAAAACGTGCTGAGCCGTGACAACGTGAAAGGTCAGTTTAACGTAAATAAGGACAATAATATCTTGTTATATATGAAGGTAGTTAGTCTTCATAAAGTTATAAATTTTGTATTGAGGTGTTTTATGAAATGAAAAAAAACTATTTAATACAACTTTAACAGCTTTGTTTTTCATAGTATTTCTTCCTCATTAATATTAATTAGTCAGTAATGTCATTTATTATTATTATGTTAGTGTTATTATCAAAAGGTATTATTTGGTACCTGCATATTTGTTTTCTTGACTTTTTATTGTAATTAATATAATATAGTATATTTATTAATTGATGTCATGAAATCTTTATATAATATAATATTGTAGTGTTTAGATATACAGGGTGGAAACACTTTCACAACAACGTTATTTTTTCCAATAGATAATTTGATAATTTAATTTAGTTTAGTAATTTTATTTCATAAAGCATAATTTTTTATCAGAATAATGTACTTAAAACCATTAAATAGCAGAGAAATACTAATGTTCAAATTAGTTAGTTTGAAATTCAAATGACAGCTACTCTGGTAAGGATAAACCTTTCGAAGTCCGTTTTGCGGCGATTCATTTCTCTTGAATAGACCTTCAATTTGGTACTAAACTCGACCTAGGCTTACATTGAAGATTTTCGTTCAACTCCTCATGGGCCGTCCCCCTGAAAAGATGAAATGTTGCTAATGGCGTCAAAAGGTATGTTCTTTGTAACCATGATGATGTACAGGATTTCACTTTTACAAGTAAAGTCATACAAAAGTTGTGAAAGCGTTTCCATATTTGTTCCACCCGGTATGTCTCTATAGGTAATAGAACTTAGTTTACACGATAGATGATGCCTATGCCGACTTGCATATGTCTTCTAATGTTTTGTTTCCTGGCAAATAAACGAGTTGAATGAATTATTTGCGTGTCCTTCTAGGAGAGTGAGATTTGTGCTAACCGATTTACATAAATGGTTATTTAGTATCTCTTCCTATGACGACAACATTAAAGCTATCAACTTGAATCAGTAAATAGTATGTCTAGTTAATATTTTGTATGTATAAAATATGTATATATCAAGCATTTATATTTTGATAGAAACTTTTTCTTTACATTGATATATTAGTCTCAAACTTACTTCTTAATTTCAGAATGCAAATAAAAAGGAAAGTATCCTTTGGAGGATCGTTAAGCGGCTGAAAATTGATATTTCCTCTAAGAATTTCGTCTTGTGGCCAGGGGGATATACCTTACACTAAAGGAACTTAAACAACAGAATAATTAATTGCACAAATTATGTTTATCCACAACAGTCCAGTTATAAATAGACGAAATCAGTCAAATTAAAACTAGCTCCGTATGATCTATCTTAGCGGGAAATCTTAAAATTGGGAAGATTACGAAAAAATATAATTTTGAGTATAAATGGTACCCTTAAGAATGTCTCTCTATTTGTTTGAGTTAAAAATTAAGAAGGGGTTGTGGGCTTTTTGCCATACCTATTGTGGGATATTTTCAATACAAGATGAAAGATTTCTGACACACCAAATTATAAACCTCATTAAAGTTTCTACATCATCGCTGTAAATAATATTTAATATTTTATATGTATATGAATGCGTGTTCTTAGAATTTTTATTAATTGTTTACATTTTCTCACGATTAAAATTATTGGATAGTAAAAACAAACAAAAGACTTCACGTTTTATCTAAATGTAATAAATAAGTTTAAACTTGTGAAAATAATGTTAAGAAATTATCGAATTTCTCATTACCACAAACAAAATCAATACATTTTCAATGACAGAAAAGTCGTAAATTCTGACAAAACAATTAAATGCTTACATAAATACTTGACGTTGAGGATTAGGTCTAGCAACATCCTTAGAGTCACGTGTTCGGTGGGACAATAACTGCAATTACGTAACTTGTGGTCATTAAGGAAAAATAAAAACATTGTATATGAAAGTTACTGTAAAAAAATTCATATTTTCATCAATGTATATTAAAAAAAGCAAAAATTGTTTTCAAATCTTACTGGTTCGATTTAAAATTGTTATTAAACTTTAACATCCTTAAATTCCATATATCAAATGTCAGTATCTGTAATCTGCAAATGTTGCTTCTGGAGTAGCAGACCCAAAATGTATGATTAAATTAATTAAATAAGTACAGAATTTTTATTTGCAAAACGGCATGTATATAACATTTTTACACGTGGCTGCTTATCTCTAAGATGGTGCTTGGTGTTTATCTGTCTTTATAGTTTAACTAACAGCTTTGTTTCTCATAGTATTCCTTCCTCATTAATGACCTTAGTCAGTAATGTTATTTATTATTATTATCAAAAGGTTTCATTTGGTTATTATTATAAAAACTATAAACTCTACTGTATATAAAATTGTTGTTTATCTCTAAAATCTTTGCTTGTACAAATCTTAAAACATTGTTGCCTTTAGCTGCATACCCATAAAATTTGCTTGTGGCTGCTTAGCTCTAAATATTTGCTTGCAACCACAAACCTCCAAAAATACAGGGTGTTTAAAAAATAACATCTGATTAATAAATAAAGAACCGATTTTAAATAGCCATATTTATTAGAAACAAGGGCTTAACCCGGACATAGTAGATACTAAAATACTCAGAAAAGAATGAAGTTTATGAAAATGTATCATAAATGTTTAATATGTCCTCAATTTGCAGCACGGATGACATCTAGTCGATAGCTGACGTTGTCCCAAACTGTCTGTAATATGTCTGTCAGAAATTCAGCTATCGACTAGATGTCATCCGTGCTGCAAATTGAGGACATATTAAACATTTATGATACATTTTTGTTAACTTCATTCTTTTGTGAGTATTTTATTGTGCAATATTTTTGAATAAAGCCTTTGTTTCTGATTAACATAGCTATTTAAAATCGGGTCTTTATTTTTGAAACATCCTGTAGTTTGCCTGTATTATATGCATAAAATTGATTATCTATAAAATTACTGCTTGCTGCTACAAAACAAAAATTATTTTTTTCCAGCAGTATATGTATAAAAATTATTGCTTGCAGCTGAAAATATAAACAATTTTATCGTGCAACTACGTGTATAACAAATTATTGCTTTCAGAGAGATGTATTTAAAAAAATGTGCTTGCAAATGCTTACACAGCAGTGTTTGTAAGGTAGCTCAGTGGTGGAAAGATTCCCCTCTGCCGCTAGAACCCCTACATGCGCTAAATATAACACGTAGGTCGCTTACTATCCAGCCCAATTATACTGTCTTAATTAGACAAATAAATGCCCACTAAGTATGAGGGTGTGTACATGTCATCAAGTGTTGCCATTTTTCATGTTGGCATTAGGTGCGTTGACAAGTGAATCAGTTTCCTCACAGCCAGCAGGAGTTTTAAGCCAAAGCTGGTGGCTAGCGGCGACGCCTGGAGCAACCTGCTGTAGGTTCATTGTTATCTGCATTGATTGATGGGGGTTCTGCTGTCATCGACGCAATCTATCGGATCCTGCGGCGCTCGCATTGAGCACAAGGCTGCGCTCCTCAAATTAGTATGTAAATCTACTCGACGCATCAATTCAGTTTCGGTTCGCCAAAGTGGAATCCACCGGCAAATCCAATGAACTGACGTAGTGTTGCCATATATTCTACACAACCAGACCAGTTTAGTGACTTACTATCACAGTTAATATGAAAGCCTTTGACGGTTCAACGTAACTTTACTGTTCAAAGTAGTTTTTAATCAGCAAGAAGGCACTTAAAACTAGGTATGGCAAATATTTTCAACATATCGATATGTTGAACTATCGTATATCGCAAACAAAATATCGATAAACGATAATATCGAAAGAAAAATGTTGGCATACAGTGTAACCGTTATATCGAATTGTAAATGATTTATCTGTTTAAAATCATGCACTAACTCTTATTTGATAACCAAAAATACACTCATGTTTTGCTCACTATCTATAATAGCCTACTGAATGTAAAAATGAAATACATTTATCTACATAAAACAAGTAGTGGTCTGTGGGGTTGAATGGAACAAAATCTAAATAAGAATAATAATACCTTTCATTATTATTATTATTATTATTATGTTAATTATAAAAGAGTAGGCCTAATGTAATAATGGTTTGTAAGGCGACTGGCTAGGCTTCCTAGAGTCAGCTTTGCCAACTCATACACAACTTCATTTACCCATTCCACCCACTATATTTATATATAGACGTATTAAAGTTTCTTTATTATAGCAATGCATGTTTTGTACGCATAAGAAGCAATTTAAATTTGTTTTTTTTTTGAATCGTGATGATTTTGAGTAGAGAGAATAACGTCAATATTTAGTGATATGATATATCGGACCAAAATATCGATACGGCCGATATTATTGAAAGAAAATATCGATACTAACATATCGATATATCGAAACGTATTTATCAATATTTCCGATATATTGATATATCGTTACCATCTCCAGTTAAAACATCATATTCTGTTTTTAGGAGGAGAACGTGTTCACCCTTGGAGATTACCTGCTGATGCCTCACTCAGTAACCATCCATGTACTGTAGGCATCAAGATTTCTATAACTTAATGGTAGTTGGCTCAACACCTAACACAAAACACGTATAGATACACAAATATTTCACCAGTATAAATACTGGTAGTACTTTGCCTTTTTTCATAGGTAGGCAAAATACTTATAGTGCCTACCCACGAACCTGGTTAGGTTAGTTTAGGTTAGGTTAGGTTAGGTGATTTCATACAACAGCCATGTTCTCGAATCATATAAGCATTGTTTTCAAGTTTAATAACAAGTTAAAGTGATAAAATGTATGAATGTACCTTAAGAGAATTATAAACAAGATAAAAAGTTGCCATTACGATGATGCCTGCAATAAGCGGGAATCCATCACATCATAAACAATTAAGGTTTTAACTATAATTCATTAAAGGCCAAATTCATGTTGTAAATGAATTGCAGAAATGTATATCAAATTATGTGTATTTAGACAAATAACGTTATATGCGCGATTTAACGATGGGTTAATCGAGTGGCAAAATACAACATCTTTATTGCAGTAAATTAAACTGAAAACGTCACAACACAGTAACAATTTCTCTATAATGGCTCTTGGTAGAATTAAATTATTTTGAAAGGTATTTGTTTAGAAATTTTCCAATGTCCTACACGCTGGGCTATCAACTGAATTTTAGAAAGTTAACTGAAATAGAAAATGTATAATTTAATTTCGAAAGTAAATATAGACCATATAATGATGAATAACTGTTGCATATATCTGTTTCAATGTGCGTTTGACTGTTTTAAATCTTAACCACGAACAATTTCTATAATACCGAGTTCTAGACCTGGTTTTAAAGAGAATACATAATTTACTCTCGAAAATAAAATACAATATTTGATTTTCAAGAATAATCTGGCCTATGTTTTGCCAGTGGCCCTGACCGGAGGGTTCCGACGTTATCGCAAGATAACGGAGTCAAGTAACATCGAGCGTGGCTGTCCCTTGCAAGGGTGACCGTCTGAGTGATCCTGTCCTTGCACGCAGCCCGCCTGCCCGGTCACTGGTGGTGGTTCGGAAGTCACCCTTAAGCCGTTGGTCCCCAGGTTAAGTGTTAGAGAGGGCTTCTTAGCCCTAACTTCGCCTGGTAAAATAAGATGAACTTTAACTTTGTGTATTCTATAACTCGGTATGATACATATCACATAATGCATATGTTACATAGTTCAGTCGGTTATCTCTGTCTTACCTGCCAAGGGAAACTGCCGAAGCCTGCCTCGTCACCACCGACAATCCGTCGTTGAGCTCCTTGCTGCTTAACGACGGACACCCCACATCCTGGACACAAAAATATTAATTAATACTCACAATATCAATCCATGGTTTTTATCATTTGATATCTGTTCAATGTGTATTAACATTTAAATAATTTCCTTAGTAAAAAGAACTAAGATAATCGAGTTTAACTTGATTTAAGATCATCATGAAGAACGCTGTTGAGTTGGGAGAGCCCGTGAAGTCTACCTAACGCAATGGGAAGGGAGGCTAAAACATCTCTGAGGGAGTTTGAGGCTAAAACGTCAAGCCATACGTTTTAGTAGTGGGAGACTGTCAAGTCTTAGGCTGTTGAGGAGGGGACAAATGACATTTCTTACGCTGTGGAGGTGGGAAGCTCTGTAATGTCGTGTTCATGCAGGTGTGAGGACCTATCAAGTAAAACGTTGTGGAGGTGGGAGACCTGTCATTTCTTACGTTGTGCTGGTGGGAGGGTCTGTCGAGTCTTACATTTTGTTGGAGGATATGTCAAGTCGTACGTTATGGAGGTAGGTGTGCCTGTCAATTCTTACGCTGTATATGTGAGAGGACCTGTCACGTTGTACGTTGTAGGTTGGGAGGGCCTGTCACGTTGTACTTTGTGGAGTGGGAGGGCTTGTCACGTTCTACGTTGTGGAGTGGGAGGGCCTGTCACGTTGTACGTTGTGGAGTGGGAGGGGCTGTCATGTTGTACCTTGTGGGGGTGGGAGGGCCTGTCATTGCACGTTGTGGGGTGGGAGCGCCTGTCACGTTGTACGTTGTGGGGTTGGAGGGCCTGTCATGTTGTATGTTGTGGGGAGGGAGAGCCTGTCACGTTGTACGTTGTGTGGTTGGAGGGTATGTCATGTTGTACGTTATGGGGTTGGAGGGGCTGTCATGTTGTACCTTGTGGGGGAGGGAGAGCCTGTCACGTTGTACGTTGTGTGGTTGGAGGGCCTGTCATGTTGTATGTTGTGGGGAGTGAGAGCCTGTCACGTTGTACGTTGTGTGGTTGGAGGGCCTGTCATGTTGTATGTTGTGGGGAGGGAGAGCCTGTCACGTTGTACGTTGTGTGGTTGGAGGGCCTGTCATGTTGTATGTTGTGGGGAGGGAGAGCCTGTCACGTTGTACGTTGTGTGGTTGGAGGGTATGTCATGTTGTACGTTATGGGGTTGGAGGGGCTGTCATGTTGTACCTTGTGGGGGAGGGAGAGCCTGTCACGTTGTACGTTGTGTGGTTGGAGGGCTTGTCACGTTGTACGTTGTGGGGTTGGAGGGCCTGTCATGTTGTATGTTGTGGGGAGGGAGAGCCTGTCACGTTGTACGTTGTGTGGTTGGAGGGCCTGTCACGTTGTACGTTGTGGGGTTGGAGGGCCTGTCATGTTGTATGTTGTGGGGAGGGAGAGCCTGTCACGTTGTACGTTGTGTGGTTGGAGGGCCTGTCACGTTGTACGTTGTGGGGTTGGAGGGCCTGTCATGTTGTATGTTGTGGGGAGGGAGAGCCTGTCACGTTGTACGTTGTGTGGTTGGAGGGCCTGTTATTTTGTATGTTGTGAGGTGGGAGGGCCTGTCGTTGTACCTTGTGGGTTGGGATGGTCTGTCAAGTTGTACATTTTGTTGGAGGGAATGTCAAGTCGTACGTTGTGGAGGTAAGTTGGGCTGTCCAGATGTACTCTTTGGAGGTAGGTGGGCCTGTCAACTCTTACACTATATACGTGAGAGGATCTGTCACGTTGTACATTGTGGGAGGGGAGAGGGCCTATCAAGTCGTAATTTTGTATGTTGGAGGGCATGTCGTCATACATTATTCGAGTGGGACGGCCTATCTAGTCGTACGTTGTGGAGGTAGGTGGGACTCTCAAGTCTTACGCTGTTTAGGAGGGAGGATCTGTCACGTTGTATGTTGTGGAAGTGGGAGGGCCTGTCACGTCAAACACTGTCGACATGGGAGGGCCTGTCACACTTTACGTTGTGGAATTGGGAGGACCTGTCATGAGGAAGTGGGGGTCTATGAAGTCATACGCGGTAGAGATGGGAGGGTCTCTAAAAATCGTAAAAGTTTTATTAACTTTTATTAAATTTAAAATAGTAAATGAAACATCCTGAAAATACGTAGTTTAGTCAGATATTTTATGAAAGTACGTGCTTTAAATTAAATCAGTTTGATCACAACTTTCCGTTGGAAACAACCTCGATGTGCGATACCCGCACAAGGCTGAACTCAAGTTGGGTCACTCCATGGTTACAAGGCCCTTCCAACGATGCGACAACGTTGAAATAGCTCTCATCCGCCGACCTCAAGTGTTCCGCTGTTGCATGGGAACATTGGTGTGTATCGCTTTTAACGCTCTCTCCTTCAATGCTCACAACTGTCAAATGAAATGAAGGACTCTAGTGTATCAATCAAAGACAAAAAACACCCACTTTGATAAAAATAAGTAGTAAGCCTAAGTACTCGTATTTCAAATTTATAAAATATTGAACATAACATGGTTTTTTTATGCCATTTCATGCATATTTTTATTATTTAATTAGATGTATTTCAAACACAACATCAAGAACAAAATGTAATCTATCAAGAGATAAGTGAATAAGATAAATGTACATTAGAATCATCAAAGCAATGTTACACTCATATGTAACATTATTACTGTATGTATAACTAGTTTCTTAATAAGCATATTACGTGGTAGAAATACAATAAAAGTGAACGTCACACAACAAAAAAGTATAAATTGTTTATGAATCTCTCTGGTCTGAAGATGGTAAACGTGATTTACCAAAAGAATAGTAATAATTTTATTGCTTCAAAAATTGGTACAAAGAATGGCATTGTAATTATTAGGAATTACTAGCCATCATCAATCCAGTACACAGTTTTGTAATTCAAGAAAAATGTTCTATCAGTCTTTATCAGACATCATCAACCCAGTACACAGTTTTGCAATACAAGAAAAATGTTCTATCAGTCATTATCAGACATCATCAATCCAGTACACAGTTTTGCAATACAAGAAAAATGTTTATCAGTCATTATCAGACATTATCAATCCAGTACACAGTTTTGCAATACAAGAAAAATGTTTATCAGTCATTATCAGACATTATCAATCCAGTACACAGTTTTGCAACGCAAGAAAAATGTTCTATCAGTCCTTATCAAATTATCAATCGTCACTGAAAAACTGGACTGTAACTGCAGCAATTGTCACTTCAGGCTTAACTAAATTAAACAGTCAAGCATTGAACGAATAATATGAATTACATTCGTTGAAACGAAGATAGTATTGAATCGTTGAAACGAAATACATCTTGAAACCAAGATAGTATTGAATCGATGAAACAAAATACATCTT
Organism: Stictocephala bisonia; assembly: GCA_035578905.1. Lineage (NCBI taxonomy): Eukaryota > Metazoa > Arthropoda > Insecta > Hemiptera > Membracidae > Stictocephala > Stictocephala bisonia. The sequence continues at coordinate 26,204,973 of JAQJVL010000001.1, read as the reverse complement.
GAAACCAAGATAGTATTGAATCGATGAAACAAAATACATCTTGAAACCTAGATAGTAATGAAATATATATTTACTCTTATCCTTAAATACAACTATTTTGATAGGTGGTAAACTAAAGAATACAAACTAAACACACAAACATTTTCTTGGGTAACTTATAATGTTGAATAAAAAATCGATATGTTTGAGAGGTTCCAGAGCTCACTGCTGCTTGACTTTCGTATCTAATTCGTCTCAACAAATATTTTCCATTTTCAATTCTTCATCTTTCTTTACATTTTCATCCAGATTCAGGTTTTCAGGTTCAAAACTAACTAGGTCTACTTTAATTCTTAACGACAACACAGCAGACGCACACAGGCTTTTTGCAAATTTTACAGTGCGTTGAGTTATTCAATTTATTTGCTTGGTTATGATTATATTGTTTAAGCTTTTGTTAATCTGTTGTTATTGTTAAAATCAATGTAAATTTATCTGGAATAAAGTATTTGTTCATTCATTCACTCATCATTTTTGTGAAAAACCAATTTTTTTGTTTTAGATAAAAATATATACCGGGTGTTGAAAAAGTCTGGAAACCCCTTATAATATTTTACTATATAATATTTTAATAAACACAGAACAATGAAACTCTAGGATTACATCCTCTCTGTAGTTACTGACTTTTTGGCCATCTTAACTGTCCTTTTTCGCTTTGGGGGCACGTCCTGTGGATGAAGTCTAAAAATTCTTAAATATAAGCATAGGTCGAGTTATACCTTATTTTGAAGATAATAATTTTATAGGAACACATTGCCGCAACCCCGAATGAAAAAGGAATATTCGTTTGGAAAATAGCAGCCTCTTAAAGTTAAAAACTTTTAAGTCAAACTTTTAGAGGCTGTTATTTCCAAACCAATACTCCTTTTTCAGTTGGGGTTGCGACAATGTGTTTCTCTAACACATTGTTAAACCTTTATACAGTAATGAGATTTAACTCAACCTACGCTTTCATTTAAGATTTTTCAGATTTCCTCCACAGGACGTCCCCCAAAGCGAAAAAGGACAGTTAAAACGACCAAAAAGTCAGTAACTACAGTAAAGACGTAATCCTGTGTTGTCATTGTCCTGCGTTGATTAATAAAATAAATATTAAGGGGGTTCAAGACTTTTTGAACACTCGGTATATACTGTATGTATACAGAGTGAAGAAAAATATATAAACACTTTGACAACTTTTGTATGATTTCACTTATAAAAGTGAAACTATGTACATGATCATGGTTACAAAGAACATACTTTTTGATGCCATTAGCGACATTTGATCTTTTCAGGGGGACGGCCCACAAGGAGTTGAACGAAAATCTTCAACGTAGGCCTAGGTCGAGTTGTCTTGAATAGAGCCTATCAAATGTAAGGTCTATTCAAGATAAATTAATTGCCGCAAACCGGACTTCGAAAGGTTTATTTGAAGAGTAGCGGTTATTTGAATTTCAAAGTAACTAATTTGAACAATATTATTATTCCACTATTTAACGGGTTTAAGTAAATTATTCTGATGAAATATACTTTTTGGAACACAATTATTAAGAAAAATTATATTATCAAATTATTTATAGAAAAAAATAACGTTGTTGTGAAAGCGTTTCCATATTTTTTCCATCCTGTATATACATATAAAATCTCTCATATTTTTTTATCTCTCCAGGAAGTTGATTATATAATTTTCAGCCTAAGTACATAAAGCTTTAAATAAAAAAATGTTAGTTTCTTATTATAGATTTAACAAAAAATCGTAAAGTTGTGCTTCAAATGTTGATAACATGCAACACATGTTAATAGTTGTAATAACAGAAGTGCTACTCACTTGGCCTGAGAAGCAACAACGAGGAAACACCACATTAACTTCTTGAGTAGCACATTTTCAAATTTGAAGAGCAATAGAAAGTTGCCAATAAAGATTTACGAACGAAGATGTCATATACTTTGTGCGTCCAAAACAGGATTAGACTTTCAGATGGTCATAAAGTCATTAAAGGCAGCGCTTAAAATGAAGATAATGCATTTGGAACTATGATCATTGCAGTATTGATACCTTCACCAGAGTACAAGTTAATAATACAGGGTTGGATACTTTCCCTCTCTTAATAAGTGGCTAGAGAAGTAAGTTTTAGGGACAATAAACTTAACGACACCACATTCAATAGAATTCATTGCTTGTGTAACTTATTGCAGGATGTCAACGGTCGAAACGTTCATAATGTCGGTGCTCTAATTTTAGATTTCCCTGTCCAATAATGAATCAACTATACGCTTATGTAATTTGCAACTATTGTACGTTTATCAACACGTACTTGCTCAACATTCAGAACGTGCGGTTAATGTAACACGTACTTGCTCAACATTCAGAACGTGTGGTTAATGTAACACGTACTTGCTCAAAATTCAGAAAGTGCGGTTAATGTAACACGTACTTACTCAACATTCAGAGAGTGTGGTCAATCTAACACGTACTTGCTAAACATTCAGAAAGTGCGGTTAATGTAACACGTATTTGCTCAACATTCAGAGAGTGCGGTCAATGTAACACGTACTTGCTCAACATTCAGAGAGTGTGGTTTGTGTAATACGTACCATCCAACATTCAGAAAGTGTGGTTTAGTTGAACGTGTCAGGTCAGTTGTTAACTAAGAGTTCAATTGGTAACTAAAGAGTGCTTATTCATTTATTGTCTTTTATTTATTAGCTGTCGTATTTATTTGCTTGTAGTTTTAAGAGTTATTCACTATCTTGTTTTGTAGAGTGTTATTGGCAGGTAAATTGTTGGTTGTTCTAATTTTTTTTTAATATATATTTATTTTCTCATTGTTATACTAGTTTTAATTTGTTAGAGAATTTAAGCTGTGTTGATTTTTGTTTAGAATCCTATACGTATGTTTAGAGATTTTCTTATTGTTGTTTACAACTTATTATTTAAGTATTATGGTGGAGTGACGCTGTGGTGAACCTTTATTATAAATCCCACGTTGTTAGTTTACATTCAGTGTAATTGGTTTGTAAATAACAGTATAGAAGCTTTTAAATTAAATAAATAAATGATGTTAAATAAGTACATGGTTTTTATTATTTATTTGTACAAAAGCTGTCGACCATTGTTGATATTAACCTCAGTTATTGCACTCAAATGTTTAATATTTTTACTTTCCATCGTCACATTGTTGGTAAATTCTTACATCTGTTCCTTCCTTTCTTCCTTTTATTCCTTTATACTTCCTCTGCAGCTGGTGTATTTCCAAATAAATGTAATCTTTAATGGTATTAAAAAAATTGTTGTTAGTTATTTTATATTGCATTTGTTGATGTTACCATTTTCGTTACTGTTTACAATTATTTTATTTTATATGAAATATATTTTATTGCTTTCATCTTTAAACTTATTTTTTTAATATTATTTTTATGTCTTTATTAAATAATACTTCCCAGCTGTATTGATTATTATTATAAAAATACATTTAATTTATCTTGTTTATATTTTCATATATAAAGATTAAATGAAAGATGGTTACAATATGTGAAATTTTTTCTTATCAATTTAATTAATATTACATAATATTTATAATGCATTTTAATGAAGATTTATTGTTTTCTAATGTCATTTTTCTTCAATTGTATCATTTTCATTGTTGCCTTTGTTTTATATTCTACTTTTTAGGTTATTTTCACTTTGTTTTTAGCAAATTATTTATCATAGTTTTTAATTATCGTGGGTCGATGTTATTAACAAAACTCTTAGCTTAACCTTGACCTCCTAGAATTGCTTTGAATCTAATATTGTCTTGTAATTATTTTATTGGAGCATCTCATATTTTCTCTGTATTACTTAAATAATAATTGTAAAATAATTCATTGATAAAATAATATCGTAATGGATGAGTTTCTTAACAACGAACATGTACATCGAAGTACATGTTGTACTGCTGAGTTTTTATTTTAGTTATTTATTTTTATTTATTGATAAGACGCCGATCGTCAATATATAGGTGAATATGGATTTCAATGAGCGTGATGATTGTTGATGAGTGAATGTAGTCATTTTTACAAGCTAAATCCGTGTATTCCTTATAAAGTGTAATTAATTAATAGCCCAATGACAAATGAACAGCAAGTGGTTATCAGCTGATCCCTTTAAAAATTTGTAAAGACTCTGATTGGGATCGAACTGAGAACCTGCAGTCTATGAAGCTGGAATTTAACAAACTACGATACCGACCAATTTTTAAAACCTATAGTATAGACCGCGCGGCGAAGGTACGGCCTCGAGCCCGCCGAGCGGTGATAGGGAGGAGACGGGTGGAGGGCCCAATTGCCTGCAGTCCTGGAAACATTCGCTACTGTCAGACTTTCTCACGCTTGCTTCTAAAATAAGTTACGTTAATTGTTACCTACGGATACACATTCAGAACGATCCAGACTGCGTGCGATATATTTGCTTGTGGTTTAGCGTGTTAAGAATTTTTACTCAAGTGTACGATAAACAATTATTTAGTTGGTTATATGTTTGTTTTTATCTAACTACTGTAGTGTAATAAGTCAGTTTGTGTGCGACGAACTTTTCAGACAGAGCAAGGGTGCGAACCAGTACAGTAGAAGGTGAATATTACTGATAAATCTTCCAGTCCAGGCCGGATTCAAACCAGAGCCTGTTTGTTTAAAGTCTGGTTTGTTTAAAGGTTTATTCAAACCAGAATCTATCTCTAACCCAAGCTCAAAGTCCTGACGCCTTAGACCACTAGGCCACCGGCTTGCCCAACTACAGAGTTACAAAAAAGAGAGGTTACTGGCTGTAGTTTGATTGATTAGAGCAACTGATGAAAACTTTTCAAAATCTGTAAAATTATCTGGCACTTCCCTTAATAGCAGACTCTGCTGGAATGAACGTGTCCATAGCCTATGTACGAAATATTCAAGGGTGCTATTCTTGCTAAGGAAACTTAAATATTGTGAGTCCTGATGTTCTCTCCTGATGGGATATTTTGGTCTCTTTCACAGTCATTTGAGTTACGGTGTACGTTTCTTGGGAAATTCTAGTGCCGCAAAAAAATGTTTTCCTTTGCAAAAGAAGGCAGTAAGGGTATTGGCTGGATTGTCTGATCGAGAATCCTGCAGAGCAAGTTTTTCACATTAAAAATCATGACATTTACCAATATGTACATTTATAGTAATTTAGTCTTTGTTAAAGAAAATATGAATAATTTTAATACTCACAATTTATTACATAATTATCAAACAAGAAACCAACAAGACCTAGTTGCACCAAGTCAGTATGTGGTTTTTTTTGTGTCCCTTAAGTGTGTTAAGAGTCTGCAGAGTCTGTCGACCATACTGGTTTAATTCTCATAAAAACAACGATATTTTGAATCCATATTTTTATCATTATTTATTTACCAAAAGTATGAGGTGTCATTTAAAATGCTATCATATTGCGCATTGGGTTTGCTTTTGATATTATGAATACATACGCCTAGTTTTGAAAAATAGGTGAAAATAAAAACTTCAAACTAAATAATTTTTATAAATTTATTCTATTAAACTAATTATGAATCCACAAAGCAATTCAACGAGTAATTTCACTCTTGATCAAATGCAATTTGTTTGGAAAAGACAGTTTAAAAATAACTGTTAAATTTGGACACGCGTGATCATTTGTCCGGTTCGAAAAAACATCGTTGTAATGAGATTTAAAAAAAACATGGCCGATAGCCTCTGCAGACTCTTAAGATTGTAAAATTAGTGTACGTAAATCCTAAATCGTTTATTGCTTTAGTGGTACCTGCCTCAACTATGGCTCGCTTTATTCCTAAAGTAGCCCAAGGAAAAACTACTAGAAGTAAGGCTAGGGAAATTATTTGGAGAGTAAGTAGTGAGTTCATGGTGAATGAGGCCAAATTAAGAGATGAACAACCAATCCCCGTAAAAAAATCGTTAGAACGAACTGCAGTTGCATGTGGCATTTCAAAAACTCTTATAAAGGAAATTCGGCGTGAAAAAGTGTTTATTGAACACTTCAGCGGAAGGAGAGTGTTCGTTCACAAGTCCCAAAAAATACAAGAGAAAAAGAACCGCGACAGAACTAGACGATTTCGACAAATGTGTCGTTAGAAGAACCATCCATGAGTTTTATAAAACTGACGAGTCACTCCCAACTCGTCATTTTTATTCTAAACCAATTTAAATAAAAATTATATGTATTCTAACGGTACGGGAAATCACAGAAATATTTTTCTTGGTGACAGTAAGAATTATATATTTCTTAGTTACTTAATTTCAATTAAAGTTATTATCTGATTTATAATTTTTTATGATATATTTAATTGTTGTTATTGATTTACGTTTTAATTTATTAACTTTCAAACTCTTAACCTATTTGATGTTTTTATTTTAAATACTGGTCTAATTATAAGAGATACCAAAATAAAAATACTCCGTAACGCGTAAACAATCACCCTTTACGATCTGTCTGTGACCGCCTCGCTCAGAGCCGATATTTTTATATGACTAGTAGGCCAGCCAGGAGGCCGGACCTTCAGCACGCGTACTGTACTTTCGATAAGCATTAAGGTTAGGTGGTAGAGAAGACTGTGCAGTCCTAACCTCGCCTTAAAAATAAAGTCGTTTTTCATTTCATTTCATATTAGTAACAGTTTAAAGTTGAAAATTTGCATAGATTTTCTAAACTGGAGCCGGTTAGTTCATGTTTTGTTCGCAAATTATTGCAAAACTATATTGGGTTGTCAGGCTGAGGTTAAAAATTGAATTAACGTTGCTTTATAAATTTAAAATACAAGAACCTACCTTGTACTTATTTTTTTAATAATAACTAGATCACTTAAACCAGTTAACGTGTTTCAAGACACCTGAATTTACACTGTTGAACCTGAATTTAATGTAAATTCATACTAAATTAATGATCAAAGGTTCAATATACTTTTTCTCCATTTCAACACACATTGTATCTTGTTTGATCAATGTTTAGATTTCGTAAATTTACTGAAGACAAATTCCGTTTAAAATGTTATTGTTCTAAGGAATTAGGCACTTAAATTATTTGCTTTCGACATAACTAGGAAAAACTGGCAAGTGAAAGTGAAGGGGACATAAAAAGTATACAATGCAATATTGTAACCAACAGCAACGCTGCGTTTTGTTATTTAAATTCACGTTCACCGACGCAGCTGACTGTTAATCATAAAGCTGCAATCTTTACATAACCTTTGTTAGATCAATTAACTTGAGAGGACATCCTGCGTCCTGCAGGTTACTCTTTCACCACTAAAATAAAACAACAATTTATTTATTCCTTTTATTTAACATACTAGAAAATAAATGGTACCAGGTACTGGCACAAACTGTCCCCTTTCCCTTTCTTGTATCAGATTGTTTAAAAAATGCATAATGAAAACACATGTTACATTAATTAAATTTCTAAGGAATATACAGACGAAACACTTATTTTATGTAAATAAAAGTATGGAAAAAATCATCTTCAAAAACAGCTGTTCAATTAAAAACACAGCCAGATTGTATGTGAACAACTTTGAAAAACTTGAGCTGTGGCTTCCGGCCTTCGACCTCCAGCCACAACTTAGTGGAGTGATAGCAAAACTAATTTTAGTTATAACTTGAATCTGTATTGAAATTGTTTAAAAACGTTAGAAGAAAGCTTGAAAAACTGCATTGTTCAATGTTTTTGCCCGTAAAAAACGCTATAGCTTAAAAACTATTAAAGTTAGGGACTTGCTATTTTTATTAAAATATTGGAAATAGTAATTTATATATTTCCTGAAAATTTAATCAAAATAGTTTGATCCGTTTTTGATAAAATTCCATTTTTGTATGTTTTCCCCGTAAAATAAAAAAAACTAACATTTCAAAAAGTGAAAAAACCGGTCTGTGGACATTGGCTATGTATACATTCATACCAAAATTCGTAAAAATCTATCCAACCGTTTGGTCGCCAGCTAAAAGCACATACGCACAAACAGACACACATACGGACAGACACCAAACACTTTTTTGTGTTCAGGTGGCCCTAAAATGGATTTTTAGACCAACTTGTAAAAATATTGTTTAGACGATCACAATATTTTCTCTGTGCTAACACATATGGTAGAAAGTAAAAATACAAGAGAAACGAATACAAATACTTGGAAAATCACCGCCACAGGGGAAATCCCTGATGTTGGGGCCGAATCTATCATCATGACTCTTATTAATAATAAATTATTCACAGAAATTTAATTGTACCCTTCTTAACAAACAAAAGGTATTATTTTCAAAATAGTCTACTCTCAGTGCAGAAATTATGTGTACCCGAGTTTGAAAGTTGTTTTCTAAGAAACTAAAAGAGTCCTATGAAAACTCCAATCATACCACTAATTCCCTTGTTTCATTGTGCGTCATGACATATGAATTTCAAAACTTTATTATAAGTTCTAATAATTGTTATCGTAGTTGGAACAATTACCGGAAAAAAAGTACCGGAATTTTAACTAGTTTTCACTTTACATAAAATTTACACCGTTATTGCTAAAAGCCCCGATCATGTAGGGCATTTATATTTTAATATGCGGTTGGTTGGAATGTTTCTTATAAGTATTATAATTTGTAGAATTTTATCTTTTAAAGAAAAAAACTTTGTTATCAATTACCTGAAACGATGTTTTCTTGGTTTCTAGAGGTCATAAAATTAATTATCTGGTCTTGTTGTAATCCTCATTACATGTATAATTACGATAAATTATTATTATTATCTTTATAAGTAAATGGAGTGATTTTATACCTATTTAAATCAATTTGAATGTATCAATTTAAAGAAATGTTAAGTTGATTTAAATCAACATTTTAAATTTTAATATAAAAAGGTATATGTACCTTTTGATATCACGTTTGCGACTTTAATAGATCTTTAATTTTATATCAAACACAACCTATGCTTCTGTTGAAGAATCTCAGCCAATCCCTGGATGGAAGATGCCCTAAATGATAAAAATCAACGAATTGAGTAATGACATTTTGGTCAGCTGATAGTAATGAAGTAATTTGTGATAGTCTTACTAGTCAGCTGATTTAAGACCATTAAAAATTATTTTGTTATTATCAGCTGATGCATGTGTGCTGAACATTGTACTGGCATATTGCATTGTACATACTGTCACATAAATTATCATTTCTTTGTTATTTTTCATCCGATTTGGAAAATCATTATATCACTAGATTTTTTAATTACTTTTTCTAAAAAACAGTATTATGTGTAATTTTTAGTACATTATTGATTTAGGAGTTATTTAAGACTTAAAATTTTAAAAGACCGCCATTTTGAAAATTATGATACAGGAAAACCAATAATTTTTCTCCTTATGTATGTTTATGTTATAAAGGGCTATGCAAAATTACAGCTTAATACATTTTTTGGATTTTTAGATATAAATTTAAAAGTGAAAAAATGGTGACTGGAATGATAACCGAGGTGTTTTGGACACTTCAAATATGATATTTGTGATTCTAAATGAACCAGTAACAATAACCAAGAGAGCTCATCAGAGACCTCTGTATATTTAATTCACTCGTAAGAGAGTGAAAGGTAACTTTCACCTGGTGAAGTAATAAGAATTATTTTAGTAAAACCGTATTTTACTACCTTTAAGATGTATATTTGAAAGAAAATTTGTATCATTGAGAGGCCATTTACTTAACGCAGTGAAGAAAGAATTGATAAAAGCGTCTTTTCTCATGTTTCTTTTTGTAACTTACAATTTACACTTTGAAAATTGTTAAATATACTCATTTATTAACAGAGTGGGCTATTTAGGTCAAATAAATAAAAACTTATAATTGTCGAAAATGTAGGCCTAATAATTACTTAGATAAAAAATTAAAGCTGCAGTAAATGTGCTGTTTAATAGTGCTGATTCAGGCTTTATTTGTAAAATAAACTTTGGAGTACAAAATAGAAACTCTTTTATATTACTTTTATAAAATAAAAACTAATTGATATTTTAGTTAGTACTGTGTCTATTCTTATTAATTTAAGAGAGTAAATTTATTATGTTAATAGTACTTTACTAATCATGTAAGAAGTATATTACAGTGACAGATTTTGGGACGTAAATGGAAATGAAAATAACGGAGGTCTCATAGAGGTCGCAAATAAGGCTCGAGAGCCTCGTAGGAAAACAAAACATAAGTAAGCAAATAACGTTTTAGGGGGTTGTTAGAAGTCTGATATAATTTCGGATAAATTTTACACTTAGTAGAGAGTCTAAAGTACGTAGCAGAGGCGATGTCAAGTGGAGTCACTTACTGGGATCGTTGACTACAGGGCCCAAGTTGGCGGGCAGGGGTGCCTCGTTGGCGGCCAGGGGCCCGAGGTGTTCGCCGGCCTTAGCGGTGTTTCTGTGGCAACACGCGTACAGGAAGCCACCGCACGAGCCCTGGATCAGTCCGGAAGTCATCCAGCACGACAGGAAGAACTCGCAATTGCCAGAGAGGCATTGCTGAGCTTTTCCCTGCGGCTCGTCAGAGGACCACGTATCTGTAAACCACACCACTGCGGTCAGTCTCAGTCACCAGTACAGTACAGTCAAGTGGAATTTAAGTGTATTGAGTCGGATTAGTACAGTGGGACCGGAAACGGAAAGGCAGAATAGACACAGTATCTATAGACAGTAGAGGAGGATTTGAGTTATCAATTAGTTTGTTTCTAAACATGAATGCGTTTTTGAGAAGATGAAGGAGGAGAGAAGTAAGGGGCTTTTTAAAGCCATAGGGCTGTTTATAGAGAGAGTTTGGTATTGAAAACATCAAGGATCACAAACAAAATCAAATCAAATAGATAAAACTAAAAATACACAGAACAAAACTTAGAACATATAGCTCTTAATTATAAATTCATGAATTGTGAACACTGTAATCATTGATTACGATTTATGAACTGTTCCAGTGTCTCTGTTAGTCGCTTGACAGTAATAATGAATTAATAATATATATTGAATAAAAAATCCAAAAACTATGTACTCACTCATCACGAAATGTCCAGACCTAGAGAACAGATTTTGATGAAACCCACCCAATTAGAAAGAATTTCTCCAAACTCATTTTCTCAGCCCTTCAACAATTCATTTTTTCATAAGAGTATCACTAGCATTACAGTAATTTAAGTCATTAAGTTATTTCAAGCAGATTATACAAACAAACAAAAAAGAAAGGAAAGAAAGAAAGAAATAACCACTGCATGATAAAAGCTTGGCCAATTTGACTTCTAATGTGGAATGTTTAAGGTAATTTCTACTAACTCTAACATGATTGCACTACTTTGCATCCGCCTAAAGTAGACGTACAGTATAGGGTTTCTAGAATATAACTTTTTGGTATTTAGGAGAATGGTAGCTGGACATTTTGATGCGATGGTCTAAAACTTTAGAAATAATAATTGGGAGAAGGGTAAGCGAGTGTAGAGAACCACTCCGTTGCGAAGCAAGGGCTGTCGGCTAGTTATTTAATAACTTTCACTAGTATCTAAATTGATAAAACGGTAATAATGTGAATAAAATGTACAATTATAAAACTTCCATGCTTTAAAATAGATAGCTTGTGTGTTGCACTCGTTTTACCAAACTTACTGTAATCAAAACATCGATAACGATATCACACGCAAAACTCGTTTAATCCGCTGCACGTAATGTAATAATTTCAGGTCAATTACACCAAAAATATATTGGATATAGTCCAATATATTCAATAAATAAATAGAAAATATAAAATTGATATATTTGTATTATACCGTATATTATACTGTAAACTTGCTGGTAGGTTAATGTGAGTGGCCCCTCTAACAGTGGTTACATATGTATCATTCCATATTATCCGAAATATAGCCTGCTTCAGATATTGCTATGATGTAAAACGTTGAACTTCATTTAAAATGTTAGGATCTCTTCCGTTAGTTCACTACCACAACCATAACTTAGGTTAACCTAACATAACCAAACCTAACATAACCTTACCAAACCTAACTTAACCTAAAGAAACCTAACTTAACACAACCAAAGTAGTGGTAGGGAATTACGGAAAAGGTACAATTGATATCCTTAAATGGTATTTAATGAGACGCTTAGCTAATTTTATAGAATATTTATGGTTTATGTCACATAATATGTTTTGTGATATTAATCTTAAGTCATATTGAAACATGTACACCCTTAATACTGAGGACACATCATAAAAAAAATAACACTAAAGTTGTGGCCAGGAAAAACTGTGAGTATCTGGAAACTCATTTTGATTAACTCTGTATGGATCCAAATAAGTACATAACCTGTTGAAACCACCCTAAAGAGTAGGCCTACGTATTTAAATTATTATATTTCGTTATTTCTCCTAGTAATTAATTAAGATCAGAAATGAAATGTATTTCAAAATTTAAATTTTTAAATATATTAGTTACGATATTTTTGTATGACTCATCAGTAATTGCACATTATCTACTAGAAGGACCTCCAAGGAGAGCATATATGTAAACAGAAAATATTTAGTGTAACGTACTAAAGATATTTATGTATTTTGAGGTTAAGTAGTAAATAGGGCTTTGGAGTCTTAACTTCATTTTCTGAAGAAGAAGTAAAAACCTTTTTCATTTTATTTCATATAACCCTGGATTAATTTTTTCATTTAAGTGTCTCAGGTATTCCACGATGTCGGAACTTAAATTTTACAAAATGGAGTTGAACCTTGTCTGAAGTAGAATTAAATCATATACTACACTAATGTTCAGATTAGTTTTTCCTTGAAATCAATAATTTTGGATCAAAGATGATTAATTATAGATTAGTATATCTCAATGTGTATGATCGTTTCTGGAAGGTTGGAGATGGTACATAAGGACCTACTAGTGGAGGGTGTATAGTAAGGCATACAACTGAGTGGCAATAACTAGGACACACAAATACTGGCCCTATATCTTAACAAACACCTGTTTAAACTCTGTCAGCAAATATATATGAGGTGTTACATAAGGACTCACTAGTGGAGGGTGTACAGTAAGTCATACAGCTGAGTGGCAATAACTAGGACAAACAAATACTAGTCCTATCTCTTAACAAACACCTGTTTAAACTCTGTCAGTAAATATATATGAGGTGTTACATAAGGACTCACTAGTGGACGGTGTTCAGTAAGTCATACGGCTAAGTGGCAATAACTAGGACACACAAATACTGACCCTATCTCTTAACAAACCCCTGTTTAAACTCTGTCAGTAAATATGTATGGGATGGTACATAAGGACCTACTAGAGGAGGGTGTTCAGTAAGTCATACGGCTTAGTGGCAATAACTAGGACACACAAATACTAGTCCTATCTCTTAACAAACACCTGTTTAAACTCTGTCAGTAAATATGTATGGGATGGTACATAAGGACCTACTAGAGGAGGGTGTTCAGTAAGTCATACGGCTAAGTGGCAATAACTAGGACACACAAATACTGGCCATATCTCTTAACAAACACCTGTTTAAACTCTGTCAGTAAATATGTATGGGATGGTACATAAGGACCTACTAGAGGAGGGTGTTCAGTAAGTCATACGGCTAAGTGGCAATAACTAGGACACACAAATACTGACCCTATCTCTTAACAAACACCTGTTTAAACTCTGTCAGTAAATATGTATGGGATGTTACATAAGGACCTACTAGTGGAGGGTGTACAGTAAGTCATACAGCTGAGTGGCAATAACTAGGACACACAAATACTAGTCCTATCTCTTAACAAACACCTGTTTAAACTCTGTCAGTAAATATGTATGGGATGGTACATAAGGACCTACTAGAGGAGGGTGTTCAGTAAGTCATACGGCTATTTGGCAATAACTAGGACACACAAATACTAGTCCTATCTCTTAACAAACCCCTGTTTAAACTCTGTCAGTAAATATGTATGGGATGTTACATAAGGACCTACTAGTGGAGGGTGTACAGTAAGTCATACGGCTAAGTGGCAATAACTAGGACACACAAATACTAGTCCTATCTCTTAACAAACACCTGTTTAAACTCTGTCAGTAAATATGTATGGGATGGTACATAAGGACCTACTAGAGGAGGGTGTTCAGTAAGCCATACAGCTGAGTGGCAATAACTAGGACACACAAATACTGGCCATATCTCTTGAGAAGCACCTGTTTAAACTCTGTCAGTAAATATGTATGAGGTGTTACATAAGGACTCACTAGTGGAGGGTGTTCAGTAAGTCATACAGCTAAGTGGCAATAACTAGGACACACAAATACTAGTCCTATCTCTTAACAAACACCTGTTTAAACTCTGTCAGTAAATATGTATGGGATGGTACATAAGGACCTACTAGAGGAGGGTGTTCAGTAAGTCATACGGCTAAGTGGCAATAACTAGGACACACAAATACTAGTCCTATCTCTTAACAAACACCTGTTTAAACTCTGTCAGTAAATATGTATGGGATGGTACATAAGGACCTACTAGAGGAGGGTGTTCAGTAAGTCATACGGCTAAGTGGCAATAACTAGGACACACAAATACTGGCCCTATCTCTTGAGAAGCACCTGTTTAAACTCTGTCAGTAAATATGTATGGGATGGTACATAAGGACCTACTAGAGGAGGGTGTTCAGTAAGTCATACGGCTAAGTGGCAATAACTAGGACACACAAATACTAGTCCTATCTCTTGAGAAGCACCTGTTTAAACTCTGTCAGTAAATATGTATGAGGTGTTACATAAGGACTCACTAGTGGAGGGTGTTCAGTAAGTCATACAGCTGAGTGGCAATAACTAGGACACACAAATACTGGCCATATCTCTTGAGAAGCACCTGTTTAAACTCTGTCAGTAAATATGTATGAGATGTTACATAAGGACCTACTAGTGGAGGGTGTACAGTAAGTCATACAGCTGAGTGGCAATAACTAGGACACACAAATACTGGCCATATCTCTTGAGAAGCACCTGTTTAAACTCTGTCAGTAAATATGTATGGGATGTTACATATGGACTCACTAGTGGAGGGTGTTCAGTAAGTCATACAGCTGAGTGGCAATAACTAGGACACACGAATACTGGCCCTATCTCTTGAGAAGCACCTGTTTAAACTCTGTCAGTAAATATGTATGGGATGGTACATAAGGACCTACTAGAGGAGGGTGTTCAGTAAGTCATACGGCTAAGTGGCAATAACTAGGACACACAAATACTAGTCCTATCTCTTGAGAAGCACCTGTTTAAACTCTGTCAGTAAATATATATGAGGTGTTACATATGGACTCACTAGTGGAGGGTGTTCAGTAAGTCATACAGCTGAGTGGCAATAACTAGGACACACGAATACTGGCCCTATCTCTTGAGAAGCACCTGTTTAAACTCTGTCAGTAAATATGTATGGGATGTTACATATGGACTCACTAGTGGAGGGTGTTCAGTAAGTCATACAGCTGAGTGGCAATAACTAGGACACACAAATACTGGCCATATCTCTTGAGAAGCACCTGTTTAAACTCTGTCAGTAAATATGTATGGGATGTTACATATGGACTCACTAGTGGAGGGTGTTCAGTAAGTCATACAGCTGAGTGGCAATAACTAGGACACACGAATACTGGCCCTATCTCTTGAGAAGCACCTGTTTAAACTCTGTCAGTAAATATGTATGAGGTGTTACATAAGGACTCACTAGTGGAGGGTGTTCAGTAAGTCATACAGCTAAGTGGCAATAACTAGGACACACAAATACTAGTCCTATCTCTTAACAAACACCTGTTTAAACTCTGTCAGTAAATATGTATGGGATGGTACATAAGGACCTACTAGAGGAGGGTGTTCAGTAAGTCATACGGCTAAGTGGCAATAACTAGGACACACAAATACTAGTCCTATCTCTTGAGAAGCACCTGTTTAAACTCTGTCAGTAAATATGTATGAGGTGTTACATAAGGACTCACTAGTGGAGGGTGTTCAGTAAGTCATACAGCTAAGTGGCAATAACTAGGACACACAAATACTGGCCATATCTCTTGAGAAGCACCTGTTTAAACTCTGTCAGTAAATATGTATGAGTTGTTACATATGGACTCACTAGTGGAGGGTGTACAGTAAGTCATACAGCTGAGTGGCAATAACTAGGACACACAAATACTGGCCATATCTCTTGAGAAGCACCTGTTTAAACTCTGTCAGTAAATATGTATGGGATGTTACATATGGACTCACTAGTGGAGGGTGTTCAGTAAGTCATACAGCTGAGTGGCAATAACTAGGACACACGAATACTAGTCCTATCTCTTGAGAAGCACCTGTTTAAACTCTGTCTGTAAATATATATGAGTTGTTACATATGGACTCACTAGTGGAGGGTGTACAGTAAGTCATACAGCTGAGTGGCAATAACTAGGACACACAAATACTAGTCCTATCTCTTGAGAAGCACCTGTTTAAACTCTGTCTGTAAATATATATGAGTTGTTACATATGGACTCACTAGTGGAGGGTGTACAGTAAGCCATACAGCTGAGTGTCAATAACTAGGACACACAAATACTGGTCCTATCTCTTGAGAAGCACCTGTTTAAACTCTGTCTGTAAATATATATGAGTTGTTACATATGGACTCACTAGTGGAGGGTGTACAGTAAGTCATACAGCTGAGTGGCAATAACTAGGACACACAAATACTAGTCCTATCTCTTGAGAAGCACCTGTTTAAACTCTGTCTGTAAATATATATGAGTTGTTACATATGGACTCACTAGTGGAGGGTGTACAGTAAGCCATACAGCTGAGTGTCAATAACTAGGACACACAAATACTGGCCATATCTCTTGAGAAGCACCTGTTTAAACTCTGTCAGTAAATATATATGAGGTGTTACATATAGACTCACTAGTGGAGGGTATACAGTAAGCCATACAGCTGAGTGGCAATAACTAGGACACACAAATACTAGTCCTATCTCTTGAGAAGCACCTGTTTAAACTCTGTCTGTAAATATATATGAGTTGTTACATATGGACTCACTAGTGGAGGGTGTACAGTAAGTCATACAGCTGAGTGGCAATAACTAGGACACACAAATACTAGTCCTATCTCTTGAGAAGCACCTGTTTAAACTCTGTCAGTAAATATATATGAGGTGTTACATATAGACTCACTAGTGGAGGGTGTACAGCAAGTCATACAGCTGAGTGTCAATAACTAGGACACACAAATACTGACCCTATCTCTTGAGAAGCACCTGTTTAAACTCTGTCAGTAAATATATATGAGGTGTTACATATAGACTCACTAGTGGAGGGTATACAGTAAGCCATACAGCTGAGTGTCAATAACTAGGACACACAAATACTGACCCTATCTCTTGAGAAGCACCTGTTTAAACTCTGTCAGTAAATATATATGAGGTGTTACATATAGACTCACTAGTGGAGGGTATACAGTAAGTCATACGGCTGAGTGTCAATAACTAGGACACACAAATACTGACCCTATCTCTTGAGAAGCACCTGTTTAAACTCTGTCAGTAAATATATATGAGGTGTTACATATAGACTCACTAGTGGAGGGTGTACAGTAAGCCATACAGCTGAGTGTCAATAACTAGGACACACAAATACTGACCCTATCTCTTGAGAAGCACCTGTTTAAACTCTGTCTGTAAATATATATGAGTTGTTACATATGGACTCACTAGTGGAGGGTGTTCAGTAAGCCATACAGCTGAGTGTCAATAACTAGGACACACAAATACTGACCCTATCTCTTGAGAAGCACCTGTTTAAACTCTGTCTGTAAATATGTATGAGATGTTACATATGGACTCACTAGTGGAGGGTGTTCAGTAAGTCATACAGCTAAGTGGCAATAACTAGGACACACAAATACTGACCCTATCTCTTGAGAAGCACCTGTTTAAACTCTGTCTGTAAATATATATGAGTTGTTACATAAGGACCTACTAGTGGAGGGTGTACAGTAAGTCATACAGCTAAGTGGCAATAACTAGGACACACAAATACTGACCCTATCTCTTGAGAAGCACCTGTTTAAACTCTGTCTGTAAATATATATGAGTTGTTACATAAGGACCTACTAGTGGAGGGTGTACAGTAAGTCATACAGCTAAGTGGCAATAACTAGGACACACAAATACTGACCCTATCTCTTGAGAAGCACCTGTTTAAACTCTGTCTGTAAATATGTATGAGATGTTACATATGGACTCACTAGTGGAGGGTGTTCAGTAAGTCATACAGCTGAGTGTCAATAACTAGGACACACAAATACTGACCCTATCTCTTGAGAAACATCTGTTTAAAACGGTGTCAGTAAATATGTATGGGATGTTACATAAGGACCTACTAGTGGAGGGTGTACAGTAAGTCATACAGCTGAGTGCCAATAACTAGGACACACAAATACTGGCCCTATCTCTTGAGAAGCACCTGTTTAAACTCTGTCTGTAAATATGTATGAGATGTTACATATGGACTCACTAGTGGAGGGTGTTCAGTAAGTCATACAGCTGAGTGTCAATAACTAGGACACACAAATACTGACCCTATCTCTTGAGAAGCACCTGTTTAAACTCTGTCTGTAAATATGTATGAGATGTTACATAAGGACCTACTAGTGGAGGGTGTTCAGTAAGTCATACAGCTGAGTGTCAATAACTAGGACACACAAATACTGGCCCTATCTCTTGAGAAGCACCTGTTTAAACTCTGTCTGTAAATATGTATGAGATGTTACATATGGACCTACTAGTGGAGGGTGTACAGTAAGTCATACAGCTAAGTGGCAATAACTAGGACACACAAATACTGGCCATATCTCTTGAGAAGCACCTGTTTAAACTCTGTCTGTAAATATGTATGAGATGTTACATATGGACTCACTAGTGGAGGGTGTTCAGTAAGTCATACAGCTGAGTGTCAATAACTAGGACACACAAATACTGACCCTATCTCTTGAGAAGCACCTGTTTAAACTCTGTCTGTAAATATGTATGAGATGTTACATATGGACTCACTAGTGGAGGGTGTTCAGTAAGTCATACAGCTGAGTGTCAATAACTAGGACACACAAATACTAGTCCTATCTCTTGAGAAGCACCTGTTTAAACTCTGTCAGTAAATATGTATGAGATGTTACATATGGACTCACTAGTGGAGGGTGTTCAGTAAGCCATACAGCTAAGTGTCAATAACTAGGACACACAAATACTAGTCCTATCTCTTAACAAACACCTGTTTAAACTCTGTCAGTAAATATGTATGAGTTGTTACATATGGACTCACTAGTGGAGGGTGTTCAGTAAGCCATACAGCTAAGTGGCAATAACTAGAACACACAAATACTGACCCTATCTCTTGAGAAGCACCTGTTTAAACTCTGTCTGTAAATATGTATGAGATGTTACATATGGACTCACTAGTGGAGGGTGTTCAGTAAGTCATACAGCTGAGTGTCAATAACTAGGACACACAAATACTGACCCTATCTCTTGAGAAGCACCTGTTTAAACTCTGTCTGTAAATATGTATGAGATGTTACATATGGACTCACTAGTGGAGGGTGTTCAGTAAGCCATACAGCTAAGTGTCAATAACTAGGACACACAAATACTAGTCCTATCTCTTAACAAACACCTGTTTAAACTCTGTCTGTAAATATGTATGAGATGTTACATATGGACTCACTAGTGGAGGGTGTTCAGTAAGCCATACAGCTAAGTGTCAATAACTAGGACACACAAATACTAGTCCTATCTCTTAACAAACACCTGTTTAAACTCTGTCTGTAAATATGTATGAGATGTTACATATGGACCTACTAGTAGAGGGTGTACAGTAAGCCATACAGCTAAGTGTCAATAACTAGGACACACAAATACTAGTCCTATCTCTTAACAAACACCTGTTTAAACTCTGTCAGTAAATATGTATGAGTTGTTACATATGGACTCACTAGTGGAGGGTGTTCAGTAAGTCATACGGCTAAGTGGCAATAACTAGGACACACAAATACTGACCCTATCTCTTAACAAACACCTGTTTAAACTCTGTCAGTAAATATGTATGAGATGTTACATAAGGACTCACTAGTGGAGGGTGTTCAGTAAGTCATACAGCTGAGTGGCAATAACTAGGACACACAAATACTAGTCCTATCTCTTAACAAACACCTGTTTAAACTCTGTCAGTAAATATATATGAGTTGTTACATATGGACTCACTAGTGGAGGGTGTTCAGTAAGTCATACAGCTGAGTGGCAATAACTAGGACACACAAATACTAGTCCTATCTCTTAACAAACACCTGTTTAAACTCTTTCAGTAAATATGTATGGGATGGTACATAAGGACCTACTAGAGGAGGGTGTTCAGTAAGTCATACGGCTAAGTGGCAATAACTAGGACACACAAATACTAGTCCTATCTCTTAACAAACACCTGTTTAAACTCTGTCAGTAAATATGTATGGGATGGTACATAAGGACCTACTAGAGGAGGGTGTTCAGTAAGTCATACGGCTAAGTGGCAATAACTAGGACACACAAATACTAGTCCTATCTCTTAACAAACACCTGTTTAAACTCTGTCAGTAAATATGTATGGGATGGTACATAAGGACCTACTAGAGGAGGGTGTTCAGTAAGTCATACGGCTAAGTGGCAATAACTAGGACACACAAATACTGGCCATACCTCTTAACAAACACCTGTTTAAACTCTGTCAGTAAATATGTATGGGATGGTACATAAGGACCTACTAGAGGAGGGTGTTCAGTAAGTCATACGGCTAAGTGGCAATAACTAGGACACACAAATACTAGTCCTATCTCTTAACAAACACCTGTTTAAACTCTGTCAGTAAATATGTATGGGATGGTACATAAGGACCTACTAGAGGAGGGTGTTCAGTAAGTCATACGGCTAAGTGGCAATAACTAGGACACACAAATACTAGTCCTATCTCTTAACAAACACCTGTTTAAACTCTGTCAGTAAATATGTATGGGATGGTACATAAGGACCTACTAGAGGAGGGTGTTCAGTAAGTCATACAGCTGAGTGGCAATAATTAGGACACACGAATACAAGCCCTATCTCTTAACAAACACCTGTTTAAACTCTGTCAGTAAATATGTATGGGATGGTACATAAGGACCTACTAGAGGAGGGTGTTCAGTAAGTCATACGGCTAAGTGGCAATAACTAGGACACACAAATACTAGTCCTATCTCTTAACAAACACCTGTTTAAACTCTGTCAGTAAATATGTATGAGATGGTACATAAGGACCTACTAGTGGAGGGTATACAGCAAGTCATACGGCTAAGTGGCAATAACTAGGACACACAAATACTAGTCCTATCTCTTAACAAACACCTGTTTAAACTCTGTCAGTAAATATGTATGGGATGGTACATAAGGACCTACTAGAGGAGGGTGTTCAGTAAGTCATACGGCTAAGTGGCAATAACTAGGACACACAAATACTGGCCCTATCTCTTAACAAACACCTGTTTAAACTCTGTCAGTAAATATGTATGGGATGTTACATAAGGACCTACTAGTGGAGGGTGTAGAGTAAGCCATACAGCTTAGTGGCAATAACTAGGACACACAAATACTAGTCCTATCTCTTGAGAAGCACCTGTTTAATCTCTGTCAGTAAATATGTATGGGATGTTACATAAGGACCTACTAGTGGAGAGTGTATACAGCAAGTCATGCGGCTGAGTGGCAATAACTAGGACACACAAATACTAGTCCTATCTCTTGAGAAGCACCTGTTTAATCTCCGTCAGTAAATATGTATGGGATGTTACATAAGGACCTACTAGTGGAGAGTGTATACAGCAAGTCATGCGGCTGAGTGGCAATAACTAGGACACACAAATACTGGCCATATCTCTTGAGAAGCACCTGTTTAAACTCTGTCAGTAAATATGTATGGGATGTTACATAAGGACCTACTAGTGGAGGATGTACAGCAAGTCATACGGCTGAGTGGCAATAACTAGGACACACAAATACTGGCCCTATCTCTTGAGAAGCACCTGTTTAAACTCTGTCAGTAAATATGTATGGGATGTTACATAAGGACCTACTAGTGGAGGGTGTACAGTAAGTCATACAGCTGAGTGGCAATAACTAGGACACACAAATACTGGCCCTATCTCTTGAGAAGCACCTGTTTAAACTCTGTCAGTAAATATGTATGGGATGTTACATAAGGACCTACTAGTGGAGGGTGTTCAGTAAGTCATACGGCTGAGTGGCAATAACTAGGACACACAAATACTGGCCCTATCTCT
Source organism: Stictocephala bisonia (assembly GCA_035578905.1). Classification (NCBI taxonomy): domain Eukaryota; kingdom Metazoa; phylum Arthropoda; class Insecta; order Hemiptera; family Membracidae; genus Stictocephala; species Stictocephala bisonia. Next base: position 26,182,592 of record JAQJVL010000001.1, on the reverse strand, counting down.
TGAGAAGCACCTGTTTAAACTCTGTCTGTAAATATGTATGGGATGTTACATAAGGACCTACTAGTGGAGGGTGTTCAGTAAGTCATACAGCTGAGTGGCAATAACTAGGACACACAAATACTGGCCCTATCTCTTGAGAAGCACCTGTTTAAACTCTGTCAGTAAATATGTATGGGATGTTACATAAGGACCTACTAGTGGAGGATGTACAGCAAGTCATACGGCTGAGTGGCAATAACTAGGACACACAAATACTGGCCATATCTCTTGAGAAGAACCTGTTTAAACTCTGTCAGTAAATATGTATAGGATGTTACATAAGGACCTAATAGTGGAGGATGTACAGCAAGTCATGCGGCTGAGTGGCAATAACTAGGACACATAAATACTGGCCCTATCTCTTGAGAAGCACCTGTTTTACCTCTGTCAGTAAATATGTAAGGATGTTACATAAGGACCTACTAGTGGAGAGTGTATACAGCAAGTCATGCGGCTGAGTGGCAATAACTAGGACACACAAATACTGGCCCTATCTCTAGATAAGCACCTGTTTAAACTCTGTCAGTAAATATGTATGGGATGTTACATAAGGACCTACTAGTGGAGGGTGTACAGTAAGTCATACAACTGCATGGCAATAACTAGGACACACAAATACTGGCCATATCTCTTGAGAAGCACCTGTTTAAACTCTGTCAGTAAATATGTATGGGATGTTACATAAGGACCTACTAGTGGAAGGTGTACAGTAAGTCATACAGCTGAGTGGCAATAACTAGCACACAAATACTGGCCATATCTCTTGAGAAGCACCTGTTTAAACTCTGTCAGTAAATATGTATGGGATGTTACATAAGGACCTACTAGTGGAGGATGTACAGCAAGTCATGCGGCTGAGTGGCAATAACTAGGACACACAAATACTGGCCATATCTCTTGAGAAACACCTATTTAAACTCTGTCAGTAAATATATATGAGGTGTTACATATGGACTCACTAGTGGAGGGTGTTCAGTAAGTCATACAGCTGAGTGGCAATAACTAGGACACACAAATACTGGCCATATCTCTTGAGAAGCACCTGTTTAAACTCTGTCAGTAAATATGTATGGGATGTTACATAAGGACCTACTAGTGGAGGATGTACAGTAAGTCATACGGCTAAGTGGCAATAACTAGGACACACAAATACTGACCCTATCTCTTGAGAAGCACCTCTTTAAACTCTGTCAGTAAATATATATGAGGTGTTACATATGGACTCACTAGTGGAGGGTGTTCAGTAAGTCATACGGCTAAGTGGCAATAACTAGGACACACAAATACTGGCCCTATCTCTTGAGAAGCACCTCTTTAAACTCTGTCAGTAAATATGTATGGGATGATACATAAGGACCTACTAGTGGAGGATGTACAGCAAGTCTTGCGGCTGAGTGGCAATAACTAGGACACACAAATACTGGCCATATCTCTTGAGAAGAACCTGTTTAAACTCTGTCAGTAAATATGTATGGGATGATACATAAGGACCTACTAGTGGAGGATGTACAGCAAGTCATGCGGCTGAGTGGCAATAACTAGGACACACAAATACTGGCCCTATCTCTTGAGAAGCACCTCTTTAAACTCTGTCAGTAAATATGTATGGGATGATACATAAGGACCTACTAGTGGAGGATGTACAGCAAGTCATGCGGCTGAGTGGCAATAACTAGGACACACAAATACTGGCCATATCTCTTGAGAAGCACCTGTTTAAACTCTGTCAGTAAATATGTATGGGATGTTACATAAGGACCTACTAGTGGAGGGTGTACAGTAAGCCATACGGCTTAGTGGCAATAACTAGGACAAACGAATACTGGCCCTATATCTTGAGAAACCCCTGTTTGAACTCTGTCAGTTAATATGTATGGGATGGTATATAAGGACCTACTAGTGGAGGGTGTACAGTAAGCAATTAGTGGCAATAACTAGGACAGGTGAATCATATTTCTTCCCTACTCGAAAAACTCTTGAGTACGCGCATACGGAACGGAATTTTCTCTTGAGACATTATACATGAATTCATAGTTTTCAAACCTGACAAAGCGGTTCTCGTTGGTATCTGTGAGGAAAAGTCAAATACAGATTGTTTGTACAGTGAGGTAACTGAAAAGTAGAAAATAATGAGCAATGTTACAAAACAGATCGTGGTCGCCTTACCAAACCGATGATGCCATCAAAGAGAGAAGTAGGCCTATGGCTGATGTCTTCCTCAAGTTACCGCCGCGTGCGCCGAGCCTTTGTTTGCCACCGTTGATTGCGTCATCAGCCGACCCTAGCATGTCGACTGTTGAGTTAACCCCATACTAACGTTTTACATTTTAGTTGAACAATGAAATAAGTCCACAAGTAAAAAATTAAAGGCCTTAATTCATCACGTGTGGTAAAATTAATCACTAACCTTTTGTGTGATTCCCAGCACCATTAGTGAATTAATCACTAAATACAAGGAGTCCCAGAAGTAGTGACAAACTTCGGGAAATGGTTATATAGATCAAAATAAATGAAAATCAAGAATAAATGTTTAACCAAAAACGCTTCGTTTACCAGATATCCGCCATTTTGTTTTTTTTTTTTAACAAAAGAATTTTTATATCCAGGTTGGCTCAACTGATCTTTATGAAACTCGCTATTCATGTTAAGAAAATAAAGAACTATTCCAGAAAAAATAATCTACTGAATCTAATTTTTAGTTTCAAAATGGCGGCAATTTTAAATATTTGAACGGAAATTACGGGAAAACAGAAAAAAAAAATATTGCTAAGAACAAGTTTTTTTATATAATTTTATTACCAATCTATCAATATCAAACAAATTATAATCGAACAAAAAATAACCGACACAAATGTCAATGTGTTTCGGTTATATTTCGCAAGGTTATAATTTTAATGATACTGACATTGGCACTAAAACTGTCAAACAAAATTGTTCTTAGCAATATTTTTTATTTTTTGCCTCTTTCCTACAATTTCCGTTAAAATATTCAAAATAGTCGCCATTTTAAATCAAGTTTATTATTTTTTTCTATAACAGGTCTTTATTACCGTTACATGCATGTCGAGTTTCATAAAGATAAGTTCAGTTAACTTTGAGATAAAAACTGTTTTTTGGAAAAAATGGCGGATATCTGGTAAACGAATTTTTTTTGGAAAAAATTTATCCTTTATTTTCTCCTTATTTTGACCATTTCCCAAAGTTTGGCACTTTACTTCTGGGACACCCTGTTTAAGGTTAGTAATCAATAATACCACACCGTGATGAAATAAGGCCTTTCCACAAAAGGATAATTTTACTAAAGTGCAGTCAATGTTCAAGGTGTTATTTAGGGATGATGATTTGGTGTCATATTAAATGTGTATAAAGAATATATAGGTAACAGAGAGCTAAATAATGGTGGTACGAATGGGGGGGGGGGGGCCGGTAATCAAGGTTACTGTTGCAGGCTACAGTGGCAATAGTATACTTATAGTGATCCTTGTGCACCTGATCTAGAAATTGCAAGATTTTTGTAGTCTGTTCAATTGTGTTGAGAAGATTGTAGACTATAGGCCTATCTTATAGGCCTATCTTATATTGTATAAGAGTGAACAAACTGTCGCTGAACCTTGGTGGTAAGCGTACCAAACACCACGCTTATCATTGCAGCCACAACCACTCCCAGACAGTTACAGAAAAATACTGAATCTTTTTACTGTTTCCGTTATGGTCTAGCAAAATAGACGAAATCCCCAATAGAATATAGTGACAATCCATGTGAAAGAATACAATTGTTTATTATTTGAGTTAGCCGTTAACTGTTGTGCAAGGGAGTTATAATGAGTCGAATGTTCAGTTGTGAATGTAACAATGAATTTGATGAGCAGTTGTGTACATGGAGATGATTTTGGTGATCAGTTTTGTTTGTAGAGATAAGTTGCATGACCAGTTGTATATATGTGAACAATTTGGACGACCAGTTGTGTTTGTAGAGATACATTCGGTGCCCCAGTTGTGTATAGGGATGAATTGCATGACCAGTTGTATATATGTGAACAATTTGGACGACCAGTTGTGTTTGTAGAGATACATTCGGTGCCCCAGTTGTGTATAGGGATGAATTGCATGACCAGTTGTATATATGTGAACAATTTGGACGACCAGTTGTGTTTGTAGAGATACATTCGGAGCCCCAGTTGTGTATAGGGATGAATTGCATGACCAGTTGTATATATGTGAACAATTTGGACGACCAGTTGTGTTTGTAGAGATACATTCGGTGCCCCAGTTGTGTATAGGGATGAATTGCATGACCAGTTGTATATATGTGAACAATTTGGACGACCAGTTGTGTTTGTAGAGATACATTCGGTGCCCCAGTTGTGTATAGGGATGAATTGCATGACCAGTTGTATATATGTGAACAATTTGGACGACCAGTTGTGTTTGTAGAGATACATTCGGTGCCCCAGTTGTGTATAGGGATGAATTGCATGACCAGTTGTATATATGTGAACAATTTGGACGACCAGTTGTGTTTGTAGAGATACATTCGGTGCCCCAGTTGTGTATAGGAATGAATTGCATGACCAGTTGTGTATATGGGGGATGATTTGGATGACTATTTACATTTGTTAAGATGAATTGAATGAATAGTTTTGTGTAGGGATGATTGATTGGTTGTCAGTGGCGTGTGGTTGTGAAAAGATAGTAGCTAGCCTTGTAAAACTAGTTTTACACTACGCTGTTTTTGTTGTTTTGATATGTTTAATACATATGTGAATGATTGCATAAGCTAATTTAAAGTTATTCTAAGTTATACTTTGCTTAGAATTGTTATTGATCTACAGTTCTCTACCTATTTAGATGCGTTGGTGTGTCCACATGGCTACACGAGTACGAAACATCAACATCCATTTTTCTAATTATGTAAATGACTTCCAATATAAAGAGATTGTAACTTAATTGTAAAATATTAAATTACCATATTTATTAGACAAATTACAATACTCATTTTGCGAATTAAGAAAATAAAAATGATATATTTGATTTATATTAGCAATAAAAGTTTGCTATGGGTATTACTTCTGCTACTATAATCTGTTTTAAGATTATTAAATACGTAATTTACATCATACAAGATGTAACACTTTATACGTAATTTATATAGTACAAGGTGTAACATATTATACGTAATTCACGTAGTACAAAGTGTCACATTTGATACGTAATTCACGTAGTACAAGGTGTAACACTTTATACGTAATTCCCGTAGTACAAGGTGTAACATATTATACGTAATTCACGTAGTACAAAGTGTCACATTTGATACGTAATTCCCGTAGTACAAGGTGTAACATATTATACGTAATTCACGTAGTACAAAGTGTCACATTTGATACGTAATTCACGTAGTACAAGGTGTAACACTTTATACGTAATACCCGTAGTATAAGGTGTAACATATTATACGTAATTCACGTAGTACAAAGTGTCACATTTGATACGTAATTCCCGTAGTACAAGGTGTAACATATTATACGTAATTCACGTAGTACAAAGTGTCACATTTGATACGTAATTCACGTAGTACAAGGTGTAACACTTTATACGTAATTCCCGTAGTACAAGGTGTAACATATTATACGTAATTCACGTAGTACAAAGTGTCACATTTGATACGTAATTCACGTAGTACAAGGTGTAACACTTTATACGTAATTCCCGTAGTACAAGGTGTAACATATTATACGTAATTTACGTAGTACAAAGTGTCACATTTGATACGTAATTCCCGTAGTACAAGGTGTAACATATTATACGTAATTCACGTAGTACAAAGTGTCACATTTGATACGTAATTCACGTAGTACAAGGTGTAACACTTTATACGTAATTCCCGTAGTACAAGGTGTAACATATTATACGTAATTCACGTAGTACAAAGTGTCACATTTGATACGTAATTCACGTAGTACAAGGTGTAACACTTTATACGTAATTCCCGTAGTACAAGGTGTAACATATTATACGTAATTCACGTAGTACAAAGTGTCACATTTGATACGTAATTCCCGTAGTACAAGGTGTAACATATTATACGTAATTCACGTAGTACAAAGTGTCACATTTGATACGTAATTCACGTAGTACAAGGTGTAACACTTTATACGTAATTCCCGTAGTATAAGGTGTAACATATTATACGTAATTCACGTAGTACAAAGTGTCACATTTGATACGTAATTCCCGTAGTACAAGGTGTAACACTTTATACGTAATTTCCGTAGTACAAGGTGTAACACTTTATAAGTAATTCCCGTAGTACAAGGTGTAACACTTTATACGTAATTTCCGTAGTACAAGGTGTAACACGTTATACGTATTTCACGTAGTACAAGGTGTAACACTTTATACTATTTCATGTAGTACATGGTGTAACACTTTATACGTATTTCACGTAGTACAAGGTGTCACATTTTTAAAGTTTTTCACATTCTAAAGTTACCATATTTAAAATGTAATTCACATCATATAGAGGTATCACAATTGGAACGTAATCCACAACCTAAAATGTGTCATATTTTATACATAATTTACACCGTATAAGTTATCACATTTGATACTTAATTCACACCGTACAAAGTATCACATTTGATACGTAATTCACACCGTACAAGGTATCACATTTGATACGTAATTCGCACCGTACAAGGTATCATATTTTATACATAATTCACACCGTACAAGGTATCACATTTGATACGTAATTCACACCGTACAATGCATTACATTTAATACGTAATTCACACCCTACAATGTTTCAAATTTTATACATAATTCACACCGTACAAGGTATCACATTTGATACGTGATTCACACCGTACAATGCATTACATTTAATACGTAATTCACACCGTACAAGGTATCACATTTGATACGTAATTCGCACCGTACAAGGTATCACATTTGATACGTAATTCGCACCGTACAAGGTATCATATTTTATACATAATTCACACCGTACAAGGTATCACATTTGATACGTAATTCACACCGTACAAGGTATCACATTTGATACGTAATTCGCACCGTACAAGGTATCATATTTTATACATAATTCACACCGTACAAGGTATCACATTTGATACGTAATTCACACCGTACAATGCATTACATTTAATACGTAATTCACACCCTACAATGTTTCAAATTTTACACATAATTCACACCGAACAAGATATCACATTTAATGCGTCATTCACACCGTACAAGGTATCACATTTAATACGTAATTCACACCGTACATGGTTTCACATTTTATACGTAATTCACACCGTACAATATATCACATTTAATACGTTATTCACATCATACAAGACATCACATTTGATACGTAATTCACATTCTACAATGTGTCAAATGTTATACGTAATTCACACCGTACAAGATATCACATTTAATACGTCATTCACACCGTACAAGGTATCACATTTTATACGTAATTCACACCCTACCATGTGTCAAATGTTATACGTAATTCACACCGTACAAGGTATCACATTTAATACGTAATTCACACCGTACATGGTTTCACATTTTATACGTAATTCACACCCTACCATGTGTCAAATGTTATACGTAATTCACACCGTACAATATATCACATTTAATACGTTATTCACATCATACAAGACATCACATTTGATACGTAATTCACATTCTACAATGTGTCAAATGTTATACGTAATTCACACCGTACAAGATATCACATTTAATACGTCATTCACACCGTACAAGGTATCACATTTGATACGTAATTCACACCCTACAATGTGTCAAATGTTATACGTAATTAATATATCACATGCGGTATTCTCATTTGTATTAATTATTTCGTCTACTCCTTTGGACTATTCTTGTCTTCGAACTACTATTATGGGAGTAGGGGATATATTGGGAATACATACGTTGATTAAAATGGGATTAAGAAAAGAGGCTTGTTAAGTGCATCTCGATTCGGGTAAATCATTCATGCACTTGTTAATAGCGTCGGAATTCAATCTCACAACATTTACTTCTTTTCAAATCCCACGATTCCTTCAGTGATCTTTGCAGGTCATTTGTAATTTATGTAGTTTCGTGAAGAAAGTGGCATTTGTGGATGTACTGAATGACGCCTGGAAAAAGGAAATTTCCTCTTTCACGCAGTGAATAACATTTGAATGTAAGAGTAGACTCCTTTGTCCGTTTGCTGCGTTATGAATATGTAAAGCCTGTTTAACTAGTGATTTAATTATTTGACGTGCAGTGATCTGTTTCGTTACATATTGCTTCATTTTTATTTACAGAACTCTTTTAATGGTAAACTAATAATTTTGTTCTCTAATAAGTCATTTGAGGCCTGAGCTATTTTGCACAATTCTGTTAGTACTAAAAGGCCTCATTACACATATTACGTTAGTTTGTGTTTTCTACTTATAAACCTGAAACCTCAGCCATCGGCGACTTCAAATATGGCCGATAATCATGTGTTTGCGCCAGAAGTTCTTGTAATTTTCAAGTTATTTTTTGAAATAATTGACTTTCGTGTACTTTTCAAGTTATTAAAACATCAAAGGAAACGCAAATCTAAGAGTCCAACAAGTTAAAGAGTGAAATTTCAATGTATTAGGCCTAACCTAACTTAAACAAACAAAAAAAAAACTAATTTCCACACTAAAAATAGCATTTTTGCTTGCATTCGGGTGGTTTAAATTGTTTAATGAATTTTTATTTTGATACTTGTGAGAGGTCCTATATATTTTTACCTATCTTTAGTGTTAGGCTACTTTCTTTCCAGATAAATAATTTTAATCGAGCGTTACTGTTATGGCCATAATAGACCACATAGGAAATAGTCCAGAAACATACAGAGTCCCTGATATGGGCTACAGGGGAAATAGTCATCCAGGACTAGGCAAGACCAGAGAAATCCAGGCATAGACCACACAGGGAAGTCTTGGACTAAACGAGACCAGACAAAATCCAGGCATAGACCAAATAGTGACTAATCGAGAACTAAACGAGACCAGACAAAATCCAGACATAGACCACACAGGGAATAATCTAGGACTAAACGAGACCAGACAAAATCCAGGCATAGACCAAATAGTGAATAATAGAGGACTAAACGAGACCAGACAAAATACAGACATAGACCTTACTGGAAATAGTCTTCGACTAACCGAGACCAGACAAAATCCAGGCATAGACCAAATAGTGAATAATCGAGAACTAAACGAGACCAGACAAAATCCAGGCATAGACCAAATAGTGAATAATCGAGAACTAAACGAGACCAGACAAAATCCAGACATAGACCACATAGGGAATAGTCTTCGACTAAACGAGACCAGACAAAATCCAGGCATAGACCAAATAGTGAATATTCGAGAACCAAACGAGACCAGACAAAATCCAGACATAGACCACACTGGGAATAGTCTTGGACTAAACGAGACCAGACAAAATCCAGGCATAGACCAAATAGGGAATAATCTAGGACTAAACGAGACCAGACAAAATTCAGACATAGCTCACACACGAGATAGTCAATACCAGACATGATGATCAGACAAGATACAAATATTAACAACACAGAGATTAGTCAAAGACTAGACGAAACTAGACAAGATCCCTGATATACATCATAAAGGGAATAGTCAACGACCAAAAGAGATTAAACAAGATTATTACCTTCATGGACTTCACAAGTTATAGTCGTGACATGGGCTGGACAGGGAATAGTCAACGACCAATAGAGATTTAACAAGATTATGACATGGACTTGACAAGGAATGGTCGGGACATGGGCTAGCAAGATTATGACATGGACTTGACAAGGTATAGTTGTGACATGGGCTAGACAGGGAATAGTCAACGACCAAAAGAGATTAAACAAGATTATGACATGGACTTGACAAGGTATGGTCGGTACATGGGCTAGAAAGGGAATAGTCAACGACCAAAAGAGATTAAATAAGATTATGACATGGACTTGACAAGGTATAGTCGTGACGTGGACTAGACAGGGAATAGTCAACGACCAAAAGAGATTAAACAAGATTATGACATGGACTTGTAGAACAAGAATCTAGAACCAGGAAATGAGAGTTTTCTAATTCACGATTCGTCTGTAGTTATGTCTATAGATGCTCCTGAAGGATGGGTGTTTTGTCAAGTAATGCGACCGATGGAAAGTATTAAATGGTCCATCGTGTCAAGGGAAATGTCATTTCACTAAGTTGTAGGATGTGTTATGTGTGTTCCTGGATTGTGGATATGCTAATGCTAACAAGTGTCATATAACTGACGATTAGGTGTTTGGGTGAGGTATTAAACAGTCAGCTTATGATGGAGGGTGTTTTGTAATTTGTCATGTTACAGGACAGTGTAAAACGTGCTAAATATCAGTTAATTAGTAGATTTTCTTTTTTGCTATATCATTTTGGGGAGTATTTAATATATTTAGTATGTTATGAAACATCCTGGATTCAATGTACGGATTCATTTTTAAATTGTCAATTAATTAGTTTTTTTTAATGTGACATAATAAACTATAACTAGTCCGTTGTAAGTGGCGACAGTTATAATTACATCGTCCATGGCGAAGGCCGTGTCACGCAACGCAACTGTCACTGATGTCATACGGGTCGGAAACAGTCTACGGCCACCGTTACACGTTTAATTGTCGGGCAGATGGGAAACGTTTTACTCGACTGCGACTTCGTGCCCCGACGTACGTCTCCGACCGCCCATCTCGACCTATGCAACACATCTTCGCTTTCGCTTTCACTTCCGAGTGAATCAGCGCCAAAGTCCGCTTCAGAGCCTGTCGTTACGTCAGGACTAACCTACTCCATCCGGATGGGTTTCTCTCGCCGGGTCATCGGCGAATGTGGGCACGTAATTTGTCTCCCGGAAAATGCCTTTGGTAAAAAGCTACAGCTTTCCTGTTTGTTTTACTTAAGAAACATAAAGAAGGTTCGAAGAATATATAGAAGTGTTCTGTGTATTTTTCTCATTGATAACTGTTTCGATTTTAACCTGTCGGGCGAATAACAGGTTAAGACAGGGTTTCCGGTTGACACAGTGAATACAAAATTGAGACAAAATTTTAATTATTGTGGACATTGAACGTCAAGAGCTGTCGTCAATTTTAGTAACAATGTACTTTTTTTTATTATTAAATTTTTATTTTCCTGTTGTAATATATATATTATATATATATATATATATAAATTATATATATATATAATTTTGTAAAAAAATGTAAGGGTTTAGAAATATTCCTTTTTATCTGCTAATAAAAACAAAAGTTCTAATTTTGAAGTTTGAGAATAAAATACCTAAAAGTGATATTTGTTTAAAAGAGATAATTAAATGAACAGAAAATATAATGACAACTTTCTATTCTGTTTCAATATTGGTATGATGTTAGATAGTTCTAATTGAAATACCGTCTTTAAACCAAAACCAAATAATAATATAACTCTTTTTTTTCAGTTCGGAATATTTGGAGTGAACTCTGGGGCATAACTTAGCAATGTTATATTACGTTTATCAACTTTTTGTGATATATTTTAATAATTTCGAATTCCGTGCAGAATATTTGTCATGAAATTAGCTCTGGCACCCCTCAAGGTTCGATATTGGGTCCCCTGCTTTTTCTTGTGTATGGAAATGACTTTCCCAAAGCTATCAACAACTCAACGGTGGTTATGTACGCCGACGACACTTTAATGGTACCCTCCGATCTTTTAGAGACTCAACTGCTTCAGATGGCTGACTGATTCCATGCAAACGGCTTAAAGCTTCATTCGGACAGAGCTCAATTGGTTAGCATTCATTTAAACCACTGCGCAGAACTTCACAAATCGATTCATCGTATTTGCCACTCACTATTAGTCCAGAGTCATGCTCGCGGTTTTAACGTATTCGAGTTTATTCCAGTTTAACTAGGCATATGCAAAATTTAATTGCCTTCTTCCTAAGCTCAGCAAAGTCTGTTTGCACTCATTGCACTTCATATTCCGTGGATAACTGTGTTCTTCGTCAGGTTTACTATGCTTATTTCCACTCCCAACTAACTTATTGCATAATTTTCTGGGGAAACTCTACTGACTCTTCAAGGATCTTCCTTCTCCAAAAGAGAGCTATCAGACTCTTTTCAAAGGTTTAATATAGGGAACCCTGCAAAAGTATTATTCAACGATTAAAAATACTCCCACTTCCTTCATTTTTCATTTCCCATTGTCTCGCCTATACCATATCTAATTTACAAAATGTTTTCCAAGAGAACTCTTCTAATAAACATTTAGCAGTAAACAATAACATTTTCAGTACCCAATTCACAGAGCTACTTTTTTTCGAAAGGTATGTATTCTTGTAGGTATGAGAACTGAGGTAGGTGGTACGCATGAGGCAGACCACCCGTGCAGTACCTATGCTTAGCGTGTGAACGGATTGTTCTAGTGGCATAAAACAAAATCCTTTCTCCATAAACAGCACATGGTGAGTTTCATCATTCATCAAAATCTATGTACAGCTTGACTTTTTTGTAAAAAAAGTAAGGGTCATGGTTCAGAATCTCGAAATGTTTAATTGTAAACATAGAACAAGTAATATACCATTTTAAAGGGTTTGTTGAAAGAAACTCACTGGCGTAAACAAAATTCAATTATTTAATTTGATTCAAAATGGCGTTTTTTTTTTTGAAAATTTTGACATTTACGGAATACCCTCTAATTTTCTTACCATTAAAGTTATTACAAATTCTCCCAATTACAAATTCTTACTGAAAAAGAATCAGCTTCGTTCTGATATGCCACATGACTACATTTATTCCTATTTTGACGTCGTTCACTGAACCCGAATTTTGAAAAATTCAAAATTCCTATAAGTTAAAAATTTTAAATAGCAACATGGATCATATTGCAAGTCATTTTAAAGTTTTCGTTAAGATGAACACAGTTTGTATTTACCAATTTTTTGTACCTCCAGTTATTTTCTTGAAATAAGTGGTAATGAGGTTTTAACGTAATTTCCCCAGTTTTTCGTTACATTGGACACTTACCTTCGAAACTTATTGATCTGAGGTCAGTAATTCTCAAATGTTTATACATTAATGAAAATCATAAAATAAAGGTCATAAAAAAGTCTTATTGTAGTATATATTTATATTAAACCCTAGTTTGGTGACATAAAACAAAATTTGTATAGCTAAATAAAATGGACACTAAAGACTAATGTATATGTTGGTAAAGTGAATTTTTTAAATTTAATTACATATTGAGTAGTACAAAATCAAGATACGATCATTTGGCGAAATAGAGGCTAAATAGTGTTCCCTAGTCATTTTAAAACTGCTGCAGTGCTTTGATTTAGACTTCAAGTGTTACCACAAACCAAAACTAAAATCCTGATACTATAAAGGCTGTAGTAAGAAAACTCAAGAAGTTACCTCTGTTTTCCTCAGGAGCCGAGATATCCTGGAGGTTGGCACCAGAGGTGAAGAAGGGGGCGTGAAGAGTGCCTGGCTCGACGGGGTCACGGAAGACGAGACGAGGACTTCTGGGCACAATACTGTCGGAGCCCCAGAGAGGTCTGCCTGGCCTGAACCCTCCGACTCCTGGCCCACTGGGAGGTAGGTCACCCAAGGGGAAGCGCACGTACCTACGTTGCTTGTTTCCACTATACGGTGGTAGGTGATGGTGGGAGTAAGCGTTGATGGGAACTCTGTAGGAGCTGACACCATCATCGTAGAACTGTATCGGAGACCGCTTTGGTCGTTTCACGCGTCTCTTTACGATGAGAGGACTAGCCACCGTTGCATTTTGGTTGGAAAGAGATTTCCTTTTCTCTATTCGCGTACCATAGTCTCCGTCAATGTTTTTCTCCTCAGTGATATCTGTCACTATGGTAAAATTATTCCCTCTGCCTTCTGTAATATCTTGTAGGGATTTTTTCTTCTCTCTGTTAAAGAACTTTTTCCTAAGGACCGCATTTGTCTCAAATCCTGGAGGCGGTGGTTCATCGTCTGCGTCCGATACTTCTTTCGTCAGCACGATTGTGCCTAATTTGTCCTTGGCATTATAATCGGGGATCAGAGTGCCATTTTCGCCAATATCCACAGGAATCGTATCCTCTATGTTCTCGTCGAACTTGCTGGGTTTTGTTTGTTGGATGGAAGAAGGAGTGACAGACGTAGCATCGGTTTTATTGGGTGTTGTCAGTTCGCTGCTGTTGTCCTTGTTTGCCCCGCTCTCGCCACAAGACAGTTGGAAGGATAAACACACCAGGACTACAACTCCCCACCTGTAACAATAATTAAGACGTCATAACGTTACTGTTACTGCTACTATTCTACTTACTATTACTTCTACGTTACTATGTGGGTACGTTTGTTTATAGAACTTAACATATCAAACGATTGTTGGGAACCAATGAATTGAATCGTTTAAAAATACACTACAACATAAATTATTCATAAAAGCACTGTGGTAGATCACATCAAATTACTAATAAACTTGTTATAATCATATTTAGAATACAATTAAGGCCCATTACCTTATTACCATTACATTACGGCCCTTGAATAAACGTGTATGGTCTTGATGGCAAGTTTTCCTGACAACAATGTACAGCGGTTCTAAACGAAAAGTACTCGTTCTTTATGACGATAAAGTATAAATAAAAAATAAAATATAAAAGTGTAAATTGTTCTAGAAGACTTAGTGCAGGTTGACAGAAAACTAGTCATTGCTCTTTTACAAGTGGTTCATGAGGCCAAATGTCCAGAGTCTTGACAGTAAAGTACATGAAGATTGTAACGTCAAAGTACACATTGTTCTAGACGACTTAAAGCAGGTAGTTGTTGATAGAAAACTAGTCGTTGTTCTTTTACAAGTGGTTCATGAGGCCAAAGGTCAAGGGTCTTGACAGTAAAGTACATGAAGTTTGTAACGTCTTGACAGTCACCTTGATTCTTGACGGCAAAGTACTCTCGAAGATCAACAAATTTAATGGTAACAGACACTGCATTGTATTGGAGTCTCGCAGTACACTTTGTTAACGTATGAAAGTACGATTTATTTAAACCTTCCAAACTGGACAGTATAGTTGTACTACAAAACAAAATGAGAACAATTTATTTCAAAATGAGTAGTTATTGATTGAATACTATTGTACTGAGATATATTTCATATATTGTAAATATGAATTTTTACTGTAAAAAACCCTTTTTCTCTCGGACAAATTGAAAACAAAATAGATTTTAAAAATTAATCACTGTTCTAATATTTTTTATGACGCAAAGCAATAACTAGTTCGATTTAAACAATCAAAAAATTATACTGTATATGACTAGCAAAGAGAGATTACCAGGTACTTCTTGCAACAAGACCTCCTTCCTCAGCTTTTTGCTAGTCAGACGAAAAACTGCCAATTACATGGGAACATAAATCCGATTTCGATCCGGCTTTCACATGGGACAGTTTGTTGACTGACAGCCGGCTTTGTGATATTCCCTTTCAGCCGGAGTCATATGGCGAGCCCTGCAACGATTACCTCACCGAGGCCAACGAATTACTAAGTAAACACAAACAGAAGCAACTGCCCTAAATATTTCACGACAGTCTTTTTGGGTCAAAGAAATCGATTTCAGTTGCGAAACTTTTTACTGGTAACTATTTCTTAATAATATACCCAAAAGTTTATAGCAAAACATGTAATTTATATTCCAGATGTTAACTTTCAGTACTTAAAAAATAATAATAAAACGAACAAGCATATCTTCTACAAGATTTTTGTAACTTATGCCGGTAGCCCTTCCATACTTTTCGTCGCGTACAGGTACAGATAACGTATCTTTAGACAACACAATCCGAGGGAGAAATTATCAGCAAAGGATTTCATTTTGTTAAACAATTATAAATTTCAACAACTCCCTCTTGTAAGTTGTATTTTATATTTAGAGAGTTAACCTTGCACTAAGAACTATCAAAGGCTTCACCCCAAACTGTCTCCTCGTTATTAGCCAGAAAGCTATAATATTACAAAATTGGGCATATTACAAAATGTCCTCGAACGACAAATAATAAGACACTAGGAAGGCAAGGCATCGTTAAATGTATCATTAAATCAATTAATAGTAATTTATGTTAAGTTAATGAATTAAAAATTATGCTTTTCACTTTTCCCTTTAGAATTATGTTGTTCTTTTTAACTGAACATGATTAATTTTAAGGTTGTTTCTTTGATTTAAAGTAAGTAAAGTTAGGCATATCGTGCAAGTTTATTGAGTTATTCTTAGGTTTACCATGTATGTTTTTAAGTTATCGTTATAAAAAGGTAACTCATAAATAGTGAATTTTTATTGTTATTTATAATTTTAATATATTCAATAATGTACTCAATTATAATTATGAACGTCAAAATTTCATTCCCTAACATTTAAAACTTTTATTTCTGCTCATAAAATCGATATAACTTGAAATATGTGTCATTACTGTTCACATACAGAGGATGGCGTGTGTTTTAAGCTAAAATACACAGATAAGAACAACAGGTATTGATTGATATATTGCATGTCCATTATACTGCATATGTGTCATGACCAATGACATGCGTATGAGCAAGCTGAATATGTACACACCATAACTCCTCCACTCTCAGCGCTCGTTACACCTCGACCTTCGACCTCAGACTGTGATTTTTTACTACAAATAGTATTAGATGAACTGTACTATATAACGAAAAATCACACTTTACAGTATCTCACTCACACTACTTGCTTTGTTATATACAGGCTGTTTCTTTTAAAACGCAACCCTATTTACAAGTACAGAAAATGAAGGTTTAAGATAATTACAAGTTCATAGGTTGGTAGTCCTGGTTCTTCATCTTTCTCGGCTATCAGCTGATTTACATTGTGGCATTGTTGTTCATTTTATTTGGGTTTCGTGCAATGTCATTAAGTTGAGGTTAGAAACATGGTTTTAAGCAAACTTTGAAAAAGGTGTCCAGAAATTTACTAAAGAGGGCAGAACATTGTATAAAAGCTAATACTTTTAATAATAATAAAATGTGTCATATATGTTTTGTTTTTTATTTTTATTTCAGAAGATTTTAAAAGAAACTCACGGTATTTATTAGAACAATGACATAAGATATTACTTAGCCTATTTTAAACGTGTTCATATCAATGTTTTTGTTTAAAAGCTGAAGATCAGATAAATAAATTAGGTAACTGCTTAAATTACCATTTAAAACTTCAAGTCCAATATAGCGAAGCCCTACTATCGAATGTGAATAAAACCATACTTACACCTTCCCTGGTTTAACATTATGAAAGATCTAACCTCCTCAATATTACAAACACAATTGTTTACATTCAAACAGATGTTGAAACTTTTTGGAAATAATTGTTTGCGTTTGAACAGCTGTTACTTTTCGATTCGTTTAAGTCTCTCTCCTTGGTATTTTTATGGCAGAAAAGCGTAATTTGAGGGGGCTTGCCATACCCTTCGCGGTAAAAATAGTGAAGATTACCTTACCACACAACTACGAACGGAGGCAAATTGTTTGACACCCAAACCGATTAAATTGGTCAAGAAATAAGGGATGAGTTATGTTGATAAAAAACTGCCTCACGTATTAAATATAAAGATTAAGATTCAATTTGAACTTTTCTTGTAGCAGGATTTTTATATTTCTTATGCTCACATTTTACAAATAAACACAATACTGGACAGTTCTTTACAGTCAAAATATGCGGACACTTCATTACACTTACACTTCAAACACTTCTTGGTGTTCGTATTTAAAGATTTTGACCCCTAACTACCCTATTTTTGGAAGGGGTGTTAACATTTTTCATACATAAAACCCCTTTAGTTGGTAATATAAACATGACCCGAAGTAAATCACTTCAACTCTATTGATAAAAAAGTTGATAGGAGGGGTCTTTAAGATACCCTGTATGATATTCGGCATAAATATTGTATTCCACTTATATTGAAGAGGAAGCTACCTCAAACCTAACCTATAACTGGAGTCATTTAGGAATGTCATTACGTAACATAATGCACGCTCGTAACTGCTTTGTTAAACTACGGAGAAAGCTATGATGTGGAGACTTCCGGTTCACTACCATCACCTCATCTTTCATAATTGAATCTTACTTCGGATTTTACTAAAAAGTTCTACCGTTAAAGGTGTTCCTTTCGCTAATTAAACATACTTAATAAAAACATGTAAATAAACGCTCGCGAAACTGAGTGGAAAGAACCGTCTCCATCGCAGTACGGTGCGTAGTGTTTTTTTCCTATATCAACTTTTATTTGATATTTTCGATCATATGATTAGCTAACATATGATTTAGCTACAGCAAAGAAAAAAATAATCAGTTCTCTACAACACTATTTTTCTTTTTATTTTGTAACTATTTAGCTTCTTATTTCATGTATAAGATCCACAGAGGCTAATAATGGATAGCGTTCGTGGTTTTCTTCCCGAGTCAGGTTTTTAAGAATATATACGAGATGCTATACAGGGTGGAAAAAATATTTAAACGCTTTCAGAACTTTTGTATGACTTCACTTGAATCGCTTATTTGATAAATGACATAAGTCAATTTTAGGCCATATTGAGTTATTAGTGGTTTTGTATTCTTTGCATGTAAATACACCTTTTAGTGTAGAAACAACATAAGTCAGCTATTTCTAATGTAATACAATAGCTACTTCAATTTTGCGTTTAGTAGAGAAACAGCATTAGTCACTGACTTGTGTTGTTTCTCTACTAAACACACATTGGGTAAATTATGATGTTTCTGTGGCAACACTGGTTTTGTTTGTAACCGTGACAGCTGGCTAGTGAGTGATCCATTTCACCTTATGTTATTACTGATGAATGTGAGGTTATGTTAGTGAATAGAATTTTTATTAGTTTAAATTTCCTTTTTTTTCTTTGGTACTGATCATGGATCAAGAAAGTAATGTGGAAGCACTGGTAGTAAAAAAGAAAAGAAAGAAAGGACAAAGGAACTCAGAATATTACAAATCTGAAATCATTAAAAAGGCTAGGGTGAAAGGTGAAAGGCTTTCTTTTGGACTATATGAAGACTTCTCTAAAGAATGTTGAACATCTCCACATTTTTTTCAGATAGATGTTTTGGTCAGAACAAGAATAATACCTTGTTACGCCTTGTAAACGCTTTAGTAACATCTGGAAAATTTAAAACTGCAGAGCAGTACTTTCCCATTAGAGGTCATTCGTTTCTGCCTTGCGACCGAAACTTTGCGGTGGTGAAAAATGTATTGCGAAAATGTGATCGAGTGTATACGCTTAAACAGTATATTGAACTATTTTGTTCAGCTAGTTACAAATTTCTGGCTGTTCTCCCTCAGTCTGAGGATATTATTGATGTAAACAGTTGGTGGCCTACATTCTATAAGAAGATGACCATGTCTAAGGAAACCCGAGGGAAAGAGACACCTCGTGAACAAAAAGTATGCTTTAAAATTTCAAAGTTTATGCAGTTTTCACATAAAAGTGAAGAACCTTTCACAATCAAGACCAGAGACTACATTGATGGGTTGCAAGTACACACATTTTATTTGAGGAACTCTCATTCTGAATTGATTTTACCACAGAAAGCTGCGTATCCCAACGGATTTTTGCCCATTAATGTCAAGAAAATGGATGATATCAAAAAGTTTAAGCAATATTTGCCTGAAGAAGAAGAAATCCAGAGTTTCTACGAAGAGATTTATGGCTGGGAAACGTGTAACAAAGCAGATGAAACCATGGAAGTGGAAGTGATGGACTGAAAGGAATACTAAAACTAAACAAAAATGTTGTACATAGCCTTACTTGACATAGCATAACCTAAGTTTGAACAGTTGAACCAGCTGTTCTATATATTTTTTTTTTTTTTTGTAATTTCAAGCTGTTATTGTGGTAATGTTAAGTCATTAAATTAATTTTTTTACAACAAACAAGTATATTTTTTATGCTTTTTACCTAATTATTAGAGAAACGACATAAGTCAAAAACATTTAACTAGGTCGTATCCCATAAGAATTTATTTTTTACATAAATTAACTTGACCATAGTACTAAGAATAGAATTATGCATTGTTATTCCAAGTTTCAGAATTTTAAAATTACTTGCTTGCTAACAGCACAGTTGTTTTTAGTTTACCGAAAGTTGGCTTTTTAGACTTATGTCGTTTCTCAAATAAGCGATTCACTTGTAAAAGTGGAGTCTTTTACATGTTCATGGTTACAAAGAACATACTTTTTGACGCTATTATTATGTTAAACAAGAAGTTTAACGAAAATCCTCAACGTAAGCCTAGGTCGAGTTTGGTATCAAATGAAAGATCTATTCAAGAGAAATTAGTTGCCGCAAACCGGACTTCGAAAGGTTTATCCCTACCAGAGTAGCGGTAATTTGAATTTCAAAGTAACTAATTTGTTCAAAATTATTTCTCCGCTACTTAACGATTTTAAGTAGATTATTCTGATCAAAAACTATACTTTATGGAATACAATTATTAAAAAAAATAAATTATCAAATTATCTATGGAAATAAATAACGTTGACGTGAAAGTATTTCCATATTTTTTCCACCCTGTATATGTCCAATAAAAATCTTAAACTCGTTAAATTGTATTCCAATAAAATTTACATTGATATTCATACATATGACGAACCATTCTAGTTATCTTGTGATAGAATTTATGTTTAAAAATGTAAAAGAAAGGTACAACATAAGTAAGAGACACTTTAACTGTTAAGTTAAAAACACATAAACTGTTGATTGTTGTAGTAAGTAAAGATAAGTTAAGGTGGTGCAATCGGTTTTCGCTGAGTTAATTATTCCCTATTTTAACTGTTGATTGTTGTAGTAAGTAAAGATAAGTTAAGGTGGTGCAATCGGTTTTCGCTGAGTTAATTATTTTAACTGTTGATTGTTGTATAAGTAAAGATAAGTTAAGGTGGTGCAATCGGTTTTCGCTGAGTTAATTATTCCCTATTTTAACTGTTGATTGTTGTAGTAAGTAAAGATAAGTTAAGGTGGTGCAATCGGTTTTCGCTGAGTTAATTATTTTAACTGTTGATTGTTGTATAAGTAAAGATAAGTTAAGGTGGTGCAATCGGTTTTCTCTGAGTTAATTATTCCCTATTTTAACTGTTGATTGTTGTAGTAAGTAAAGTTAAGTTAAGGTGGTGCAATCGGTTTTCGCTGAGTTAATTATTTTAACTGTTGATTGTTGTAGTAAGTAAAGATAAGTTAAGGTGGTGCAATCGGTTTTCGCTGAGTTAATTATTTTAACTGTTGATTGTTGTATAAGTAAAGATAAGTTAAGGTGGTGCAATCGATTTTCACTGAGTTAATTATTTTAACTGTTGATTGTTGTATAAGTAAAGATAAGTTAAGGTGGTGCAATCGGTTTTCACTGAGTTAATTATTCCCTATTTTAACTGTTGATTGTTGTAGTAAGTAAAGATAAGTTAAGGTGGTGCAATCGGTTTTCGCTGAGTTAATTATTTTAACTGTTGATTGTTGTATAAGTAAAGATAAGTTAAGGTGGTGCAATCGGTTTTCACTGAGTTAATTATTCCCTATTTTAACTGTTGATTGTTGTAGTAAGTAAAGATAAGTTAAGGTGGTGCAATCGGTTTTCGCTGAGTTAATTATTTTAACTGTTGATTGTTGTATAAGTAAAGATAAGTTAAGGTGGTGCAATCGGTTTTCGCTGAGTTAATTATTCCCTATTTTGTACTCAAAATTAGTTAATTCACTTTCCTTTGAGACAGGAACATTAGAACTTGTAGAAGGGATTAGTAACATCTTAATCCCTTCAGTTATGTGTAAAAACGTATTTATAAAAAATTTAATTTATACTTGGAACGGTTTTCTCTTAATGCTGATTTAAAACCAGCAAAATTCATATGGCCACAAGTTCTAACGTAGTGGTTAAAAAATGTTTTATTTATTTTTCCTGTCTCAAGGGAAGGTATAATAACTAATTTTGATTATACAATTGGAAAATAATTAACTCACCGAAAACAGATCGCACCACGTTAAATAAATTCAATCTATTAAACGCCAGTCTTTTTTCGATCCTTTGAGTTGTTACTTCCTAACCACATCTTCTGCAGGAATTAGTCGATCGTTGTACCAACTAACTGTGGTCATGGTCTGGTAGATTTTTCAAGCACAGTGGTTTGCTGCCATTTCCTCTTTACTCCTGCTTTGCGTTTAAGTGATATTATAATTTTTAACTATGGACATTGTATGTAACTTAATTATTGTATACTAAGAAGATAGATGGTGATGGTTTTTGTCCCATAAAGTGTACACATTTGGAATTTTAAACGCGAAAGTCTTCAAATTAATTAATTGAGGTGCTGACGGCGGCACTATGTTCAGTCCAAGTGTGTTGGACAACACAATGGGTCCTCCTTCCTTTAGAAGAGCTACCTTATATATTTACTGTCGGTGCGAGTTTGAAGGTTGTTTACTAAGAAACACCAAAGTGATATAATGTGTCGTAATGCTTCAACACAGTTACTTGGTATTTAGATACCAAGTACCACTTAGGTGTTTGTGGAGTTGGTAGATGATATACTCCGTTCTCAGACCTTTGTGGTATCCACTCGATGGTTACCATTGATGTGGACACTTCTAGAGAAGTCTGGGGTGGACTTCTCACGTTGGGTGGTGTGTAGGGAAGAGAACTGAGTATGACCCGCACACCCATACACGTACAGTGATATTGACCCATACGCCCAACCTACCCACAGTGATGTTGACCCACCCGCCGACCCTATTCACACAGTGGTGTGGTAAACTTTGAAATTTTACCATAAGTTTTAATATTGTTTATCCTAGTTGGAACAAAAAAATTACCGGAATTTGAACTTGTTTTCATTGTAGATCAAATTCACACTATTATTACTAAAAAACCCGTTATTGTCTCACATTTATATTTTAATTTGTGGTTGATAAGAATGTTTTCTATAATTTTTATAAATTTTAGAACTTTAACTTTTCAACAAAAACAGTTCTTATCAGTTACCTGGAACATTTTTTACTTAACTTCTAGAGGTGGTAAAATTAATTACTTGGCCTTGTTGTAGTCCTTATTACATGAATAGTTATGGTATATTATTTTCATATATGTGAGTAAATGCAGTGATTTCAAATCAATTTAAAATAACTTTAAATTGATTTCAATCAATACAAAATCACTACATTTACTTACACATATTAAAGTGGTGTATCGTAACTATACGTGCCATAAGGATTAAAACAAGACCAAGTAATTAATATTACGAACTCTAGAAGCCAAGTAAACAATGTTTCTGAAAATCGATAAGAAATCGTTTTCTCGAAGAGTTAAAATTCTAAAATATGTAAAATTTCTAGAAAAAATTCCTATCAACCAAGTATTAAAATACCGATGAGATATACTCGATTAAGGGGGTTTTGAGTAGCAACTGTGTAAATTTGATGTACAGTGATAACTATTTAAAATTTCAGTCCATTTTTTGTTCTAACTAAGGTAACAATTATTAAAACTTATACTAATATTAAAACTCATATGTCATAAGGTACCATTAAGTGAGGAAAACAGTGGAGTGATTGGATTTGTCATAGGCCTTTTAGTTTCTTAGTAAATAACCTTCCAAATTCGGGTGCACATAATTTCTGCACCGACAGTAAGTACGGGATGGTAATAGACAATTGTATTTACGAGGTATATCAGTTATGTTACTCTATGAAGAGTTTGTAAAGTCTAAAAGATTGTCACACACAGTTTCATCTGTCTAGATAGAGAGAGTGTATTTATTTATTAATATTTATTCTTAAGGCGCTGATCGTCTAGATATGGGCAAATATGGATTTCGCGTTAGTTTGATGAGTGTAGATGAGCAAATATAATCATTGTTACTAACTAAGGCCGACTGTTCCTTAGAAAGAGTCATTAATTAATAGCCCAATGACAAATGACCCAGTGGTTATCAGCTGATCTCTCTCAAATTCCTATGAAGCATTGCTAATATTATCAACCTTCGGGATGGCTAGAATTCACGTGACTTAATTAATTGCAATAGTCCCTCCATATGTGGTATTTTTATTATCAAGGGACATTTTAGACGTCGACAGAATTTAAAATAAAATTACCCTGGATAAATAAACAGGCATGTTCAGGTTCTGTTTGCCTGCGTCTTTGCTGAGAAAGTTGTCACATCACTCAAGCGTCTTCAGAGTTTGACTGTCTGCCTCTTTGCTGAGCAAGCTGCCACAGCACACAAGTGTCAAGAGGGTGTGACTAAATGTTTGCTGTAGAAGCCGTCACAGCACACAAGTGTCATGAGGTGTGACTGCCTGCCTCTTTGCTGAGCAAGTTATCACATCACTCAAGCGTCTTGAGGGTGTGATTGCGTGCCTCTTTGCTGAGCAAGTTGTCACATCAGACAAGTGTCACGAGGGTGTGACTGTCTGTTTTATGTAGGAGCTGTCACAGCACACAAGCGTTACGAGGGTGTGACTGCCTGTTTGATGTAGGAGCTGTCATAGCACACAAGCGTCACGAGGGTGTGACTGTCTGTTTTATGTAGGAGCTGTCACAGCACACAAGCGTCACGAGGGTGTGACTGTCTGTTTTATGTAGGAGCTGTCACAGCACACAAGCGTTATGAGGGTGTGACTGCCTGTTTGATGTAGGAGCTGTCACAGCACACAAGCGTCACGAGGGTGTGACTGTCTGTTTTATGTAGGAGCTGTCACAGCACACAAGCGTTACGAGGGTGTGACTGCCTGTTTGATGTAGGAGCTGTCATAGCACACAAGCGTCACGAGGGTGTGACTGTCTGTTTTATGTAGGAGCTGTCACAGCACACAAGCGTTACGAGGGTGTGACTGCCTGTTTGATGTAGGAGCTGTCACAGCACACAAGCGTCACGAGGGTGTGACTGTCTGTTTTATGTAGGAGCTGTCACAGCACACAAGCGTTACGAGGGTGTGACTGCCTGTTTGATGTAGGAGCTGTCACATCACACAAGCGGCACGAGGGTGTGACTGTCTGCTGTAGGAGCTCTCACAGCACAGAAGTGGCACGAAGGTCTGTCTACCTGTTTGCTGCAGGAGCTCTCACAGCACAGAAGCGGCACGAGGGTCTGTCTGCCTGTTTGCTGTAGGAGCTATCACAGCACATAAGTGTCACGAGGATGTGTCTATCTGTTTGCTGTAGGAGTTGTCACAGCACACAAGTGACACGAGGGTGTGACTGTCTGTTTGATGTAGGAGCTGTCACAGCACACAAGCGTCTCGAGGCTGTGACTGTCTGTTTGATGCAGGAGCTGTCACAGCACACAAGCGTCACGAGGGTGTGACTGTCTGTTTGATGTAGGAGCTGTTACAGCACACAAGCGTCACGAGGGTGTGACTACCTGTTTGATGTAGGAGCTGTCACGTCACACAAGCGGCACGAGGGTGTGACTGTCTGCTGTAGGAGCCCTCACAGCACAGAAGTGGCACGAAGGTCCGTTTGCCTGTTTGCTGTAGGAGCTATCACATCACAGAAGCGTCACGAGGGTGTGACTGTCTGTTTGCTGTAGGAGTTGTCACAGCACACAAGCGACACGAGGGTGTGACTGTCTGTTTGCTGCAGGAGCTCTCACAGCACAGAAGGGGCACGAGGGTCTGTCTGCCTGTTTGCTGTAGGAGCTATCACAGCACACAAGTGTCACGAGGATGTGTCTATCTGTTTGCTGTAGGAGTTGTCACAGCACACAAGCGTCACGAGGGTGTGACTGTCTGTTTGATGCAGGAGCTGTCACAGCACACAAACGTCACGAGGGTGTGACTACCTGTTTGATGTAGGATCTGTCACGTCACACAAGCGGCACGAGGGTGTGACTGTCTGCTGTAGGAGCCCTCACAGCACAGAAGTGGCACGAAGGTCCGTTTGCTTGTTTGATGTAGGAGCTATCACATCACAGAAGCATTATGAGGGTGTGACTGCCTGTTTGATGTAGGAGCTGTCACAGCACACAAGCGTTACGAGGGTGTGACTGTCTGTTTTATGTAGGAGCTGTCACAGCACACAAGCGTTACGAGGGTGTGACTGCCTGTTTGATGTAGGAGCTGTCACAGCACACAAGCGTCACGAGGGTGTGACTGTCTGTTTGATGTAGGAGCTGTCACAGCACACAAGCGTTACGAGGGTGTGACTGTCTGTTTTATGTAGGAGCTGTCACAGCACACAAGCGTTACGAGGTTGTGACTGCCTGTTTGATGTAGGAGCTGTCACAGCACACAAGCGTCACGAGGGTGTGACTGCCTGTTTTATGTAGGAGCTGTCACAGCACACAAGCGTTACGAGGGTGTGACTGCCTGTTTGATGTAGGAGCTGTCACAGCACACAAGCGTCACGAGGGTGTGACTGTCTGTTTTATGTAGGAGCTGTCACAGCACACAAGCGTTACGAGGGTGTGACTGCCTGTTTGATGTAGGAGCTGTCACAGCACACAAGCGTTACGAGGGTGTGACTGCCTGTTTGATGTAGGAGCTGTCACAGCATACAAGCGTCACGAGGGTGTGACTGTCTGTTTTATGTAGGAGCTCCAACTATTATATCGACCATTTGAGAGTGAAGATGATTGATTTTATTTTAAGTGTCTAATAAGTCACGGAGTGTGATAAAATATTAATTGAATGTTTCTGGAAACAAAGTTCTTTGAGAGGTCTAGTTGGTTGTCTACGAAGTCAGGGAAGGTCGTTGAGAATTCCTGAGGCTAGTGAGTGAAGGTCCTTTAAAGTTAGCCTTGGAAGTCAGGTTGGGCAACACAGAATTCTGTCAAAGAATATTACTTCTTATCGATGCCCAACCTGACTTCTCAGGCAACTTCATTTAACGTTTAAGGACCTTCACTCTCTTCCTTCGGATCCGATGAGAAATGTGTCTTCCTTTAAAACTCTTTTAGTGCCAACTTCCTATTATCCGGACGTCCAAAAAAACTATGCATGAAGTGCAAACGTTCTGTTAACAAATTTCATTCACAAACAAAATTCGTTAAATAATTCAAAAATTTACTTTTTATTTATATACGATTATTTTCTCATTTCTTGAAATATACTTATACATAAAATCCATGATATTGTATGTTTGTATAATATTTAGTTACAGTTTGATACAAAAGGTACTAAAACGTATTAGAAAACAGCTGTTTTGAAAAACTTCAAAATTGCCATAATTTTTATTTGTCAACATATTATTGTAAAATTTCAACAGGATTTTAATAACTAAATTGTCTTAAAAGTAAAGGGATTGATAGAGCTCACCTATTTTTATCATAGTCATATGTACGCTGAAAGAAAGAAAAAGAGACAACAAACTTTTTTATCTCGTAAATATATTTTTAATTAAAAAAGCATATTTATAACGTAAAGCTATTTGTAATATATTATTTTTAGAGAATAGTTATTTATGTATAAATAGGTATGACAATTATTAATTTTGTGTAATAAATAACAGAGATATGAATTATTTAATGACACACTGTACAAATTGATAGAACCCGCTGGCACTGGTAGAGAGCAACTTTGAAAAATCCTCTGGTACTAAAAGGGATAAATTAGTCGCATAGCGTGAAAATTAATCGCAATTATGTATCAAATATTCAGATCTTGAGTGCATTTTTTATAAGTTTAATGTTTGCTAAGAGACAAAATTGTTGGTTTGTACCAATAAGTAATGTTATATGAATGTGACACTTGGCCAAAAGAAAATAAAGGAATAATTTATGGATAACCAATCTTAATCTTCCTTGTGAAGTAATCGATCTCTCGTAATATAATGTTAGATGACTCACCCACAGCGTTTAGAAACAACATATAGAAATTGGTAGAGCTCTTAAAATACCCGATGCATCAGTTGCTGGGCAACTCTGCGTTGTCTTTGAAATAATTGCAATGCAGTCAACGATATTATAAAAAACAATACAACTGTCCAATTTCTTAAAACCACAAAAAAAGTACCAATAGTCAAGTCGACAAATGATGAAATATGATTCAACATCGATGACTGAAGTTATCAACTTTAGAAACTGAAATATGGATAATTTTTTAGAACAGACAAAATGTAAAAGCATAATGGAACTGAAGCAACTAAATTTATGAAAATCAAAATATACCGGGTGTTCTTAAAGTCTGGAAACCCATTAATATTTATCATATTAATAAAAACAGAACAATGAAACTATAGGATTACGTCCTCACTGTAGTTACTGACTTTTTGGCCATTTGAGTTGTCCTTTTTCGCTTTGGTGGGACGTCCTGTGGCCTGAAAAAATTTAAGCCTGAACATTTTAAATGTAAGCTTAGTTTGAATTATACCTCATTTTAAAGAAGAACACATTGCCGCAACCCCAATTGAAAAAGGACTATTCGTTTAGAAATAACAGCCTCTTAAAGTTCCAATGAGGCCAAACTTTAAGAGGCTGTTATTTCTAAACGAATAGTCCTTTTTCAATTGGGGTTGCGGCAATGTGTTCTTCTTTAAAATAAGGTATAATTCAAACTATTCTTACTTTTAAAATTTTCAGACTTAATTTTTTCAGACCACAGGACGTCCCACCAAAGCGAAAAAGGACAGTTCAAATTGCCAAAATTTCAGTAACTACAGTGAGGACGTAATCCTAAGTTTTATTGTTCTGTGTTTATTAATATTACAGAGTAAACATTAAGGTGTTTCCAGACTTGTTGTACACCCGTTATATACGCTCTCAAGATCTGATTATTTGTTACATAACTGTGATTAACCTTCGTCGTTCTTAACGAAAGATCGGATATGTATGTTCTTCAAATAATGTATACAACGTTTTTCCTGAGTGGAAATTACATCACACCTGTCCAAGGAAAGATTGGCAACAAGAAATATGTCAGCATAACTGGTGTTTAAAGTGTATACCGTTGCATAGGAAGTGCATTTTGCACCGGTTACGTCACGGTTATGTCGAGTGAGGACCATGTGAGCGATCACGCGCGGCCCCGCAGGCTCGGGGAAAGTTCAAACAGCGAGCGATAATTATTACAGGGAAAGCTCTTCCTTCACTTGTGCAACGCACTGGACAACTGCATGCATGCATTTCCGTGTTGTACGAACCATCACTGACGCCGTGTGAGGGATACTCGAGGTACACACTTTTTTCGGCTGGTTCCAATAGTTTTCAAACAATCTACCAATTTTTTTACTGATTTGTTTTTAAAATTATGAAGATGTTGAAGATACTCTCTTAGTTAAAATAAAATGGGTATGGACTCTCTGTAAAAATATATAACATTTTCTCTGTAAACCAAAGTTTTCACTCACTCACTGACAAACAATTTTATTCAAAAAAATCAATTTCACGGTACGTGTATGGGTGGGTAAGTATCATGATACTCGTAAGAGTATGGGCGAGCGGGTGGGTCAATACCACCTTACTTTACATTTATTACATATCTTTGTAATAGAGTGTTTGCTAACATTCACAGTTTGAAATGATATGCTTCTTTTCTTCCATTCTATGTGAAAGTGATGCTGGTGAAGACCTA
Organism: Stictocephala bisonia; assembly: GCA_035578905.1. Classification (NCBI taxonomy): domain Eukaryota; kingdom Metazoa; phylum Arthropoda; class Insecta; order Hemiptera; family Membracidae; genus Stictocephala; species Stictocephala bisonia. The sequence goes on along the minus strand of JAQJVL010000001.1, from coordinate 26,152,913 downwards.
ATTCCAATTACTGTGATACAGTGATTAATGACATGACTGTTAAGCTCTCGGACATGTTCAGCAGAATTATTGCATCAAATTTAATTTCAATCTTCAAAGAGAAGATCATGTTACTGCCTTTCATATGATCATCAAACATGAATCTCTCAATGTTAAAACTGCAAGAACTTCGTAAATACCAAATGCTTTTACTTCTTCACAACAATCCAAACTTCTAAACTACTTGTCCGAGCGTTTCAAGTTCATACATGAAATTAACACAAGAAATACAAGTCAGGGAGCACCTCTTCTATCAGTCCCTGTACACCGCACAACTATCAATCATTTACCGTAACAGCTTGCCGTTTCTGGAATTCTCTCCTTGACAACGTCAGAATATTAGGTCAGATTTCTCGCTTTAGGGTGGTGGTTCAGGATGTCGGGAATCTGTGGATGTGGGGGGGGGGTGGTTCTTACAGTGGCTTGTTGGTGACATGTTCGAATGAAACGTGTGAGTGTCTCGTATTTCCATATCGTACTTCTTTTTTTTCTTTTATTTCATCGATTTACTTATTTATACTTATTTAGCACCATATTTTTCCTTCTCACAGTTTTGATGGAGTAAGGATAATTTCCTTAGATATCATATCTGAATTATTGTTTTGTATATAAATAACAGTAATGAACTGGTAATCCGTTTAAATTATATATAGTTATTTTTGATTTGCCAACTTACGTAGACAACATGTGCTTACTCATCCAGCTCGATAGTGAAATGTAAAACTGTCTTTTGTTAACTGTACTATATTGCAAGTAAATAGACACAAGAAACCTACGTAGACATCGTGTGTTAATCATCCAGCTTGATTGTGAAATATAAAACTGTCCTTTTTAATTGTACTATAATGCAAGTAAATAGACACACGAAACCTACGTAGACATCGTGTGTTACTCATCCAGCTTGATTGTGAAATATAAAACTGTCCTTTTTAATTGTACTATAATGCAAGTAAATAGACACACGAAACCTACGTAGACATCGTGTGTTACTCATCCAGCTTGATTGTGAAATATAAAACTGTCTTTTGTTAACTGTACTATATTGCAGGTAAAATATAGACAAGAAACCTACGTAGACAGTATGTGCTTACTCATCCAGTTTGATTGTGATATATAAAAACTGAGAATAATTAAAAAACATGAGTCCACTATCTGAATGACTTGGGTCCAAACAATGAAACATGCTGATCATGACTAAAATTGAAATTTACATTTACAATGTAAAACCCCCTAACACCACATTTAAATGCAACTTCGCCAACCACTGTAATTTTATAAGAATTGTTCATTTCATTTTTTCTATAAAAATAAATTCTCGATGGAATTCAAATCTATACTACTAAAGATGCCTTAAATTTCCTTTCAGTCTTTTATAATATAAAGGATATTTAAAAGACTAACTATTAAAATGTAGACCCTATAAATAATTAATAATTTAATGTTAAACTGCAAACAAATAGATATTTAAAGTGTTATATGTATATAACATTAAACATTATAACGTTGTAGTTACACAATATTTACTTACATAAGTAATGTAAAAATAACTCAAATATAATAGCCGTAAAATCATGTTTCTATATTTATTTCCAATTCCTAAGCGTGCCTCATTTTTTAACCAGACAATTCGTTTTCAAAGAATAATGTTAACTGAGCTTTTTTAGCGAATTCCACACATGAACATTGAGCGTGTGTACGGACATGACTCCTACAAATCATCGTTAACTTATTATTTGCTAACTGATTTTTAGCAAATAATAACTTATCGTCTTATCATGTGTGTCACAATTTGTTTTGCTTACAAATGGTTTTATGTAACAAACAGTAATATATTTAAATTTAGTTGGTATACAAAATATAAAACCGTAACTTTTTCTTTCGTTTCAATATTTTATTCCTTTCGTATAAAAATTAAAGAAAATTGCCTAGTTTTAACGATGGGTTATGAATTTAATGTAAATTAATTCATAATTTAGTAAAAATAATGTAAAGTTACATTAAACTCGAACCTTCAAATCAGGCATATGCTAAATTGTAGACAGTTTTCAAATTATTATGTACCGGTCAATTTTAACATCCAATGTCTAATAAGCCACAATATTTATTTAATAGTACATTGAAATTCATGTTTTAATAAAATTCCACAAATTCAATTTTAATCAAAAGCGCTTTCGCCGGTTAACGCATCTTCAGTTGTAAATATAAACAGAAAATATATGTGTATAAAAATAACAAAATAAATCACATGTAAAATACTAAATACTAGTTAAATGAAATTTAAACTACGTGGCTAAGTTTTATATGAAAACTAAAATTATTATGGGTTAAAATATGATTTAGAGTTTTCAATTTTTTATGAGAGTTCTTCTTTAATTAAAGTCAAAAATACATTACTAAAATTTAGATACAGTTGGGAAATACATTTATCTTTATAAACTGTCAAACATGCACTGTCAAACATGCACTATCATACATGCACTGTCAAACATGCACTGTCAAACATGCACTGTCATACACTCACTGTCAAACATGCACTGTCAAACATGCACTGTCATACATGCACTGACAAACATGCACTGTCAAACATGCACTGTCATATATGCACTGTCAAACATGCACTGTCAAACATGCACTGTCGTACATGCACTGTCAAACATACACTGTCAAACATGCACTGTCATACATGCACTGTCATACATGCACTGTCATACATGCACTGTCATACATGCACTGTCATACATGCACTGTCAAACATGCACTGTCATACATGCACTGTCATACATGCACTGTCATACATGCACTGTCAAACATGCACTGTCATACATGCACTGTCAAACATGCACTGTCATACATGCACTGTCAAACGTGCACTGTCAAACATGCACTGTCATACATGCACTTTACATTTGGTTCCTTTTGGTCCATAAGGGTTCTTTTAACATTACACTTGTAGACTTAACATTTATTTCGTGTTTTTCATTAATTGCATATTCAACTAATTTTGATTTTTGTTTATTTTCTTTTTATAGTTGTAAATTTGTTCATTTATTCTTTTTGAAATTGGTCTTGATGTTTTACCTACATAAGTTTTATTGCAATGGCAATCAATTTTATATATTATACATATAGTATACAAGGAGGTGTTTAGCAGGGCACTTAAATGAACAAATCTATTTTCATACACCATTATTATACAAGGAACTGTTTAGCAAGGCACTAAAATGAACAAATCTATTTTCATACACTAACATAATACAAGGAACTGTTTAGCAGGGTACTTAAATGAACAAATCTATTTTCATACACCATTATTATACAAGGAACTGTTTAGCAGGGCACTTAAATGAACAAATCTATTTTCATACACCATTATTATAGAAGGAGGTGTTTAGCAGGGCACTTAAATGAACAAATCTATTTTCATACACTAACATAATACAAGGAACTGTTTAGCAGGGTACTTAAATGAACAAATCTATTTTCATACACCATTATTATACAAGGAGGTGTTTAGCAGGGCACTTAAATGAACAAATCTATTTTCATACACTAACATAATACAAGGAACTGTTTAGCAGGGTACTTAAATGAACAAATCTATTTTCATACACCATTATTATACAAGGAGGTGTTTAGCAGGGCACTTAAATGAACAAATCTATTTTCATACACCATTATTATACAAGGAACTGTTTAGCAGGGCACTTAAATGAACAAATCTATTTTCATACACCATTATTATACAAGGAGGTGTTTAGCAGGGCACTTAAATGAACAAATCTATTTTCATACACCATTATTATACAAGGAGGTGTTTAGCAGGGCACTTAAATGAACAAATCTATTTTCATACACTAACATAATACAAGGAACTGTTTAGCAGGGTACTTAAATGAACAAATCTATTTTCATACACCATTATTATACAAGGAGGTGTTTAGCAGGGCACTTAAATGAACAAATCTATTTTCATACACCATTATTATACAAGGAGGTGTTTAGCAGGGCACTTAAATGAACAAATCTATTTTCATACACTAACATAATACAAGGAACTGTTTAGCAGGGCACTTAAAGTGAACAAATCCACTTTCAGGCATTCCTATAGTTACTTCGGACTTAAATATTTAAATCAGCTACTTTATAATATAAAACAGAGTAATATAGATTTAATGAATTTTGTGAAGTCTTAAAAAAATTGGCTTCTTACTTAATATAATTTAGATTATTTAAATTGGGAAATTAGCTGTCGTTGATTAATCTAATGTCTAATCTTACTGTAGATATATCCAATAATTAACATTAAATTAATTTTTTGGACTAACTTTTAAAATGTAGTAAATTTTTGTATAACCTATTTTTATATTTTGTTTTGATGATTAAAATTATTGCAGAGGGCGTCTTTTTTTTCTAAACTGCATCTGAGCTAGACTCAAAATTATATATTGTGTTTTCATTTGTATGATAGATAAAATGTCCACACTACTGGTTACATGGTCAGTAAATTTCTAAGATTGTAATTTGTCTATTTTGCTTGTATATTGCTGGTGGAAATAAATCATTTTTTCGTGTTCTTTTATATACTGTTATATATATATATATTTGGTATCTACAAAAAATGTAAAAGCATTTAGAAGGGGTAAATTTACTTGAGGAATACGTTTATGTACTTAATAATGTGTTTTCAAACTTAAAAGTGTTAAAAATGATTATTTTTAATGGCAATATACATCTAACACAACGTGCTAAACTAATGTCATTCTAGTAAGGGATCTAATTAAGCTTCAGCCACGTTAATCTAATGCTAAATTAAGCTATTTTAAATTATCAGTTGACACAGCTGTTTTAAATTATCAGCTGACATGCATCTTTTATATTGTCAGCTGATATAGGTGTTTAAAATTATCAGTTGACACAGTTGTTTTAAATAATCAGCTGACATAGTGTTTTACATTGTCAGCTGATGTAGGTTTACAATCTGTAAACTTTCCCTCCAAGATTATAAGTTTATATTACAAAACAACACATATATCTTGTATTTAAATATTTTCTTCAAATACAATATAAGTTCAAAATGTTTATAAACTTTTTTGAGACACCATGTTTGTACACATATCCACTGGCATCAGTTTGACAATGCTCAAGGAGAGATTTTGCCAAATCTGCCACGGTGTGTCTCTGTTTGCGAGCCTCAACACTTATCTCTGACACATATAACCGTGATATGTGTCATGGAAGCCACCTTGACACACTTCTAATGTGATGTCCGAGGACAGACCTTGAGATGGATTTTATATCTAGCTTTGGGTAAATAATTTAAACCCAGTCAGAAAATTACTAAACTTTTCTGTGGTGAAGATGTGTACGAAACTTTTTCATGATGTGATTTCGCTGTCACATTTAAATAAATAGTAGTACATTCATTTTTTACGTTGATAAGTATTTAAAAAATTAAACTATTTCCAATTTATAGTGGCAATTTAAATATTAACAGTATTTGACTCTAATTTAATAATTATTGCTGTATCAAAAAAAAAGTCAATTATGTTGTTGTGTTATCTATACCATTAAAATGTCAATTATGTTGTTGTGTTATCTATACCATTAAAATGTAAATTATGTTGTTGTGTTATCTATACCATTAAAATGTCAATTATGTTGTTGTGTTATCCATACCATTAAAATGTCAATTATATTGTTGTGTTATCTATACCATTAAAATGTCAATTATGTTGTTGTGTTATCTATACCATTAAAATGTAAATTATGTTGTTGTGTTATCTATACCACTAAAATGTAAATTATGTTGTTGTGTTATCTATACCATTAAAATGTCAATTATGTTGTTGTGTTATCTGTACCATTAAAATGTAAATTATGTTGTTGTGATATCTATACCATTAAAATGTTATATTCTCTTACTTTTTGATGTTTTAGATTTTAATTATTTGTTGGTTAGTCTTGATACTGTTTCATATTTTTATTGTTAGCTATTTGTTGTTTTATAATTATTAGCCTACCTGTCTTTATTAAATATATCTTATATGTTATTGTACTAAGGAAGGTACAGACTACTAAATTAGTTATAGACTAGCAGCATCATTCATAGTCCTTGAAGTTTTTTTTTACATTATCAAAAGAAAATAATTACGGTACAAAAAATATACAAATTAAATACATATAAATATTTTGTATTACCCCAGCTAACTTTTTGTTTTTTTTCTTTGTAAAAATTATTGATTTCCATTTGCTTCCTAGTGCAATAGTTATTTTATTTTAGCTATTTTTTACCAATATTATCATTCATAGTCATAATTTTACTTATAAATATTACTGTATAAATATCAACAAGTAAAGTTAACAAAACGACATAATTAATGCTTCCTTTAGTTGAAACAGCAATAAATATCGAATGAAAGACAAATATTTTAACTGCCACTATAATACATATGAGTTTTCTGCATGAGTTAATTTATTAAACAGCAGTATTGCTGGAGTAATAATTAATGGCAAACTGTCATGTACTCTTATAACAGAAACACATAATGATGTAGAGTTGAGTTAATTGTGGCCAAACAAAACAAAAACTTGTCTAAAATAGTTTTCCATTGAAGTATATATTTTCTTGCCGAATTATAATGTATATTGGTTGTGTTTTATTTGTCTTACATATTGATATTTGATAAATATTTGATACCGGTATAATAATTTTGGATGAATACATAATACGAGGTTAACATGTTCCAACTCGAGGAAGGATCTTACCTCGAGGAAGGATCTTACAATTTTCATTGGTAGACAAATTTGAGTACTGATTTTATCAAGTCAAAATTCGCCATAGAAAGTCTACTTGTAGGTCTTTATTAATCAGCATCAACATAAGTAAAAAAACAATGTTGAATAAGCACTCTGAGATTGAATGTTGAATGTTCCAAGTACACTGAGATTGAATGATGAATGTTCCAAGCACACTAAGATTGAATGATGAATGTTCCAAGCACGCTAAGATTGAATGTTCCAAGCACACTGAGATTGAATGATGAATGTTCCAAGCACACTGAGATTGAATGATGAATGTTCCAAGCACACTAAGATTGAATGATGAATGTTCCAAGCACGCTAAGATTGAATGTTCCAAGCACACTGAGATTGAATGATGAATGTTCCAAGCACACTGAGATTGAATGATGAATGTTCCAAGCACGCTAAGATTGAATGTTCCAAGCACACTGAGATTGAATGATGAATGTTCCAAGCACACTGAGATTGAATGATGAATGTTCCAAGCACTCTGAGATTGAATGATGAATGTTCCAAGCACACTGAGATTGAATGTTTCAAGCACACTGAGGTTGAATGATGAATGTTCCAAGCACACTGAGATTGAATGATGAATGTTCCAAGCACTCTGAGATTGAATGATGAATGTTCCAAGCACACTAAGATTGAATGATGAATGTTCCAAGCACGCTAAGATTGAATGTTCCAAGCACTCTGAGATTGAATGTTGAATGTTCCAAGTACACTGAGATTGAATGATGAATGTTCCAAGCACACTAAGATTGAATGATGAATGTTCCAAGCACGCTAAGATTGAATGTTCCAAGCACACTGAGATTGAATGATGAATGTTCCAAGCACACTGAGATTGAATCATGAATGTTCCAAGCACTCTGAGATTGAATGATGAATGTTCCAAGCACACTGAGATTGAATGTTTCAAGCACACTGAGGTTGAATGATGAATGTTCCAAGCACACTGAGATTGAATGATGAATGTTCCAAGCACTCTGAGATTGAATGATGAATGTTCCAAGCACACTGAGATTGAATGTTTCAAGCACACTGAGGTTGAATGATGAATGTTCCAAGCACACTGAGATTGAATGATGAATGTTCCAAGTACACTGAGATTGAATAATGAATGTTCCAAGCACTCTGAGATTGAATGATGAATGTTCCAAGCACACTGAGATTGAATGTTTCAAGCACACTGAGGTTGAATGATGAATGTTCCAAGCACACTGAGATTGAATGTTTCAAGCACACTGAGGTTGAATGATGAATGTTCCAAGCACTCTGAGATTGAATGTGACTGTTAAGCACACTGAGAAGACATGTTGGGATTAGAACCACGACGTACTACTGCACCAGTGCTGTGCCTCCGCGTGAAGACAATATCCCACGACGTACTACTGCACCAGTGCTGTGCCTCCGCGTGAAGACAATATCCCACGACGTACTACTGCACCAGTGCTGTGCCTCCGCGTGAAGACAATATCCCACGACGTACTACTGCACCAGTGCTGTGCCTCCGCGTGAAGACAATATCCCACGACGTACTACTGCACCAGTGCTGTGCCTCCGCGTGAAGACAATATCCCACGACGTACTACTGCACCAGTGCTGTGCCTCCGCGTGAAGACAATATCCCACGACGTACTACTGCACCAGTGCTGTGCCTCCGCGTGAAGACAATATCCCACGACGTACTACTGCACCAGTGCTGTGCCTCCGCGTGAAGACAATATCCCACGACGTACTACTGCACCAGTGCTGTGCCTCCGCGTGAAGACAATATCCCACGACGTACTACTGCACCAGTGCTGTGCCTCCGCGTGAAGACAATATCCCACGACGTACTACTGCACCAGTGCTGTGCCTCCGCGTGAAGACAATATCCCACGACGTACTACTGCACCAGTGCTGTGCCTCCGCGTGAAGACAATATCCCACGACGTACTACTGCACCAGTGCTGTGCCTCCGCGTGAAGACAATATCCCACGACGTACTACTGCACCAGTGCTGTGCCTCCGCGTGAAGACAATATCCCACGACGTACTACTGCACCAGTGCTGTGCCTCCGCGTGAAGACAATATCCCACGACGTACTACTGCACCAGTGCTGTGCCTCCGCGTGAAGACAATATCCCACGACGTACTACTGCACCAGTGCTGTGCCTCCGCGCGAAGACAATATCCCACGACGTACTACTGCACCAGTGCTGTGCCTCCGCGCGAAGACAATATCCCACGACGTACTACTGCACCAGTGCTGTGCCTCCGCGCGAAGACGATATCCCACGACGTACTACTGCACCAGTGCTGTGGCTCCGCGTGAAGACGATATCCCACGACGTACTACTGCACCAGTGCTGTGGCTCCGCGCGAAGACGATATCCCACGACGTACTACTGCACCAGTGCTGTGCCTCCGCGTGAAGACGATATCCCACGACGTACTACTGCACCAGTGCTGTGCCTCCGCGTGAAGACAATATCCCACGACGTACTACTGCACCAGTGCTGTGCCTCCGCGTGAAGACAATATCCCACGACGTACTACTGCACCAGTGCTGTGCCTCCGCGTGAAGACAATATCCCACGACGTACTACTGCACCAGTGCTGTGCCTCCGCGTGAAGACAATATCCCACGACGTACTACTGCACCAGTGCTGTGCCTCCGCGTGAAGACAATATCCCACGACGTACTACTGCACCAGTGCTGTGCCTCCGCGTGAAGACAATATCCCACGACGTACTACTGCACCAGTGCTGTGCCTCCGCGTGAAGACAATATCCCACGACGTACTACTGCACCAGTGCTGTGCCTCCGCGTGAAGACAATATCCCACGACGTACTACTGCACCAGTGCTGTGCCTCCGCGTGAAGACAATATCCCACGACGTACTACTGCACCAGTGCTGTGCCTCCGCGTGAAGACAATATCCCACGACGTACTACTGCACCAGTGCTGTGCCTCCGCGTGAAGACAATATCCCACGACGTACTACTGCACCAGTGCTGTGCCTCCGCGTGAAGACAATATCCCACGACGTACTACTGCACCAGTACTGTGCCTCCGCGCGAAGACAATATCCCACGACGTACTACTGCACCAGTGCTGTGCCTCCGCGCGAAGACGATATCCCACGACGTACTACTGCACCAGTGCTGTGGCTCCGCGTGAAGACGATATCCCACGACGTACTACTGCACCAGTGCTGTGGCTCCGCGCGAAGACGATATCCCACGACGTACTACTGCACCAGTGCTGTGGCTCCGCGCGAAGACGATATCCCACGACGTACTACTGCACCAGTGCTGTGCCTCCTTGTGAAGACAATATCCCACGACGTACTACTGCACCAGTGCTGTGCCTCCGCGTGAAGACAATATCCCACGACGTACTACTGCACCAGTGCTGTGCCTCCGCGTGAAGACAATATCCCACGACGTACTACTGCACCAGTGCTGTGCCTCCGCGTGAAGACAATATCCCACGACGTACTACTGCACCAGTGCTGTGCCTCCGCGTGAAGACAATATCCCACGACGTACTACTGCACCAGTGCTGTGCCTCCGCGTGAAGACAATATCCCACGACGTACTACTGCACCAGTCTGTGCCTCCGCGTGAAGACAATATCCCACGACGTACTACTGCACCAGTGCTGTGCCTCCGCGTGAAGACAATATCCCACGACGTACTACTGCACCAGTGCTGTGCCTCCGCGTGAAGACAATATCCCACGACGTACTACTGCACCAGTGCTGTGCCTCCGCGTGAAGACAATATCCCACGACGTACTACTGCACCAGTGCTGTGCCTCCGCGTGAAGACAATATCCCACGACGTACTACTGCACCAGTGCTGTGCCTCCGCGTGAAGACAATATCCCACGACGTACTACTGCACCAGTGCTGTGCCTCCGCGCGAAGACAATATCCCACGACGTACTACTGCACCAGTGCTGTGCCTCCGCGCGAAGACGATATCCCACGACGTACTACTGCACCAGTGCTGTGCCTCCGCGCGAAGACGATATCCCACGACGTACTACTGCACCAGTGCTGTGGCTCCGCGCGAAGACGATATCCCACGACGTACTACTGCACCAGTGCTGTGGCTCCGCGTGAAGACAATATCCCACGACGTACTACTGCACCAGTGCTGTGCCTCCGCGTGAAGACAATATCCCACGACGTACTACTGCACCAGTGCTGTGCCTCCGCGTGAAGACAATATCCCACGACGTACTACTGCACCAGTGCTGTGCCTCCGCGTGAAGACAATATCCCACGACGTACTACTGCACCAGTGCTGTGCCTCCGCGTGAAGACAATATCCCACGACGTACTACTGCACCAGTGCTGTGCCTCCGCGTGAAGACAATATCCCACGACGTACTACTGCACCAGTGCTGTGCCTCCGCGTGAAGACAATATCCCACGACGTACTACTGCACCAGTGCTGTGCCTCCGCGCGAAGACAATATCCCACGACGTACTACTGCACCAGTGCTGTGCCTCCGCGCGAAGACAATATCCCACGACGTACTACTGCACCAGTGCTGTGCCTCCGCGCGAAGACAATATCCCACGACGTACTACTGCACCAGTGCTGTGGCTCCGCGTGAAGACGATATCCCACGACGTACTACTGCACCAGTGCTGTGGCTCCGCGCGAAGACGATATCCCACGACGTACTACTGCACCAGTGCTGTGGCTCCGCGCGAAGACAATATCCCACGACGTACTACTGCACCAGTGCTGTGCCTCCGCGCGAAGACAATATCCCACGACGTACTACTGCACCAGTGCTGTGCCTCCGCGCGAAGACGATATCCCACGACGTACTACTGCACCAGTGCTGTGCCTCCGCGCGAAGACAATATCCCACGACGTACTACTGCACCAGTGCTGTGCCTCCGCGCGAAGACAATATCCCACGACGTACTACTGCACCAGTGATGTGCCTCCATGTGAAGACGATATCCCACGACGTACTACTGCACCAGTGATGTGCCTCCATGTGAAGACGATATCCCACGACGTACTACTGCACCAGTGATGTGCCTCCATGTGAAGACGATATCCCACGACGTACTACTGCACCAGTGATGTGCCTCCATGTGAAGACGATATCCCACGACGTACTACTGCACCAGTGATGTGCCTCCATGTGAAGACGATATCCCACGACGTACTACTGCACCAGTGATGTGCCTCCATGTGAAGACGATATCCCACGACGTACTACTGCACCAGTGATGTGCCTCCATGTGAAGACAATATCCCACGACGTACTACTGCACCAGTGATGTGCCTCCATGTGAAGACGATATCCCACGACGTACTACTGCACCAGTGATGTGCCTCCGCGCGAAGACGATATCCCACGACGTACTACTGCACCAGTGCTGTGCCTCCGCGTGAAGACGATATCCCACGACATACTACTGCATCAGTGATGTGCCTCCGCGCGAAGACGATATCCCACGACGTACTACTGCACCAGTGCTGTGCCTCCGCGTGAAGACGATATCCCACGACGTACTACTGCATCAGTGATGTGCCTCCGCGCGAAGACGATATCCCACGACGTACTACTGCACCAGTGATGTGCCTCCATGTGAAGGCGATATCCCACGACGTACTACTGCACCAGTGCTGTGCCTCCGCGCGAAGTTTCTACTACTCATACTCATAATTTTTACAAAACCACCCAAATTTATGTATTCAATTTTACATAATAATGCTCCAACTTACCTGTCTGAACAGATACATTTTCCCTACATTTCTGATACCAGTGCTTGGAACACTCGGCACAGATCTCTACTTAATTACTCTTTAATTGACAGATTGTTGTCAATTCCTCTCCATAAAACATTTCCTTTAATCTTCCTGGTCATGTAAGAGGTGTATCGGGCTGCAGTGACCGTGTGCGGTGCTAGGTGCATGCCGATGGCATGGATGTGTTGATGGGCACTGTCTGTATCGGACTGCAGTGACCGTGTGCGGTGCTAGGTGCATACCGATGGCATGGAGGTGTTGATGGGCGCTGTCTGTATCGGACTGCAGTGACCGGGTGCGGTGCTAAGTGCATGCCGACGGCATGGAGATGTTGAAGGGCGCTGTCTGTATCTGATTGCAGTGACCGGGTGCGGTAGTAGGTGCATGTCGACGGCATAAAGGTGTTGAAGGGCGCTGTCTGTATCGGACTGCAGTGACCGGGTGCGGTGCTAAGTGCATGCCGACGGCATGGAGATGTTGAAGGGCGCTGTCTGTATCTGATTGCAGTGACCGGGTGCGGTAGTAGGTGCATGTCGACGGCATAAAGGTGTTGAAGGGCGCTGTCTGTATCGGACTGCAGTGACCGGGTGCGGTGCTAGGTGCATGCCGACTGCATGGAATCTATGAAACCATGAATGCGGGTTAAATTTCAATCAGTTTTTAAAATTGTGTTTTTCTTAATATAGTAGTATTTAAATTTATATAAGCCATATAAATTATTTAAGTATTAAGTGAATTTCTCTTTTGTGTAGTTAATATTATTTTATTTTGCACGCTAAATAATGTTTTGATTTTTTTACACTTGTTTGTATTAGGGCCTATAGTAATAATGGATAGGTGTACGAGGGGACTTACAGTCCTAACCTCGCCAGTTGTTACAAATATTGAACAATAAAGACATTCATTTCATTGAACTTTACAATTATCATGCTATCCAAAAAATGTCCTAAAAATTGAATAGTTCCATTTTTCTTTGTCATATTTCTTGGCACAAATATGTGAAGTATAATATTGGTCAGTTAGTATTATAGTTTAAATTAATTAATTTTATACATTATCTAGTGTTTTTTACATTATTAATTAATATAGGTTAAACCAGCATTGGTCAGACTTGTGCCTTTACAGACCAGCTTATTTCACATAAACTCTCTTACAATGAAATTATGAACTCCTGAGCTCGTTTTCTAAAACAGTGTCAGGGGCTTCAATTTACGATAGCTTATTAGAATAAAGGATATTGTTTGTCCCAATAGTTTCAAAATATTTGTCTATACTCTTTTATATATAATCTTATTATTGTAATGAATCGTACTTGACCGTCTAAGAGAATTGTGTTTGATTGTTGAACCGAAGCTAACTGAAAAGCCACCATTTCAACTTCAGGTGGGAGGGGGAGGGGCGACCAAAGGAGTAATTCGTTCAATACCGCACTCCTTTCACCTCGATTTCACAATTTCACACAATGACTTAGCATGCCTCAATCCTAAGTCAGTTAAATTTGGAGTCGAGAAGGTCAACTAGCAGTGGACAGTCTTTATCAGATACGTATGTGATTGTGATTGACTAAAGAAAGAGAAAATATTGTGTGTAGACGCAACGTGGTTAATGGGTGTAGCGAAATGGCGAATTGCTGAATGGGCGTTCGCCCGTGGTAATGTCAGGCTGATGCAAACGCTGGCAGCGCAGCGAATGTGTTTCCTTGGCGACCCAGTCCCTGGTCCCCGTGCCTCACCCTCAGACAGTCAAAAACTTCAGTCAGGACGCTGGTAAACATACTATTTAATTAATTGAAGTTTCTGATCACCAGATGCTCAGGAAGCAAGGACACACGAAGAGCACAACTTAATTACTTGTAAGTCTCTGATACCCAGCTACTCAGGAAGCCAGGGCATACGAAGAGCACAACTTAATTACTTGTAAGTCTCTGATACCCAGCTACTCAGAAAGCCAGGACATACGAAGAGCACAACTTAATTACTTGTAAGTTTCTGATACCCAGCTACTCAGAAAGACAGGACATACGAAGAGCACAACTTAATTACTTGTAAGTCTCTGATACCCAGCTACTCAGGAAGCCAGGGCATACGAAGAGCACAACTTAATTACTTGTAAGTTTCTGATACCCAGCTACTCAGAAAGACAGGACATACGAAGAGCACAACTTAATTACTTGTAAGTCTCTGATACCCAGCTACTCAGAAAGCCAGGACATACGAAGAGCACAACTTAATTACTTGTAAGTCTCTGATACCCAGCTACTCAGAAAGCCAGGACATACGAAGAGCACAACTTAATTACTTGTAAGTCCCTGATCCCCAAGCTCCTCTGGAAGCCAGGTCAAACTCGTATGAAGAGCACCACTGTACGTGTATGGGTGGGCGGGTGGGTCAATTTCACTGTACGTGTATGGGTGGGTGGGTGGGTGGGTCAGTACCACTGTAAGTGTGTGGGTGGGTGGGTGGATGGGTGGCTTTCCCTTCTGGGAGTTAGGTGTCCTGCTTATAGTTGGATCTCTACTTTCCTCAGAGAGCGAAGTGTAGCTGATCGGATGCCACTTTTGGGTTCCTGATCTCCAGCCCCTCTAAAACCCCAAGACTCACAAAGAGTACGATTTAATTACTTGGAGTCCCTGATCCCCCAGCTCCTCAGGAAACTTTGAGGATTCATGCTCCCGCACGATGAGAACAACTTAACTAATTTCAGGTTCCTGATCCCCAGGACCTCAGGATGCCAGGACACCTGTAGAGTAAATGTTATGACTTGTAAGTTCCTCAGTAAGTCGGTACGCTGATGCGAGTTCCACAACTGTCAGGTGCACAGACGTACTAGAAGCGGGAGATATGAAACATCTGGAATAAATCTTTTAATTTATAATTAGTTAAAATTATACTACATTGCCTGAGAATTTTTCTATCAGTGTCTCATCAATTGTTCTAGTGTAACTGAGAATCAATTATAAGATTCATAACAATTAACTATGAATTATTTGCTAATGCTAACACAAGAGTAATTGTTTTTGAAACAGTTTGTTACTTAACCTAATCTAACAAAAAATTTAGGAAATTACAATCACTAAAATTAATTGACGACGTATTTTCATGTCTTTGTTTTCAATATCATCAGAGACGACAGAATGAGGTCATCTGAAGCTGTGTGAAGTTATAAACTTATATTATCTGCACTTAAATTAATAACAGTTTTCCGTACCAATTGAGGAGTACGTGTTGGGTGATAGTCTGTATCAGGATGTTGTGTAGGGAGAGAACTGAATCAGACTAGTCAGTTACCTGACAATCAGATCAATGCTATGTGGTTCGGAATCTACATAAAGCTGTAGGTCCGTTAGTTACCCTGACTAGTGGGCTATGAATAAATGGCTCTTTGTAAGGAAATTTCAACCTTAGTTAGTAACAATGAATGTACTCATTCATCTACAATCATCACACTCATTCGCCCCTCATATTCGCCCAAACTTCCACGATTGGTGTCTCAATAATGAATAGTAATGATTTATACGTCAGTATTATTCCATCTATTGGCAAATACAAATCCAGAATGAGTTGTTATCAGTATGAACACATTTTCAAACATAGTTTGAACACGCCCTTAAATGAGAATTAAATTACTTCAACTCTTATAATACTAATTATAGAGATAATTTTAAATATGCTCCCTGGAAATATTATTCTTTTTAATCCAATAATATGTTTGGTCAAAATCGGTTATACACCCGCAAAATTTAAACTTTTTCCTACAAATTTGGGGCGTTCTAAAATGATCATATTTTGTTAGACGACAGTATGAGGGGTAACCAACAGTAATTTAGTGCTAATCCGGCCGGTGTAGATTGGGTAGCATACGTGATAAGCTTGGGTTAGGTTAGGTTAAAGTTGGATAAGGTTAGGTTAGCATGTTTCTCGATTCAGCTATAAAGCAGTCCTATTAAGAAAAAACTCTTTGCGGACATATAACCGATTTTGATCTAATTTATAAATTAAAAAACTAATCTTGTTATGTTTCAACTACCTTCCGAGTGTAGTTTTAACGATAAATAAGTAAAAAAAAGAATATCGAACAGATCGAGTTGTTGAAATTTAACACTAAACAGAGCTGACAGGCTAAAATTTTAACATCATTATCTGAATTCACTAAGCTGCAATCAATATCCTACAGTGTATTGTGCACGCCACACTTCCGGCTAAAACTGTCGACGATCTACCGACGTATATTTCAACAATCACTAAATAATACGGATACATTGGTAAATATATTATAAAAGTAGCATGCAATTTTGGCAAACACATTATTTACACTGTCACTTGAAACAGTGGGTGATATTCGTAGATATGCTTTGTTCCTAACTTGGCTGTATGATGTTACCCTTATAGTGAAAAATAACTTACCTTTACCAACTCACTTAGCGACAGCCTTTTATTGCATTAGGTAATTTGCTTCATCAAACAAATACCATAGTACAATAGATTAAATATTTAAAGGAGTCAGGCTTATCTAGGGACTATAGAACACTGATATCGTCAATCTTACGTCCTACATATCACATTAATGAAAAAAAATATACTGACGTATCATCTAAAACGTAAGTGTTAAGGGTTATCCTACTATTTACCATTACGTTCAATTTTATTTAATATCCAAATGCCTAAACGTTACAAAAAGGCATTTAAAATGCTGATCAAACATTAAAACGTAAATATCAGGGGTTGTCACTATGACACTTTGTTGTGTAACCCCTGTTATAAAATCTTCCTTAACACCACAATGCCCCAGCAACACAAGAAGGTATTGCACACACTAATCAAACATTAAAACGTAAATATCAGGGGTTGTCACTGTGACACTTTGTTGTGTAACCCCTGTTATAAAATCTTCCTTAACACCACCATGTCCCAGCAACACAAGAAGGTATTGCACACGCCAATCAAACATTAAAATGTAAATATCAGGGGTTGTCACTATGACACTTTGTTGTGGAACCCCTGTTATAAAATCTTCCTTAACACCACAATGCCCCAGCAACACAAGAAGGTATTGCACACGCTAATCACAAATTAAAACTTAAATATCAGGGGTTGTCACAGTGATACTTTGTTGTGTAACCCCTGTTATAAAATCTTCCTTAACACCACAATGCCCCAGCAACACAAGAAGGTATTGCACACGCTAATCACAAATTAAAACTTAAATATCAGGGGTTGTCACAGTGATACTTTGTTGTGTAACCCCTGTTATAAAATCTTCCTTAACACCACCATGTCCCAGCAACACAAGAAGGTATTGCACACGCCAATCAAACATTAAAACGTAAAATATCAGAGGTTGTCACAGTGATACTTTGTTGTGTAACCCCTGTTATAAAATCTTCCTTAACACCACCATGTCCCAGCAACACAAGAAGGTATTGCACACGCTAATCACAAATTAAAACTTAAATATCAGGGGTTGTCACAGTGATACTTTGTTGTGTAACCCCTGTTATAAAATCTTCCTTAACACCACCATGTCCCACAACACAAGAAGGTATTGCACACGCTAATCACAAATTAAAACTTAAATATCAGGGGTTGTCACAGTGATACTTTGTTGTGTAACCCCTGTTATAAAATCTTCCTTAACACCACAATGCCCCAGCAACACAAGAAGGTATTGCACACGCCAATCAAACATTAAAACGTAAATATCAGAGGTTGTCACTGTGACACTTTGTTGTGAAACCCCTGTTATAAAATCTTCCTTAACACCACAATTCCCCAGCAACACAAGAAGGTATTGCACACGCCAATCAAACATTAAAACGTAAATATCAGAGGTTGTCACTGTGACACTTTGTTGTGAAACCCCTGTTATAAAATCTTCCTTAACACCACAATTCCCCAGCAACACAAGAAGGTATTGCACACGCCAATCAAACATTAAAACGTAAATATCAGGGGTTGTCACTGTGACACTTTGTTGTGAAACCCCTGTTATAAAATCTTCCTTAACACCACAATTCCCCAGCAACACAATCCCCTGTTATAAAATCTTCCTTAACACCACAATGCCCCAGCAACACAAGAAGGTATTGCACACGCCAATCAAACATTAAAACGTAAATATCAGGGGTTGTCACTGTGACACTTTGTTGTGAAACCCCTGTTATAAAATCTTCCTTAACACCACAATTTCCCAGCAACACAAGAAGGTATTGCACACGCCAATCAAACATTAAAACGTAAATATCAGGGGTTGTCACTGTGACACCTTTTTTTACACCATTGTTTACATTTCTACAGCTGTTAAAACTTTTTGTAAATTATGATTTACATTTGAACAGCTGTTACTTTTAGATTCATATAAATCTCACTCCATGTTATTGATATGGCCGAAAAACGGTTTTTGAGAGCATCCCGTACCCTCCATGGTGTATTACACTATACCTTTTATGGTTGCTAAGAAAAAAATATATAATGTAAACAACACAGACAGACAGAAACCTATGCCTATTGGGACATATGTTTATATGACATTTTTTGTTTATTTTGGCCCCAGGAACAACCTCCTGAAGTTTGTCCAAGTATTTCAGTTACACCCTGTATAAGGATTCCACAGGCCACCTCTTCTGTACCACTCTCATCCACAGCACAGTTTCTATCTAACACTTCGATTCTCCAACAATCATTACGAAAGCCTTTCTCATCTGTACAATTTCTTTGCATCAAAACAACTTTCAAAAGTTGTGGCTGGCGTTATGTGGCAAAGACGCTACCTAACACAGCGATGGGCCGGCAAACATTACGAGAGCCCATTAACATTCCGTACGACACTTGGTCGCCTGTGACTTACCGTTCCGCAACGAGCTGGCTCACCTTGGCATTGGCTTCGACACTGTTGACAACTTTCTCTCTCTCTCACTTTCACTAGCGCGTAGAAGAAAGCCTGTTCCTCTGTACCGCGCCTCTCCTCATATTGATCATTCTCTCTGTTACGCGCTAGCGCTATTATCTTCAATATGTAATGTGTTCACAAATTATAGATGCTACCTTAGTGTTTCCCACATGATTTCAAAATGTTATGTATATAAAATTCAAATACCATTGACTCACTCACGAAATCTCAAAAACCACCGAACAGATTTATACGAAATTTTAAAGGAAGCTAGCTTTAGTATTGAAAGGACCCTCTAAGAAAGGATTTTTCAAAATTCCATTCCTAAGGGTTACAAACAGCCCCTAAAAATGTTTCTTTTCCCATAAGAATAACATTGGGTTGATTTTAGTGAATTAATTACAGCTGTTTTGTAAATAAATAAATATATTTATTTTTATGTTTGACACTATCTTATTGATGCATTAAGAGTTTAATCTTCAGCTGTTAAATAAAAACAAATGAAATGAACACGGTTGAAATAGCCAAAATAATATGATTGGGTGTTTATACTAATAAATAGGTAGCAACGTAAGTAATGTGACTGAGATACTGTAAATAAATATAATGTTGTGATTTTGTGTTATACAGTTAATCTACGCTACTATTCGTAGTCAAATTCACATGCCGAAGGCAGAGGTGAATCGGGAACAGCGAGAGTCGGGGTTGGCGCGCAAAGCGTGCATGGGTGTCCCTAGTTGTGCTATAATTTTGTAAAAAAACCCTTTTTCATTATTGGAATCCTATTGGTAAACAAATACTTGATTTTAATTAGTTTTAACAATCAATAAATAAATAGCTTAATTTATTAATTGTTACTAACCCACGGTTTAACCCCTCGTAGTACCGTGAACATCAGAGTAAACCACTAGTTTCGTTTTACTAGTGCACGATACTTTTTTATGTGTACACACATTTCTAGTCATTCCAATTCATACACCTTGAGTTATTGTTTCACATTTTAACTGTCTCTAACATTTTTTTATTCCCGCTTAAAAATCACCTAGTAATAGTGTTTTCTGCTATACATAAATTCCAGGTAACTAATAATTCCAGGATGCCTTCGGAAATGTACGAGTTTCAGTAAAGATGTAAGTTTTCATCTAAAGTTTCATTTATAGTAAACTCTAGCAATGAATACATAATCTTAGTATTGAAGATTATATATATTAATAATCTACTTTTTTAGCCAAAGATGATTGTACAAATTTCAACTCAAAATTTGAACAAATATCATTTATCGACAAATAATTGGTAACAGTTAAACATTTTTTTACTTATTTACTATATACTAGGTTGGCTAGTACCTTTTATCCACCTTATTCTCAAAATGTTAATGTTGAGGTTAACGCACTTAAATTTACTTTATCGTAGACCAGAGGACAGTGAGATGGCAGATGACTCATGCAATGTATTCATTTTTACATTCAGTAGGCTATTCTATATAGTGACAGCTAAACATGAGTGTATTTTTGGTCATGACTTAGTGCATAATTTTAAAAAGATAAATCATTTACAATTCGATATATCAGTTGCCTGATATATCGATATGTTGTATATATTTGCCATCCTTACACATGGGGGTTCACGCAGATCTCTCCGGCAAGATTGTTATTTGGAACCTGTTCTGACACAGCATTCTTCTCGTTTTGTTTGTTGTTTTACAAGTGCTTGGTGGGCTGGCGAAACGCTTTTTGCCCATACGTATCGCCTCTTCTTGTCACGTTTTTAATTAACTGTTTGCGTAAAACAGTTTGGAGGGAATGAAATGTAACTTACGACTTCCTACTGCGCACTGAGGTTGTAATTCAGTTTGAGCAAGAACACTTAATTGCCATATCGCCATAAACATGATTTACAAACCAATAGTTGGTAAGTGCGCAAAATGTTGCATACAAATTTGTAATTATAAAAGGAACATAATAAAAACAATGGTTTTTAATGGGTCTATGAATTTTTTTTGAGTTATAAGGACTCAAAGTTAATAAAAAAGTTTATATATAAATTTTAATAAAGTAAAAGAAGTATGTAAATTAGTTTTAATTCCTATTTACATGTATAATGTTATAGCAAATAAAACAAAACATAAATCATAGTTCTAAGTTATAAAATAACTAAATTATGATTTTTTTCTATGGAACTACAAAACAGGCAAAATAGGCTTGGAGTTTTTCCCTAGGACTTTTCTAACATGGACTAGAGTTTTGACTCCTACCAAAAATGTTTGTCTGGAGATCAAAGGGTTAATAATATTTTCACAGTTAAATAAGTGAAACTATACTTTTAAATTAAAAACTTATGTTTTACTTAAGTGAAATTAGTTTATTTAAATTAAAACACTCTTATCAAATTATGGTCCACTAGATTGTACGTTTAAAATCATAATTATTATACTGGAATTAGAACAAATTGTAATATTGAACACGAGCCACACAGCTGTCGACTTCCCAGCGGTGACTTGGCGGTTTGGGAAAATCGATTTAGAAAAACTTTCACAAAACGTAAATGGACAGTTTTGCGAAACTTGAATACAGACGTAAGCAACAGGTCTGAGCAGTTTGGCAATATCACGAGAGTAATAAAATAATATACCATATTTAAATAAGATATGTAAAGTATTATATGTCGAAAAACTTATAAAAAAATAAAATAAAACGTGCTACATTTGCATCCAATTACAACTTAACACAAAGTACATTTTTAATTTTACTGTGTTAAATGTGCCAATAGTCTCACTATTGCAATATTAATAAATAGCTCTTTTTGAGGAACAGTCGACCTTAGTTAGTAACAATGACCACACTCGTTCATCTACGCTCATCACACTCATCGCCGATATATTGACGATCGGCGTCTTAATAATGAATGAATTAATACTTTTCTTTTTAAATGCGCCAACTGTCGGGACAGAACTTTATATTTTGATACGTGATTGATAGGAATGTTTTCTATGAGTTTTATTAATTTAAAAATGTTATGTTGTAAAGAAAAAAAGTTCTCATCAATTACATGAAACTTTGTTTTCTTGGCTTCTAGAAGTCGTAAAATGAATTATTTGGTCTTGTTGTAATCCTTATTACACATATAGTTACGATACATAATTTTCATATGTGTAAATTAATTCAGTTAAATCAAATTAAATTTATCAATTTAAAGTTATTTTAAATTAATTTAAATCGATTTAAAATCACTGCATTTACTTACTCAATTGGAAATTACGTATCGTAACTATATATGTAATAATGATTACAAGACCTTACTAGAAGCCAAGAAAACAAAGTGTCAGGTAATTGATGAGAACTTTTTCCTTAAAAAAGAAAATTCTAAAATTTATAAAAATTATAGGAAACATTTGCATCAGCCAGGTATTAAAATATTAAAACGCTACTTGAGCGGGATTTTTATTTATAATGGTGTAAACATGAGTTACAGTGAAAACAGTTAAAAGTCTGGTACTTTTTTGTTCCATCTAAGATAAAAATTTATGGAACTTACAATAAAATTTTGTAGTTTGTATCAATAACGTATAATTAAACAAGGAAAACAATGGTATGACTAGAATTTTCATAGGCTTCTTATTTTATTAGAAAATAAGCTTCAGACTCGGGTGCACATAATTCTGCACCGACAGTAGAAGAGCGTCCATTTATAACAAAGATATATACTTGTCTATTGTCTTTAGTTTTGACTGCGTTTATACTGTATGACTTGTAAATAAAACTGACTGCTGTTAGAAATGTATTATAAAATGTAAATTCAAAGAACTAAAATTTTCTTTAACCATGTCAGCGTTTCTTTAGAATTTATATGTCGTGGGAAAATGTCATTACTAACCTTAATTGAATTGTTTAAAATAACGATATCCCAAGAAATACTGTTAAGTTTTATAGTATCACTCGTTGAGAAAGCTCCCTTGTTTTTATCTCTCAAAGTATGTTGTTTTATGGCTAGAATTTTTTTACGCATGCTGAAGATGATTACTACCATACCATATGATGTACACGGCGCCCATTTTTCTTCTGGCAAAACTGTTTAGTAATAATTGATGAAATATTGTCCTTTTCTACTTCATAGAGGCAATGGTTTGAGCGTATCTAAAGGTAGGGGTACCATAAATGTTCATGGTAAAATACAGACACCAAATATACTTGGGGCTCTGGTGGTTGGGGGGGGGGGGGTTATTTTGTAAACTGTGTTTTATAAATCTTATGATATGCGATTTGGATTGTTACATTGGGATAATTATACTAATGATATTTAATATAAATATTACAACTATATTTTATTTTGAGATTTCAGAATTAATAGAATATTAACACCATTTTTTGTATACTTAAAAAAGGTAGTTCATAAAGTTAAGTTAGCCGAACTCAATAAATTATCATACGAGTAAATATCCTTGATAATGTTTAGGCATCACTTATACTAGTTGTACTGGTACTGGATGAAGGTTGAAACCAGTCATATTTTTCTGACGAGATTCAAAAATTTTAGTACACGACACGTCACTTTGATGCTCAGAATAGCTCGATCTTCTCCACTGACAGTCTATTCCGATCGTTTGTCCAGACATTTTTCATTAGTGAAACAACTTGTTCAACTGGTGACGAAGTACCGGGTATAGAAAGAGCAAACTTTATCACTCTTTAAAAAATTCCTCACTTATTTTCGGCCAAGTTCAAGAGTTGGAAAAAAAATCTTATTTTTAAAGGGGAGGAAGGTGCGTAAAAATATAATAGTGCATAGTACAGGAGTCATCATACAACACACAACTCACGATTGTCGATTGGCCAAAGTAATAGTAATACACGTGTGTCTTTTTATATAATTAAATATTTGAAAATATATTTTTAGTATTAAAAGAACAAAAAATACGGACAACTACCAGGTTTTTTCTTTGAATAGTACGGACACGGAATGTAAAAAACTAACCGTCCGTACAAAATACGAACGTAATGCAACCCTATCTAAAGGATGCCTTCTTCATATTTTTAGTTTATGAAGGGGGAGGAAAAGTTTAAAGTACCAATAATTTAATGTGATATCATTGACAATTTGTTAAGTTTGGATTTCTGAAAATCATACAAAGCTCCTCTAAACGATCTTTTTTAGATTGGTGGTATGTCGAGTGCTACTCAGATGATAATTTTCTTTGCGCTTTTAGATCGCTCACTATGTAGGAGGAGTGGTCACTATAATATGTAAGAAACCAATATTGTATTGATAATAAACATAAAACATGTATATTGGGTGTAAGCTGCCTACGTGGTGTCTTCACCAGTCGCAGTAATACAGGATGTTTCTTTTAAAACCATATTTAAAAGTACAGAAATTGAAGGTTTAAGATAATTACAAGTTCATAGATTAGTAGGCCTGGCTTTTTTCTTCCTTGGCTATCAGCTGATTTACATTGTTGCATTGTTGTTCACTTTATTTGGGTTCGGAGCAATGTCATTAAGTTGAGGTTAGAAACATGGTTTTGAGCAAAGACCAGAGAGTGTTTACTGTGGAGGAATATTTTAAAACGAAATCGTTTGTTTAGTGCCAAGACGCTTTCAACGGTATTCTGAACCCATTGCATTAATTGTTAATTGTATGTACGGTATTGTATTGAAAGTCAGCCCATTTCAAATCATTGGTTGCGTTAAAAGAGCTCTTTTTGAATTTTAGTTTAGGATGCTTAAGAACTCTTATTGTTTCTAAAATGTATAGCGAAATGAATTGCAAACTACTTTAAAACTTAGCAAACATCAGTACAGTAACTATGGCGTAAGGATTTTTTATTTGCATTCGACCTTGTAGCTTTCTTTCTGGGGATTATTTTTTCTAGGAGGAGGACTTATTGTTTATAATTGTCTATGAAATATTCCAAAATATAAACACCTCTAAGGTACAAATATAAAATATTTATATTCCTAAACATCGTAAAAGCTATGCTTCAAAGGGCGTAACAATTAAGCATTTATTACGTTGCATAAGTGATGATAGATATTAATTTAGCAAGGTGGAATTAGGAATAGCAAATATTTTCAACATATCGATATATTACAAACCAAAGAAAAATATCGATATATCGGTTACCCGAATCGAATTGTAAATGATTTATTTGTTTAAAATTATGTACTAACTCTTATGTGATAACCAAAAATACACTCATGTTTTGTTGTCACTATTTAGAATAGCCTACTGAATATAAAAATTAAAGACATTTATCTACACGAAACAGGTTATAGTCTGTGGGGTTGAATGAACAAAATTCAAAATAATAATACCTTTAATTACTATGTTAATTATGAAAGAATAATAATTTACGCATATGTGGCTATTCAAATGTTTTTTGTCGGATTGTGATGATTTTGATGAGAGAGAATAACGTCAATATTTAGTTATATGATATATTGGGCCAAAATATCGATATGGCCGATATTATCGAAAGAAAATATTGATACTTATATATCGATATATCGAAACATATTAATGGATATTTCCCATATATCGATACATCGTTACCATCCCTAGGTGGAATGCTATTTGGTCTGTAGTTGTTTGTATCTTGCTAAATAAGGTATCGGTAATCCTAAGGCAAAAGCTTTTCTCCATGTCAAAGTTTATACTATTTTTGACTATGGAAAATTGATTTGTTAAATTTGACTCCTACGTAGCTTTTATTTATGTCTCACGAGATGTGTTCAGGCGGAGCTGCGACTGCGGGGTAGAAAGTCCAGGTGGGAAGATGTGTTCGGCTTTCTAGTGCACCGAGCAGTGGGCAGAGGCCAATGGTTAGGCAACCACTTTCGATTTCATTCACTCTTGCCGAGACCTCGACCCTCGGAGAGCCACATCCCGTGTCCAATCAGAATGAACATCAATCTAATATCTTTGGGGGTTGCTCTGTAAACGCCTTTGTCAGGATGTACTGCTTAATGCCAGACGTCTTCAGATTGGAAATTCCAGCTAAACCACAAGCTTGCTTTTACACCTAACTTAATATTGATTGTTCTTCATGTAAAAAAAGCTTCAAGGTGATTAATTTTTAACTATGCTTTAAAATCTCCAGCTAATCTAAGGCTGCTGGTTCAACAACAATTAAAACATGTTGATACATTTTATCTGAGTTCTATTAACGCTTGTAGTTTAGTTTCCTATGTACCTGCAAGCATACTGAGATATTCTAATTGGGTTGACTGGGTTTTAGTTCTAACTAACTGAGTTTTAGTTACAGAAGGCCTTCCTATGAATATACAAGCATTGTGATGTATTCTAACTGTGACCGTTGACGTTTCCACTATCAGGAGGCCTTCCTATGAACCTTCAAGCATTGTGATGTATTCCAACTGTGACCGTTGACGTTTCCAGTGTCAGGAGGCCTTCCTATGAATATACAAGCAGAGTGATGTATTCCAACTGTGACCGTTGACGTTTCCACTGTCAGGAGGCCTTCCTATAAACCTTCAAGCATTGTGATGTATTCCAACTGTGACCGTTGACGTTTCCACTGTCAGAAGGCCTTCCTATGAATATACAAACATTGTGATGTATTCCAATTGTGACCGTTGACGTTTCCACTGTCAGGAGGCCTTCCTATGAATATACAAACATTGTGATGTATTCCAACTATGACCGTTGACGTTTCCAGTGTCAGGAGGCCTTCCTATGAATATACAAGCATAGTGATGTATTCCAACTGTGACCGTTGACGTGTCCACTGTCAGGAGGCCTTCCTATGAATTTACAAGCATTGTGATGTATTCCAATTGTGACCGTTGACGTTTCCACTGTCAGGAGGCCTTCCTATGAATATACAAACATTGTGATGTATTCCAACTGTGACCATTGACGTTTCCACTGTCAGAAGGCCTTCCTATGAATAAACAAACATTGTGATGTATTCCAATTGTGACCGTTGACGTTTCCACTGTCAGGAGGCCTTCCTATGAATATACAAACATTGTGATGTATTCCAACTGTGACCGTTGACGTTTCCACTGTCAGGAGGCCTTCCTATGAATATACAAACATTGTGATGTATTCCAATTGTGACCGTTGACGTTTTCACTGTCAGGAGGCCTTCCTATGAATATATAAACATTGTGATGTATTTCAATTGTGACCGTTGATGTTTCCACTGTCAGGAGGCCTTCCTATGAATATACAAGCATTGTGATGTATTCCAATTGTGACCGGTGACGTATCCACTGTCAGGAGACCTTCCTATGAATATACAAACATTGTGATGTATTCCAACTGTGACCATTGACGTTTCCACTGTCAGGAGGCCTTCCTATGAATATACAAACATTGTGATGTATTCCAATTGTGACCGTTGACGTTTCCACTGTCAGGAGGCCTTCCTATGAATATACAAACATTGTGATGTATTCCAATTGTGACCGTTGACGTTTTCACTGTCAGGAGGCCTTCCTATGAATATACAAACATTGTGATGTATTCCAATTGTGACCGTTGACGTTTTCACTGTCAGGAGGCCTTCCTAAGAATATACAAACATTGTGATGTATTCCAATTGTGACCGTTGACGTTTCCACTGTCAGGAGGCCTTCCTATGAATATACAAACATTGTGATGTATTCCAACTGTGACCGTTGACGTTTCCACTGTCAGGAGGCCTTCCTATGAATAAACAAACATTGTGATGTATTCCAATTGTGACCGTTGACGTTTCCACTATCAGGAGGCCTTCCTATGAACCTTCAAGCATTGTGATGTATTCCAACTGTGACCGTTGACGTTTCCACTGTCAGGAGGCCTTCCTATGAACCTTCAAGCATTGTGATGTATTCCAACTGTGACCGTTGACGTTTTCACTGTCAGGAGGCCTTCCTATGAATATACAAACATTGTGATGTATTCCAACTGTGACCGTTGACGTTTCCACTGTCAGAAGGCCTTCCTATGAATATACAAACATTGTGATGTATTCCAATTGTGACCGTTGACGTTTCCACTGTCAGGAGGCCTTCCTATGAATATACAAACATTGTGATGTATTCCAACTGTGACCGTTGGCGTTTCCACTGTCAGGAGGCCTTCCTATGAATATACAAACATTGTGATGTATTCCAATTGTGACCGTTGACGTTTTCACTGTCAGGAGGCCTTCCTATGAATATACAAACATTGTGATGTATTCCAACTGTGACCGTTGACGCTTCCACTGTCAGAAGGCCTTCCTATGAATATACAAACATTGTGATGTATTCCAATTGTGACCGTTGACGTTTTCACTGTCAGGAGGCCTTCCTATGAATATACAAACATTGTGATGTATTCCAACTGTGACCGTTGACGTTTGCACTGTCAGGAGGCCTTCCTATGAATATACAAACATTGTGATGTATTCCAATTGTGACCGTTGACGTTTCCACTGTCAGGAGGCCTTCCTTTGAATATACAAACATTGTGATGTATTTCAATTGTGACCGTTGACGTTTCCACTGTCAGGAGGCCTTCCTATGAACCTTCAAGCATTGTGATGTATTCCAACTGTGACCGTTGACGTTTCCAGTGTCAGTAGGCCTTCCTACGAACCTTCAAGCATTGTGATGTATTCCAACTGGGACCGTTGACGTTTCCAGTGTCAGGAGGCCTTCCTATGAATCTGCAAGCATTGTGATGTAATCTAACTGGGACCGTTAACATTTCTAGTGTCAGGAGGCCTTCCTATGAATATACAAACATTGTGATGTATTCCAACTGTGACCGTTGACGTTTCCACTGTCAGGAGGCCTTCCTATGAATATACAAACATTGTGATGTATTCCAACTGTGACCGTTGACGTTTCCACTGTCAGGAGGCCTTCCTATGAATATACAAACATTGTGATGTATTCCAATTGTGACCGTTGACGTTTTCACTGTCAGGAGGCCTTCCTATGAATATATAAACATTGTGATGTATTTCAATTGTGACCGTTGATGTTTCCACTGTCAGGAGGCCTTCCTATGAATATACAAGCATTGTGATGTATTCCAATTGTGACCGGTGACGTATCCACTGTCAGGAGACCTTCCTATGAATATACAAACATTGTGATGTATTCCAACTGTGACCATTGACGTTTCCACTGTCAGGAGGCCTTCCTATGAATATACAAACATTGTGATGTATTCCAATTGTGATCGTTGACGTTTCCACTGTCAGGAGGCCTTCCTATGAATATACAAACATTGTGATGTATTCCAATTGTGACCGTTGACGTTTTCACTGTCAGGAGGCCTTCCTATGAATATACAAACATTGTGATGTATTCCAATTGTGACCGTTGACGTTTTCACTGTCAGGAGGCCTTCCTAAGAATATACAAACATTGTGATGTATTCCAATTGTGACCGTTGACGTTTCCACTGTCAGGAGGCCTTCCTATGAATATACAAACATTGTGATGTATTCCAACTGTGACCGTTGACGTTTCCACTGTCAGGAGGCCTTCCTATGAATAAACAAACATTGTGATGTATTCCAATTGTGACCGTTGACGTTTCCACTATCAGGAGGCCTTCCTATGAACCTTCAAGCATTGTGATGTATTCCAACTGTGACCGTGGACGTTTCCACTGTCAGGAGGCCTTCCTATGAACCTTCAAGCATTGTGATGTATTCCAACTGTGACCGTTGACGTTTTCACTGTCAGGAGGCCTTCCTATGAATATACAAACATTGTGATGTATTCCAACTGTGACCGTTGACGTTTCCACTGTCAGAAGGCCTTCCTATGAATATACAAACATTGTGATGTATTCCAATTGTGACCGTTGACGTTTCCACTGTAAGGAGGCCTTCCTATGAATATACAAACATTGTGATGTATTCCAACTGTGACCGTTGGCGTTTCCACTGTCAGGAGGCCTTCCTATGAATATACAAACATTGTGATGTATTCCAATTGTGACCGTTGACGTTTTCACTGTCAGGAGGCCTTCCTATGAATATACAAACATTGTGATGTATTCCAACTGTGACCGTTGACGCTTCCACTGTCAGAAGGCCTTCCTATGAATATACAAACATTGTGATGTATTCCAATTGTGACCGTTGACGTTTTCACTGTCAGGAGGCCTTCCTATGAATATACAAACATTGTGATGTATTCCAACTGTGACCGTTGACGTTTCCACTGTCAGGAGGCCTTCCTATGAATATACAAACATTGTGATGTATTCCAATTGTGACCGTTGACGTTTCCACTGTCAGGAGGCCTTCCTATGAATATACAAACATTGTGATGTATTCCAACTGTGACCGTTGACGTTTCCACTGTCAGGAGGCCTTCCTATGAACCTTCAAGCATTGTGATGTATTCCAACTGTGACCGTTGACGTTTCCAGTGTCAGTAGGCCTTCCTACGAACCTTCAAGCATTGTGATGTATTCCAACTGGGACCGTTGACGTTTCCAGTGTCAGGAGGCCTTCCTATGAATCTGCAAGCATTGTGATGTAATCTAACTGGGACCGTTAACATTTCTAGTGTCAGGAGGCCTTCCTATGAATATACAAGCATTGTGAGTTATTCCAATTGTGACCGTTCACGTTTCCACTGTCAGGAGGCCTTCCTATGAATATACAAACATTGTGATGTATTCCAACTGTGACCGTTGACGTTTCCACTGTCAGGAGGCCTTCCTATGAATATACAAACATTGTGATGTATTCCAATTGTGATCGTTGACGTTTCACTGTCAGGAGGCCTTCCTATGAATATATAAACATTGTGATGTATTTCAATTGTGACCGTTGACGTTTCCACTGTCAGGAGGCCTTCTTATGAATATAAGCATTGTGATGTATTCCAATTGTGACCGTTGACGTTTCCACTGTCAGGAGACCTTCCTATGAATATACAAACATTGTGATGTATTCCAACTGTGACCGTTGACGTTTCCACTGTCAGGAGGCCTTCCTATGAATATACAAACATTGTGATGTATTCCAATTGTGACAGTTGAGGTTTCCACTGTCAGGAGGCCTTCCTATGAATATACAAACATTGTGATGTATTCCAATTGTGACCGTTGACGTTTCCACTGTCAGGAGGCCTTCCTATGAATATACAAGCATTGTGATGTATTCCAATTGTGACCGTTGACGTTTCCACTGTCAGGAGGCCTTCCTATGAATATACAAACATTGTGATGTATTCCAATTGTGACCGTTGACGTTTTCACTGTCAGGAGGCCTTCCTATGAATATACAAACATTGTGATATATTCCAATTGTGACCGTTGACGTTTCCACTGTCAGGAGGCCTTCCTATGAATATACAAACATTGTGATGTATTCCAACTGTGACCGTTGACGTTTCCACTGTCAGGAGGCCTTCCTATGAATATACAAACATTGTGATGTATTCCAATTGTGACCGTTGACGTTTCCACTATCAGGAGGCCTTCCTATGAACTTTCAAGCATTGTGATGTATTCCAACTGTGACCGTTGACGTTTCCATTGTCAGGAGGCCTTCTAATGAACCTTCAAGCATTGTGATGTATTCCAACTGTGACCGTTGACGTTTTCACTGTCAGGAGGCCTTCCTATGAATATACAAACATTGTGATGTATTCCAACTGTGACCGTTGACGTTTCCACTATCAGAAGGCCTTCCTATGAATATACAAACATTGTGATGTATTCCAACTGTGACCGTTGACGTTTCCACTGTCAGAAGGCCTTCCTATGAATATACAAACATTGTGATGTATTCCAATTGTGACCGTTGACGTTTCCACTGTCAGGAGGCCTTCCTATGAATATAAAAACATTGTGATGTATTCCAACTGTGACCGTTGACGTTTGCACTGTCAGGAGGCCTTCCTATGAATATACAAACATTGTGATGTATTCCAATTGTGACCGTTGACGTTTCCACTGTCAGGAGGCCTTCCTATGAATATACAAACATTGTGATGTATTCCAATTGTGACCGTTGACGTTTCTAGTGTCAGGAGGCCTTCCTATGAATATACAAGCATTGTGATGTATTCCAATTGTTACCGTTGACGTTTCCACTGTCAGGAGGCCTTCCTATGAATATACAAACATTGTGATGTATTCCAATTGGGACCGTTGACGTTTTCACTGTCAGGAGGCCTTCCTATGAATATACAAACATTGTGATGTATTCCAACTGTGACCGTTGACGTTTCCACTATCAGGAGGCCTTCCTATGAACCTTCAAGCATTGTGATGTATTCCAACTGTGACCGTTGACGTTTCCACTGTCAGGAGGCCTTCCTATGAACCTTCAAGCATTGTGATGTATTCCAACTGTGACCGTTGACGTTTCCAGTGTCAGGAGGCCTTCCTATGAATATACAAACATTGTGATGTATTCCAATTGTGACCGTTGACGTTTCCACTATCAGGAGGCCTTCCTATGAACTTTCAAGCATTGTGATGTATTCCAACTGTGACCGTTGACGTTTCCATTGTCAGGAGGCCTTCCTATGAACCTTCAAGCATTGTGATGTATTCCAACTGTGACCGTTGACGTTTTCACTGTCAGGAGGCCTTCCTACGAATATACAAGCATTGTGATGTATTCCAACTGTGACCGTTGACGTTTCCATTGTCAGGAGGCCTTCCTATGAACCTTCAAGCATTGTGATGTATTCCAACTGTGACCGTTGACGTTTCCACTGTCAGGAGGCCTTCCTATGAATATACAAGCATTGTGATGTATTCCAACTGTGACCGTTGACGTTTCCAGTGTCAGGAGGCCTTCCTACGAATATACAAGCATTGTGATGTATTCCAACTGTGACCGTTGACGTTTCCATTGTCAGGAGGCCTTCCTATGAATATACAAACATTGTGATGTATTCCAACTGTGACCGTTGACGTTTCCACTGTCAGGAGGCCTTCCTATGAACCTTCAAGCATTGTGATGTATTCCAACTGTGACCGTTGACGTTTCCAGTGTCAGGAGGCCTTCCTATGAATATACAAGCATTGTGATGTATTCCAACTGTGACCGTTGACGTTTCCACTGTCAGGAGGCCTTCCTACGAATATACAAGCATTGTGATGTATTCCAACTGTGACCGTTGACGTTTCCATTGTCAGGAGGCCTTTCTATGAACCTTCAAGCATTGTGATGTATTCCAACTGGGACCGTTGACGTTTCCAGTGTCAGGAGGCCTTCCTATGAATATACAAACATTGTGATGTATTCCAATTGTGACCGTTGACGTTTCCACTGTCAGGAGGCCTTCCTATGAACCTTCAAGCATTGTGATGTATTCCAACTGTGACCGTTGACGTTTCCAGTGTCAGGAGGCCTTCCTACGAACCTTCAAGCATTGTGATGTATTCCAACTGGGACCGTTGACGTTTCCACTGTCAGGAGGCCTTCCTATGAATCTGCAAGCATTGTGATGTATTCTAACTGGGACCGTTAACATTTCTAGTGTCAGGAGGCCTTCCTATGAACCTACAAGCATAGTGATGTATTTCAGCTGAGACCGTTGACACTTTCAGTAAACTACAACTTTCAGTAAAGCTTATTAATCATATTCCACAACAGCTAACACCTATCCTAACTTTGTAACGACTAATAATATAATCGTTTATAAATTAATAATTAAAGTTTCCGTAACTCACTATTCCAGTTCAGCTATCACACTAACAGTCAGTGTTAATGCATACTTACTACCGGCTCAGCCATCACACGAACTGTCAGTGTTAATGCATACTTACTACCGACTCAGCCATCACACGAACTGTCAGTGTTAATGCATACTTACTACCGACTCAGCCATCACACGAACTGTCAGTGTTAATGCATACTTACTACCGGCTCAGCCATCACACGAACTGTCAGTGTTAATGCATACTTACTACCGGCTCAGCCATCACACGAACTGTCAGTGTTAATGCATACTTACTACCGGCTCAGCCATCACACGAACTGTCAGTGTTAATGCATATTTACTACCGGCTCAGCCATCACACGAACTGTCAGTGTTAATGCATACTTACTACCGGCTCAGCCATCACACGAACTGTCAGTGTTAATGCATACTTACTACCGGCTCAGCCATCACACGAACTGTCAGTGTTAATGCATACTTACTACCGGCTCAGCCATCACACGAACTGTCAGTGTTAATGCATATTTACTACCGGCTCAGCCATCACACGAACTGTCAGTGTTAATGCATACTTACTACCAGCTCAGCCATCACACGAACTGTCAGTGTAATGCATACTTACTACCGGCTCAGCCATCACACGAACTGTCAGTGTTAATGCATACTTACTACCGGCTCAGCCATCACACGAACTGTCAGTGTTAATGCATACTTACTACCGGCTCAGCCATCACACGAACTGTCAGTGTTAATGCATACTTACTACCGGCTCAGCCATCACACGAACTGTCAGTGTTAATGCATACTTACTACCGACTCAGCCATCTCACGAACCGTCAGTGTTAATGCATACTTATTACCGGCTAATTTGAATGTCAATTTCTTAAAAGCAAAACATTTAAACTAGTTGTCAACTACTGTATTTACATTATCAATATACCGTCATTAATCTGTTCACTTTGTAAAAGAGCATTAAATAAATGTATTAATGGCTTCATAAGTTAAGAACTATGAATTAACTGATAAATCCTTACTTCATAATCTGTAACGAATTTAAAAACTAAAGGAAAGATCTTCATTTATAAGTGTGGAACTTTCATCTCAAAAATATTATATTATGATTTTTCAAGCGTTAATAACATTCTAAATATATAGTATAATTAATGGCTTCAATGAGTTAGATAATAAGGTCGTATAAAACAGGCACTCTTTTCTGTTAGGATAAAAATATCCTGTTATAGTAATGTAGGAATGATACTCTGGATATTAAAAACCAGTTCATAAGAAATTCAAGAACAATTTAAATTCTGGAAGTGTCGGAAGGAGACAATTGATATTGTGTGCGTCCCTCGGCTACGCCAACTGGGCACCGACCTTGACCTCTAGCCGTCGATGTCATCCTCATCCTACAACTCACGTCCAGCACCCAAACACGCATCGCGTCCGATGAGATCTGGAGAGAGGAAGGGTTATGTGTAATGTGATATCTCCTTACTCACTCAGTGGCACACCTGGTTGATGCAAATTATTTGGCCATTTGAAAGTTCCAACCACATCCCAGCAGCGGTAACATAGCTTTCAATTAGTTTGATTCATTATGTTGATTCATTATGATTCATTATGACTCAGGGTATCTTTTTTAAATGGGCCACCATTGTGATCTTGAAAACCATAAGTCTGACAAAAAACTTTAAATTGTAAACCTTGTTTTTAGAGACAATTAAAAATACATATTTCAAATTTTGAAAAACTCCCGTCATTCTCCAATATGGTGGTCAGCTTTGTTTTTTTTCTTACTGAACACCCTGTATTTTATGTTTTTTTAGAAAGAAATAGTGTACCCACTACCCCTTAAGACTTAAGTAGTGTACCCACCCATACTCGTACAGTGGTGATGGTCAACCCACCCACTTATATACGTATGGTGGTGATAACTCGCCCACTCACTCACTAATTCACGTATTATGGTAATCTTGAGCCAACATGTACAGACTCTCGATAGGCCCTCCATTCCATCCACGTACACAGTTTCTTGATGGGTCCTCCCTTTCGTCCACTTACACAGGCTCTCGATAGGCCTTCCCTTCCATCCACGTACACAGACTCTCGATGTGCCCCCCCCCCCACTCGACGTATACAGGCTCTCGATGGATGGGATTACAATCAAGTACCTCTCTACAATCTCGAATCGTTATTTATGCCCTGGACATCTTACCAAGAATAAACGAATCAGATGCCATGCGTTAGCAGTTGTTAGCTGATAGAACTGCTTGTAATACATATGGCATGCGGTTGGTTAGTTTGTTGACAGGATCTGTTTACTCTACAGGTTGTACAGTTCGTGTTTGGAGTACGATGAGGACTGGTATTAACCACAAACACTGCGATAGATATGGCCACGAAGTACACAATACACTGCGAGGAAAGGGGTGATATCGTTATGGTGGTGGGGATAGTGGGAAGGTGAACCGGTCAAGCGGGCGAGGCAGGGCCAGGAGCGGCGATTCCTCACGCAGACATTCATGTACAGGAGGTGAACGTCCTGTTCCCCGTGCGACGACATCATCCTGCCCCCCTCCTCCCACTTACACCTTCACTCCGCTTCGTTTCATATCCTGCGAATAACATGCCTGACATTTAATTAGGATTTTGTTGATTGGATATCTGTGCGGTGTAATAAACTCCGCTTTTGAGATCGTGTTATCCATTGTACACATAGTTAATCTGTTTTTGTTAGGATGATCTCTTGTCATCATCATGCTTTCTTCTACCCGTATTATATCAAACGCCTCAGGCAAGGCCCATAAGAAATTTACTTGCTTACGACTGACGAACTGAACTATATATAAAACCAACCAACAGTAAGTTAACTTTCTTTATTTTCTTAATGACAGACTTAACAGTTGAATTAAATTTATAAATTTTACAAAATTTAAGAAGAATAGAATAGAAAATGTGCTTTATTTCTACAATTATTTGAAAGGACAAAAAACATATATATAAACACTTGACAACAACGGTCTAGACAACCGTCTAGTTGGCACAGTCCTTCACTTTCTACTTTAACAAAATAAAATAACTTCTTCCTCATAAAACTAGACTTAAAGCTAATATTAAATAATTTACAAATGCTTTACTTTGAAAACCTACAGGTGACATTTTAGTTTAGTTCTATCAGTGTTTTGTTTTTCTATAAATGTTTTTACAGTGAGTAGAAAATGGAAATATATTCATGTACATAAGAGAGAAAACTACTTTAAAGACACATAATACATAGTAACAACAACAACAATTTAGTTTGCCTGGCCAGAAATAGAAAACTAGACTTCTATATTCTTTTAACAAATAACATAATAATAACATAAACAATGAATAAACAACAACATAAAAAGAAACAAAACCTAACATTTTGTAGCTAGTTTTTGTAGACCCACATTTACTTTCATCTACATGATTCACAACTAAATTCATATATTTACAAAACAACGTATAAAATAAAACATCAACAACAATGGAGCTACATCGTTCCTTCGCCGTTTCTTATGACAAACCACAAAACCTCAAAAATAGTAAGGTAGGTAGGCTAACCAGTATATGAACTATTGATTTAATTGAATGTAGGCCTATTAAAAGAAAAAGGTTACTAACATTCCCCCCTCCCCCTTAAGATAATACTATTGTTATTATTATTTTTAATATTAATATTATTTTTTTATATATATACATACATCTATTTTTTCTTGAGTTATTCCGAATTTAATCTGGAATTTAAAAAATGTTAAATAAATCAAATTTGTTTCGTCCGTTATCAGTTAACTATGTCAACAATGAGTAGGCCTACGTTAAGTGAATGGGCCACCAAAGTTCCTGTATAGGGCGAGTGTTGGGACCATCATGAGACTGTCTATATAGGCCTACGTAGGGCAAATCGACCTAGAATCATGATTGTTGAATGTGTAGGTTGGCCAACCAGAGACCAGC
Organism: Stictocephala bisonia; assembly: GCA_035578905.1. Lineage (NCBI taxonomy): Eukaryota > Metazoa > Arthropoda > Insecta > Hemiptera > Membracidae > Stictocephala > Stictocephala bisonia. The sequence continues at coordinate 26,114,785 of JAQJVL010000001.1, read as the reverse complement.
ACTAGGGTGGGTGGGTGGGCCGTTCGGATTTGAATAAGTAGGGTGAGTTTAGGCAGGCCCTTTAGAATAGTTGAGGAAAGTCCAATTCATGCTTAGGTTCTAACTTATCAGGCTTCATCTGTCTTGAATATTTAGTTTTTTATAGTACAAAATTTAAGGTTGCCGTTCTCCAAGCCACCGCGGGAAGTCGACTGCCCTGAAGTGGTTATGCAATCTTACCGACAGCGGGCTAAAACATGCTTTTCAATTTTAACTGTACAGTTTGTGTTTATTATTATAATGAGTTATAGTGCATACTGTTTTACTATTAAAGGTCCAATCTAGTTGATCAAAAGTTGATATTAAGACATTTAATATTTAAACTAGATAAGATGAAGTTCCACATACTTACTGTGCCAAAAAACGCTAAATTTTTTTATAAAAATCATCTTAAGGTCTACTAGAACAGGTCTTCATATATCTAAGACAATTTAAGTGTTACGATACAATCATTGTTACAGAACGATCGTTAAGATAGAAAGAAATATTTTGGGCGTTTTTCGAGGAGCGAACTAGCCCCTTACTTGCCAGGTTCTGTATATGTATGTTTCCAGTAAGGATTTTCGGACGGAATGACACGTGGCATTCTAGGTTTATTTCTACGACCACAAGTGAGTTCATCCACAGACAACCCAGCCTCCGGCGAAGATCGCCTTTGTCTATTGTTACGACTATCCGGCCATCAGTTTGTCTAGTTTGTATTCAGAGTAGGCCTATCTCCTGCCTGTCAAGACACTTCCCTACGGGATCAAGGACCCTCCTACTCCTTTATATTCTGTTCACCTAGAGGTGAACTCTGGCATTTTGTAAACACTCATTTGTTATGACCCCTTAACACTATTTAATGACGATCATTAAGTGAACGCAACGGTAGGTAAAAATTACTTTGACAAATTTGCATAAGGTTTTATTATTATGTGATGTTTTTGAAAACTTTAGGAATTTGTGCTTGCCCATTTATGGCTTGGATCGTGCACGTTACCTGACATTGCCCAGCTTTACATTTGAAGGTAACCATTTTGTTCTATAAGCGTACAGCCTACATCATTCAGTTACCAAAGTCTTACAATACTGTAGGAGAGGTTCTGTAAGTGTGCCCAATCTGTACGGTTCTGTAAGTGTACCTTATTCACGTACAAAAGTCTTACAATACTGTAGGAAAGGTTCTGTAAGTGTGCCCAATCTGTACGGTTCTGTAAGTGTACCTCATTCACGTACAAAAGTCTTACAATACTGTAGGAAAGGTTCTGTAAGTGTGCCCAATCAGTATGGTTCTTTAAGTGTACCTCATTCACGTACAAAAGTCTTACAATACTGTAGGAATTGTTCTGTAAGTGTACCTCTTTCATGTACAAAAGTCTTACAATACCTAAGGAACGGTTCTGTAAATGTACCTCTTTCATGTACAAAAGTCTTACAATACTGTAAGAATGGTTCTGTAACTCTACCTCATTCATGTACAAACGTCCCACAATAATGTAGGAACGGTTCTGTAAGTGTATCTCATTCATGTACAAAAGTCATACAATACCTAAGGAACGGTTCTGTAAGTGTACCTCATTCATGTACAAAAGTCATACAATACCTAAGGAACGGTTCTGTAAATGTACCTCATTCATGTACAAAAGTCTTACAATACCTAAGGAACGGTTCTGTAAGTGTACCTCATTCATGTACAAAAATCTTACAATACCTAAGGAACGGTTCTGTAAGTGTACCTCATTCATGTACAAAAATCTTACAATACCTAAGGAACGGTTCTGTAAATGTACCTCATTCATGTACAAAAGTCTTACAATACCTAAGGAACGGTTCTGTAAGTGTACATCATTCATGTACAAAAGTCTTACAATACCTAAGGAACGGTTCTGTAAGTGTACCTCATTCATGTACAAAAGTCTTACAATACTATAGGAACGGTTCTGTAAGTGTACCTCATTCATGTACAAAAGTCATACAATACCTAAGGAACGGTTCTGTAAGTGTACCTCATTCATGTACAAAAGTCTTACAATACCTAAGGAACGGTTCTGTAAATGTACCTCTTTCATGTACAAAAGTCTTACAATACCTAAAGAACGGTTCTGTAAATGTACCTCTTTCATGTACAAAAGTCTTACAATACCTAAGGAACGGTTCTGTAAGTGTACCTCATTCATGTACAAAAATCTTACAATACCTAAGGAACGGTTCTGTAAGTGTACCTCATTCATGTACAAAAATCTTACAATACCTAAGGAACGGTTCTGTAAATGTACCTCATTCATGTACAAAAGTCTTACAATACCTAAGGAACGGTTCTGTAAGTGTACCTCATTCATGTACAAAAGTCATACAATACCTAAGGAACGGTTCTGTAAGTGTACCTCATTCATTTACAAAAGTCTTACAATACTGTAGGAACGGTTCTGTAACTCTACCTCATTCATGTACAAACGTCCCACAATAATGTAGGAACGGTTTTGTAAGTGTACCTCATTCATGTACAAAAGTCATACAATACCTAAGGAACGGTTCTGTAAATGTACCTCATTCATGTACAAAAGTCATACAATACCTAAGGAACGGTTCTGTAAATGTACCTCATTCATGTACAAAAGTCTTACAATACCTAAGGAACGGTTCTGTAAGTGTACCTCATTCATGTACAAAAATCTTACAATACCTAAGGAACGGTTCTGTAAGTGTACCTCATTCATGTACAAAAGTATTACAATACCTAAGGAACGGTTCTGTAAGTGTACGTCATTCATGTACAAAAATCTTACAATACCTAAGGAACGGTTCTGTAAATATACCTCGTTCATGTACAAAAGTCTTACAATACCTAAGGAACGGTTCTGTAAGTGTACATCATTCATGTACAAAAGTCTTACAATACCTAAGGAACGGTTCTGTAAGTGTACCTCATTCATGTACAAAAATCTTACAATACCTAAGGAACGGTTCTGTAAATGTACCTCATTCATGTACAAAAGTCTTACAATACCTAAGGAACGGTTCTGTAAGTGTACATCATTCATGTACAAAAGTCTTACAATACCTAAGGAACGGTTCTGTAAATGTACCTCATTCATGTACAAAAGTATTACAATACCTAAGGAACGGTTCTGTAAGTGTACCTCATTCATGTACAAAAGTCTTACAATACTATAGGAACGGTTCTGTAAGTGTACCTCATTCATGTACAAAAAAGTCTTACAATACCTAAGGAACGGTTCTGTAAATGTACCTCATTCATGTACAAAAGTTTTACAATACTATAGGAATGGTTCTGTAACTCTACCTCATTCATGTACAAAAGTCTTACAATACTGTTGGAATGGTTCTTTAAGTGTACCTCATTCATGTATAAAAGTCTTACAAAACCTAAGGAACGGTTCTGTAAGTGTACCTCATTCATGTATAAAAGTCTTACAATACCTAAGGAACGGTTGTACCTCATTCATATACAAAAGTCTTACAATACTATAGGAATGGTTCTGTAAGTGTACCTCATTCATATACAAAAGTCTTACAATACTATAGGAATGGTTCTGTAAGTGTACCTCATTCATGTACAAAAGTCTTACAATACTATAGGAATGGTTCTGTAAGTGTACCTCATTCATGTACAAAAGTCTTACAATACTGATATGATATCAAAGAATATTCTCAACTCTTAAATTTATGTTTTGAGCGAGCCAGACGTATCAAATCTGACCGTCACCACGCAATGCATGTTTCGGTAACTGGAAAATCCCGCAAGGGTTCCTGGAGCGAGCTCGGCTGGGCCGCCGGAGGTGACAACACCGCCGGGGCCATTGCTTCACTGGAGTTCCCGTTGTCCCAAATACACATTCCCTGATAACTCTAAACGGCGTCTCACTCCGCGTCAACGTAAATTACCCGTACATTGTGCACCACACCTCCTGCCCCTTCTCCTTTCCCCACAGACAGTTGTTACATTTCATATTTCATATAACATTCCGTTAACTCTGTTGGTCAATACCAAACATTTTACTTACTTATACTCATTACTGTGTAAGACTGTATCTTATTCACATTCACTACATCTACAACTCTCATTCCCATTTTTTGTTCAATCTTGAGCACGTTCACGTTATTCTGTCATTCTCATTCAAGGTCATTTTAAATTCACTTATTAAATTCATGTTCAATCTATTTATATTCATTCAAATTAATTTTCAAACTACATTCAGCCATTCACATACATTTGCAATCTACATTCAGCCATTCACATACATTTTCAATCTACATTTAGCCATTCAAATTCAATTCAATCTAAATACAATCATTAGACTTCGCGATGGAGCTCAGCTTGCAGTAACGTTTGTGGATCACGGCTTTAGGCTTTGTGAATAAACTCAGCTTGTAGTATCGCTTGTGGAACACGGTTTTAGGTCTCGTGAAGGAGCTCTGCCTGTTGTATCGCTTGGGTATCTAGGCCTTCAACCTCGCAGGCATCCAAGAGAAATACATTGGGAGAGGTTCCCTAAAAAACGTATTCCAACTAATAATAAGAGGCCGATTTGGGGCGCTCACTCTGTGTTGTAAAATAGTTAATAAGTGAGTCATGAGGAGGTTGATTTGAAATTCCCTCCCACTTACACCCAATAGTTGATAAGTCGTCAACTTATTTAATAAATAAAGCATGAAAATTTAAAATCTTGTAAAACGTTTGAGATTTTGTAGTCCACCAATCTCCAACTACACTCGAGACTTGACAATCCACAAATCTCGTGGTAATACAAAATACATCTCTCAAACAAGTTGGCAGCATCATGGTACTGTTAGCTTTTGTTTTAATGGATGGCAAATCACAAAGGCTTGCCGCTGAGGCGCTACTAGGATGTTTTAGGGATATCTCAGATATACTTGAAGAGCAACTAGAATGTTCCCTCGTGGTACAATCTGGGTTTGATGGCCAACCAACCCGTGATACACTCTGGCTTGAAAATCCACAAACCTCTACCACCAATCCTTGTGGTTCATCAACCTTGTAATTCATTCTTGGCTGGATGGCCCACCAACCTCCCAATAGCCTGTTTAAGGATTCACAACTCACGCACGTAGCGTTGTTCACTTGTCATGTTAATGGCTACTTATTTTTGGTTTTTCTACCCCCCCCCCCCCTTGCAGAGGGCCACGTAACATAGGATAGTAATTGCTTTTTCAATACGTGTCATCACTACGTGCTAATAAGTGGAATATTGAATATTCATACGCGGATAGTTTTCTCCTAGAACCACCAAAAGTGAAAGGACATTGACGGAAGTTAAGTGGACGTCGTAGTTGCGGACTTGGTTACTACTGGTAGAAGTGCTGGCAGTTGAAGTCAGTACGGTTGGTCTCCTGAATAATGCATCCAGTTAGCTGATGACTTTCACTAGAGAAAGTCCTACTTGGCTACACGGCCAACGGTGATGTCATAGCAATGTACACCTTCTCTCTCTCTCTCTCTCTCTCTCTCTCTCTCTCTCTCTCTCTCTCTCTCTCTCTCTCTCTCTCTCTCTCTCTCTCTCTCTCTCTCTCTCTCTCTCTCTCTCTCTCTCTCTCTCTCTCTCTCTCTCTCTCTCTCTCTCTCTCTCTCTCTCTCTCTCTCTCTCTCTCTCTCTCTCTCTCTCTCTCTCTCTCTCTCTCTCTCTCTCTCTCTCTCTCTCTCTCTCTCTCTCTCTCTCTCTCTCTCTCTCTCTCTCTCTCTCTCTCTCTCTCTCTCTCTCTCTCTCTCTCTCTCTCTCTCTCTCTCTCTCTCTCTCTCTCTCTCTCTCTCTCTCTCTCTCTCTCTCTCTCTCTCTCTCTCTCTCTCTCTCTCTCTCTCTCTCTCTCTCTCTCTCTCTCTCTCTCTCTCTCTCTCTCTCTCTCTCTCTCTCCCCCTTTCTCTCTCTCTCTCTCTCTCTCTCTCTATACCTCTCTCTACCTCTCTCTCTATACTTCTCTCTCTACCTCTTCACGGTAACATCAGTTATCTTAAAGGCTAAAGATTACTCGTTCTTCCGACACAAATTTTGAGATAAAAAGTCACTTACTTTTTTTAAGTTTTAAACGCAGTACTTTACTCTTGATCAGTAAAGGCTAGACTACTAGTAGATATCCTGACCTTCTGCAAAGATGACATTCATAGATGAACACCAGTCAATTCTGATCAGTAAAGGCTAGACTACTAGTAGATATCCTGACCTTCTGCAAAGACGACATTCATAGATGAACACCAGTCAATTCTGATCAGTAAAGGCTAGACTACTAGTAGATATCCTGACCTTCTGCAAAGATGACATTCATAGATGAACACCAGTCAATTCTGATCAGTAAAGGCTAGACTACTAGTAGATATCCTGACCTTCTGCAAAGATGACATTCATAGATGAACACCAGTCAATTCTGATCAGTAAATGCTAGACTACTAATAGATATCCTGACCTTCTGCAAAGATGACATTCATAGATGAACACCAGTCAATTCTGATCAGTAAAGGCTAGACTACTAGTAGATATCCTGACCTTCTGCAAAGATGACATTCGTAGATGAACACCAGTCAATTCTGATCAGTAAAGGCTAGACTACTAGTAGATATCCTGACCTTCTGCAAAGATGACATTCGTAGATGAACACCAGTCAATTCTGATCAGTAAAGGCTAGACTACTAGTAGAGCTTTTTCACGAGTGGACACTCCATTTTGTGAGTGGCCACTCGGTTTTATTCAACTAAAAACGGAGTTGCCACTCATAAGTATACTGATCGTGCTTAGAGTGACTCATAAGCAGGCGCGTACAGTGGTATTGACCCACCCGCCCCCCATACATGTACAGTGGTATTGATCCACCCGCCCACCCATACACGTACAGTAGTACAGCCGCTCGTCCACCTGAGCTTCTGCAAAGTTGACATTCATGGATAAACCAGCCAATTCAAAATTTAAACTCAACTCTATTTTGAGTCCATGCCACAAGCTGCTGTTATTTTCCGTCGGACACCACTTGCTTTAAAATGTTATAGAAAACTTGTTCTTGGGAGTTTTTGCCGTGATTGGTCTTAACGGATAAAATCCACTTTGTTTAAGGTTAAACTAAATTTGTAATGTGATGTTTACATCTCAAATAAAGACCATCTTACACTTTACAATATAATATTATTCGTAGAGTACGCGTGAAGAGATAAATATTCCAACCACTTAAAAACAGTTCAAGCCTTTTCTGATCTAAGGCCATTTACAGACTCCTCTACTTCACTTATAAAAATAATTAAGTTTATCTTTTTTCATCCTTATTACTCACGGACAAATTATCTTGTTAGTGAGTAATTCAAACAAGAGCAAACGTAACAAGTCAAAGAAAAATTTGATACTAGTACGATACTTAGTCTAAAAACTTCAGAATTTGAAGCCATGTCGTTCTCGAACCTGTAGTGAATAAAAGAATTGCTGAACCATTTTTTTAAAATAAAATCTGACCAACTTATTATTATAGACAAAAATCCGAATCAAACTAATTTCAAAAATTAAATTATATTGAATTAACAATATGTACTTAAATGTTTACCTCTGTAAATAAAAACGAATTAACTAATGAATTATTAAGATTATAACAATAGAAAGAAATGATTTTACTGTACTTGGTTAAAAGTTTTACTTATTATCAGTTATGTTATAACATTGCTACAGGGCAGATTTTATTTCCATAGCAACGTCTGTAAACCAGTTCTATTGAAAGTTATGATATACTGGAATAGCTGAGGTGTTATGAAAAAAAAGAAAAGGAAACCACTTACCTGTGTCCGTAACAGACTGGAATGCAACTGAAACTCACCTATATTTAAAAGAAATGACATATGATTTGTTTGCTATTAATGCAGTCATAGCACTTTGTGGAAAATATTCACCATGAAGATGGTGGCTGCAATGAGTTTGAGAAGTCATCACTATTGGTATTACCTGAAATTATGGCATGGTCCAACAGAAACAATGAATTAATAAACATAATATTAAGCGATCCAACTGACCGTATAGCTTTTAGAACTATTGATTATGAAGAAGTGTAACTTGGTAAACTTTCTTTACTGAGATCTCTGGACAAACTGAAACGTAATTTCACGATCCTCTCCAGAATGATGCTTCCTGCTCAATGTCCTTCACAATCTTTCCCGAAATAAGACCACCAACTCTCAATAATTTTACCTCTCAAATTCCTCGGCTTGACGCTCGCTGCCTTCATAATGTACTATCACAGTCATTCCCGAAACAAGACTATACTTTATCACGTGCTTGACTGTGCTTAAATAATTTATCTATTTAATTTTACAGTCAAGAATGTACGTTATATGAATTAATATTCAGTGGCAAGATTATAATATTAAATAGTTTCCCATAGCTTAAGTTTTTATTTCGTAAAGGTATGGGTAGAATTCCCGATGGAGAAAACGTGAATGAATTCAGATCTTCCTGAAGTATTCCGATGTGTAAGAATATTTCATTTATCAGGGCGTTCCTTTTAAAACTTAGCCCATGATTTGAAATGGGTTGAATTTCAATACAATACTGTACATACAATTAACAATGCATAGTTAATACAATGGGTTTAGAATACTCATCGAAAGCATCTGGACATAAAACAAACGATTTTGTTTTAAAATATTTTTCCATAATAAACTTTCTCTGGTCTTTGCTCAAAACCATATCCTCAACTTAATGTCATTGCACGAAACCCAAAAAAAAGTGAACAACAATGCATCAAAGTAAATCAGCTGATAGCTAAGGAAGAAGAAGAACCAGGAATGCCAATCTATGAACTTGTAATTATCTTAAACCTTCATTTTCTATACTTGTAAATAAGGTTGCGTTTTAAAAGAAACACACAGTCACCTATTGCTGTTACCACTGCATCGGTTAACTTTTTTGTGTGGCTCGGAATGTTTAACTTGTATAAGGAATATACCAATAGGTGTATACAAGCAGGTTTACTAAACGTGCTTGTCATGGCAGGGTGTTGACTAGTGAAATAAAAATAAACTTAAAATATTTATCCCCGTTCTTTTAAAATAATAAGTGGAAATTCAACCAACTGATAAATTAAGTAACAGTAATTTTCTCTTTGATTATTCTTTAGTTTAATTATCAAGTAACAAATCTTCTTGTCAGTATTGTGTGAAATATGCAGGATCCAAGGTTGTGTGAAATATGCAGGATCCAACGTTGTGTGAAGTATGCAGGATCCAACGTTGTGTGAAGTATGCAGGATCCAACGTTGTGTGAAGTATGCAGGATCCAACGTTGTGTGAAGTATGCAGGATCCAACGTTGTGTGAAGTATGCAGGATCCAACGTTGTGTGAAGTATGCAGGATCCAACGTTGTGTGAAGTATGCAGGATCCAACGTTGTGTGAAGTATGCAGGATCCAACGTTGTGTGAACTATGCAGGATCCAACGTTGTGTGAAGTATGCAGGATCAAACGTTGTGTGAAGTATGCAGGATCCAACGTTGTGTGAAGTATGCATGATCCAACGTTGTGTGAAGTATCCAATACCTCAACGAGAGAGAAACGTGGCAGGATTTCAAGTACACACAACATGGTTTGATCAGTTGTCCTTGAGAGAAAATACAAAAACTAAATTGAAGGTTTAAGTGTGTACGCACTGGACCGTAACAGGCCACTTTCACTGTCAGAACTGAGTGAGGTGAGGCGTAGCGTACAGACGGGGGCGTTCTGGGCACACGTTACGAGTCAAGGTCCTCTCACATGCCTACTGGCCCATTGTATTCCTCATTACAGATCAAAATGTCTTTTATTATGTGACACCCAAGAACGCTTTGTGTGACTACTCAAAGCCAAGGCATGTGATTTGTACAATAATACACTTATAATATAGTTTTATAGTATAACCGTTATAGTCTTAGACTTGTATATTTTTAAGTTTATCTCATAATTATAGTTCTACTATGTATTATAATGATTGTTTTTACTTAGAAAATGCTGCTAATGTTATCTATAAAGTGAGCATTTTTGTTTAGATTGTTGCGTCCAATTCAACCCAAAGTGAGGTAGAACCGGTCGGCAACACTACTTGTGATATACAGGGTGTCCCAGGAAGAGGTTTTAACGTTTGATTTTTTTTAACCATTTATGCATCGATAACTTTGAAACTTTGCAAACTTTGTTATATGGGTTTTGAAAGTATGCTGTGAAAATTGCATCTCTCTAACATTTACGGGGGCCGGATGGTGGCATATTGGAAAGAGGTTCTTTAAAAGAAATTCAGTGTTTTAGTTGTGAAATATTTGTATTGTCACATTCTAACGGCTTAATATATTTCAATCAGAAAACTAAAGAATTTTTTATTTAAGTGGAACCTGTTCAAGAATTAGAGATTTCGTAATAATTAAGATTGTGCCTATTTACAACCCATTGCGGTAAAAAATGAACTAGTTTGAGAAAACAGTTTGAGTATGCCAGTGAGGATAGAACTTATTAAACTCAATGATACAACAAAATTCCACTCCTCTATCTAGATCATCTTCCGGTAATTTATATACCTATGTAACGATATATCGATAAATATGTTTCGATGTCTCGATATATTAGTGTATTTATTTCTTTTAGCTCAAAAATTGCACTTAAGTTGCGTCCTGTTTATATTTATATTCTAACAGCTGTAAAAAATTTGAAAACATTATTATTTACATTTGAACAGCTGTTACTTTATTATTAATTAATTTAATATCTCTCCAAGTTATTCTTATGGCCAACAAAACGTATATGAGTCCTCCTGTACCCTTCAGGGTAAAAATATTGAAAAAATGGAGACCTTATTGCAAAACTGTTAATAGGGGCACATTTTTTACACCTCAATCGTTAAAATTGATAAAGAAATAAACGAAGAGTTGTGTTAACAAAAACCGGCTTTAAAAAATATATAAGGGTGTGCTTTTCGAGTCAGCTATTTTAAATACAGTAACGAAATGTATTTACTTATGAAATTGGTATTTATGGAAGTCGTTTATTTCATCTTTAATTTTATATTTTTTTACACAAACTTGAAAAAGCTTGTTTTCCCTTACACCGGATTATAACTGGTTTAAGGAAGTATTACAAATTGTAAATAAAATAATTTATTTTTATATTTTAGGGTTTGTCTTCTTTTTATTGCTGCTTGTCATATGCCTTGTTTTTGAAATGTGTTGTTGCAGTTTAGAGTTGTGGAAGTGTGTTGTATCCATAATCTCTGTCTTTCCGTATGCTTAAAGGTGTTTTGTGTCCAGTATTTGCAGTTTTGTGGTTTTGCTGTTTGTCATATGCCTTGTTCTTGAAATGCGTTGTTGCAGTTTAAAGTTGTGGAGGTGTGTTGTGTTCATAATCTTGGTCTTTCCGTATGCTTAAAGGTGTTTTGTGTCCAGTATTTGCAGTTTTGTGGTTTTGCTGCTTGTCAAATGCCTTGTTCTTGAAATGTGTTGTTGCAGTTTAAAGTTGTGGAGGTGTATTGTGTTCATAATCTCGGTCTTTCCGTATGTTAAAAGGTGTTTTGTGTCCAGTATTTGCAGTTTTGTGGTTTTGCTGCTTGTCATATGCCTTGTTCTTGAAATGTTTGTTGCAGTTTAGAGTTGTGGAAGTGTGTTATGTTCATAATCTCGGTCTTTCTGTATGTTAAAGAGTGTTTTGTGTCCAGTATTTGCAGTTTTGTGGTTTTGCTGTTTGTCATATGCCTTGTTCTTGAAATGTGTTGTTGCAGTTTAGAGTTGTGGAGGGGTGTTGTGTTCATAATCTCGGACTTTCCGTATGTTAAAGAGTGTTTTGTGTCCAGTATTTGCAGTTTTGTGGTTTTGCTGCTTATCATATGCCTTGTTCTTGAAATGTGTTGTTGCAGTTTAGAGTTGTGGAAGTGTGTTGTATTCATAATCTCGGTCTTTCTGTATGTTAAAGAGTGTTTTGTGTCCAGTATTTGCAGTTTTGTGGTTTTGCTGTTTGTCATATGCCTTGTTCTTGAAATGTGTTGTTGCAGTTTAGAGTTGTGGAGGTGTGTTGTGTTCATAATCTCGGTCTTTCCGTATGTTAAAGAGTGTTTTGTGTCCAGTATTTGCAGTTTTGTGGTTTTGCTGCTTGTCATATGCCTTGTTCTTGAAATGTGTTGTTGCAGTTTAGAGTTGTGGAGGTGTGTTGTGTTCATAATCTCGGTCTTTCCGTATGTTAAAGAGTGTTTTGTGTCCAGTATTTGCAGTTTTGTGGTTTTGCTGCTTGTCATATGCCTTGTTCTTGAAATGTGTTGTTGCAGTTTAGAGTTGTAGAAGTGTGATGTGTTCATAATCTCGGTCTTTCCGTATGTTAAAGAGTGTTTTGTGTCCAGTATTTGCAGTTTTGTGGTTTTTCTTGTCTATCAAATATTTTCTTTCATATATTGGATATGTTGTATCAGGTAATGTTTTGTTATTTTTATTCTGTTTTATTTTTGTATTTATTTGTTATTTAACTAATCAATCGTTACAGACTGTTTAGAATAAAGATAGTCTAATACTGTTAAAGGTTTATTTTTGCGTCTACCTTAGTTAGACAGGCCCAGTTGGTCCCAGTCAGTCAAAACTTTTATCGAATGGAAAAAGTCGACATCGATCGATTGTTTGTAATCAGTTTGCTCATTAATCACACTTTCTAAGCACCAGCTGACCTCAGTTAAAATAGAGCTAAAACCGCAGATGCTCTCTCGTTTACTTGTTGACTTCCAGCTTCTAGATAGAAAACTCACAAAACAGTAAGACCAATTAATTTGTCTGCACTAACATAAGAAAAAGTACAATGGAGTGTAAAAGTGGAATGTAAAGAGTGTTCCATCACTTTTTACATCTTTTATCTTGATCTGGCATGGTACAACCTTAACTGGGCTTCAGAAGTATACATTTTTTCATCCTTTTAATCTAATTTTCCATAAATTATTTTTCTTATTCTGACAAATTTTTACTTTTTTGGTTCAGTAAATATGCTGCGGTAAGTTTTGTTAAATATTTTATAACCTATCTCTATAGAATACATTTTAACAGTGGTAGGCTTTTGTAAAAAATAACTGAAATACGATTTTTTTAAATGCATTCTTTTACGTATTAAAATAAAAATTGACAGTATATTTGCTGTGAATTTCAATGTGTAATGTATTGAAAATGAATGTGTGACGTTCATTGACAATATCCAAATATTGTTAGTGAAATAAATAATAGTCCTTCAGCCATTCTTCAAATTAAAATTGTCTTCATTTTATTTCCCTTTGCTTTTAATTTCAACAGACCAGTTTGATAATTATGAGACATACGTGGAGATAAATGTACGTTTTTGTTTATTTAAGAATTTAATCAACGTAAATATTCTCCTTTCCAAAAAATATAAATATATATTTAAGACTGGTGGTATTTTATTATCTCCCTTTATTTAAACATCACTGCTCCCTGAATGTGTTTGTTACTGTGTTACAAAAGCAGATCATATTTTATTATATACGTGTTAAAGATTAAAAGGAAAGAAACTAAAACACTACAAAACATTAGTCCATCCAGTAGTCATGCAATGTAACGATACGATGTTAAAAAAACAAAAAAAAAACAGAATACTAAACATAGAAAGAAGAATATTTAGAACTTGCATAAACAAAAAAATGCCAAAAAGAATATGAGATCAATAGAAGAATACTATCCAACGATACAGTGTACAAATAAATAAACTCGATCAAAGATCACATGAGAAAGTGAATATTTTTCTCCCAAAACATATATTAGACCTATACACAGTTTACTTATATTAATAATAATTATTTTCAAACTTCCTACTATCGTAATAAGGCCCTACTACAACACCTAAGGCGATGATCCACTCACGTACATAGACGTCGTACACAGAACTGTCATGTGGTTGTTGAACTCTAAAAGTTTATTACTTTTACCAAGCGTAGATACTCAATATCCTAGTTTTAATAGGTGTTCTACGCCAAAGGCGCTTATCCACGCACGTCCAACCAAAGAATATCATAGTTTGGACATATAAGGAGAATGACTAAACAAATCATAAGAAAATTGAACAAAGCACAAAGAAGAAAGAAATAGAGGTAGCACCAATAGTGCGCTAAAAGAACGTTAAGTTAGTGTGTTGAATAGTTTAATTTTCAAACTTTCATAAATATATAGGAAAGATACAATGCTGTAACATTTTCCTCTTAGTTTCTTAGTAAACAACCTCAAACTCGGGTACACATAATTGAATAAAAAAGGTAGCCTTCTTACACATAAAATCCTTCTGAGCAAGTTATCCAGTTTGCCGTGCGGATGGCAAGGTGCCTTGTCAGTCCTTCCCTTAACCCCCCCCCCCTAAAACCCTTCTGAGCAAGTTATCCAGTTTGCCGTGCGGATGCCTTGTCAGTCCTTCCCTTAACCCCCCCCCCTAAAACCCTTCTGAGCAAGTTATCCAGTTTTCCGTGCGGATGGCAAGGTGCCTTGTCAGTCCTTCCCTTAACCCCCCCCCCCTAAAACCCTTCTGAGCAAGTTATCCAGTTTTCCGTGCGGATGGCAAGGTGCCTTGTCAGTCCTTCCCTTAACCCCCCCCCCCAAACCCTTCTGAGCAAGTTATCCAGTTTTCCGTGCGGATGGCAAGGTGCCTTGTCAGTCCTTCCCTTAACCCCCCTCCCCCTAAAACCCTTCTGAGCAAGTTATCCAGTTTTCCGTGCGGATGGCAAGGTGCCTTGTCAGTCCTTCCATTAACCCCCCCCCCCTAAAACCCTTCTGAGCAAGTTATCCAGTTTGCCGTGCGGATGGCAAGGTGCCTTGTCAGTCCTTCCATTAACCCCCCCCCCCCTAAAACCCTTCTGAGCAAGTTATCCAGTTCGCCGTGCGGATGGCAAGGTGCCTTGTCAGTCCTTCCCTTAACCCCCCCTCCCCTAAATCCACAAGGAAAAACGTAGCAATTATTACTACAGATGTATTAAGATCTACTTTAGCCGTAATCTCTATATAACTGCCACTGAGGCGTTCGTTGCGGCCATTAGAAAGCGACCTCTGTTTCTTTTCTATCTGTGAGCAAAAATGATAAAATCAAATTTGTTCAACAAAAGGTATGAACAAATATAATTATTTAACTAATAAAGACTAATCGATAAAAAATAAAAGTACTAAAAGACAATTAAATAAGATTCGCCCCTCAGATAAAAGAACTACAGCAGTAAGAGCATTTCCAGAAGCATATTCCGAGAAAATAGAGGAATACTGGGAAGGTATAAATTAAAAAAATTTGATTAGTAGCCAAAGACAATTCAGAAGATTATAAAGTAATCCTATCATTATCTTAAAATCAACAAAACAAAATTATGCTAAACATATTGTTATTTAGAAAACAATATTTATTTGATCTGCAGTTGCAAAATGCTTAGGTGACGTAACAAAACGAAATTACGGATTTGTCAGAGGGAATCGTGTGGCCGTCACGCGAAACCTGCAGGTTACCCCAACCACAGACACGACGACACGAATGTCTCAGCAGTAAACAGTTCACTTTGACGCAAGGACTATTTTATGCGTGATTTTATCACATAATTTCTGTTGAAAAACCCTCCTTACGTTAATTTTTGTTAATGTTTAACATCCAAGGGGCCATCCCTAAACTACGTAACACTAAATCGGCCTTTTCAGACCCCCTCCCCCTGTGTAACGGTAATACTAACCTCCCTTACAATAAATTCTTTTTTTTTTACTTCCATGCATATTTTTATTTATGATAAAGTCATTGTGTAGACTTTATTTTTAATGGGGGGGAAGTGGAAAATATATCTTTTCAAAAAATTTTGCATTTTGGCGAAAAAGAATAAAATTTTGTGAATGAATTAAAACATATTGCTGAGGTTTAATAGTTATAGTTACGTGACACTGCGTAGACCCCCCCACCCCGGGGGAGGGTGCTCCCTTTACCGGGAGGGAGGTTCCTCCATAACAGTGTATAACGCTGCCGAAAACCCCCCTTCCTCCTTCAGGCGTTACGTAATTTAGGGATGGCTCCCAAGTTATCAAACTTTTCATGCAAAATGTTCAATGTTAGTTGTTTTAAAAAAATATTGATTTTTTATTAAATCAGAAGAAGAAGAAGAGGAGACAATTATGAGAATTACTCGTGTCATGAACTTTAAATCAGAGCGAAATACTCTGTTTACATTAATCGTTTGTGTAATTAATTAAGGTTAAATAATCCCATTAGTTATAAAAATGACAGTAATTAATGTTCAAATACAAATGTGGTATGACTTTTTAAATTATTTAAATACTAATTGGTGCTGAATTTGATTAATTAATTAAGATAGCTGATGCAACACATTAAGAAATTGAATAATGAATACCGATGTTGTTGAGTTATTTTTGTTCATACTAAGAATGCAATTTTGTGGTTAGTATTATTTTTTTTAATTGTGATCCTTAAACAATTGCAATTTTTCTACAAAAATAACCTGTGCGAATGCCTGTTGCGTATGTACTATTTAGTTATTGGTATATCCGCAGATCTACACTTTTCTACAAATGTGGCGTAGAGGACGACGCGTTCAATTTTAGTAACAGTTGTGTTATTTATGTCAAATTAACATCATTACATTTATACATCAATGAAACCAAAGTAAAAACCATTAAAGTTCTTTCTAAAGGACTACTACTGGAGGCGTATATCTGTGCCCATGACCTTGACAAGTTGGGTTATGGTGAGATGAGGAACGCGGGGTTAAATCAAAGCATTTCTAAAAACATTAACAGAACAGTGACTTGATTGGCAGCAAAGAACAGCTAACTGATGAATCAAACTGAGGCAAAATAAATACTAAACAATACAGCCTTGCAGGTTATTTTTTTAGAAAATTGCAACTGATTAAGGATCACAATTTAAAAAAATAATAGTAATCACAAAAAAGCATTCTTATTATGAAAAAACTAACGATTCACTCACCAACATTGGTATTAAATATTCGATTTCTTACTCAGTGGGGAACATGGTCAAAGGTCAGGCGTACATCCACACGCTTCCTTGTATACGTTTACGTTGTGTGTTGACTTAATGAAGACTTTCTTCAAGTAGGATGGGAAGGCCCTAGACAAGATCATAACGCAGACATGTAGAAGGACCATTTTTATTACAACAAATCACGAAATTTAAGATTTTATAGAAACTTCATTTGCTAGTTCACGTGGGTCGCAGGCCTGTGCGTGAACTTAACCGAACCAGTGAGGTATTTACCGACAGCTCAGTGGGGGTTCCAACCTTGGATCTAGGACTCCGCAGTTCGCAGTCCTAACCACTGAGCCTCTACGTATACTATTTTTGTTGTCCCTTCGCCAACTTGGCGTAAGTAAATTGCTGTGAATAACACCTGTTTGAGAGATGACGTTCGAGCTATCTAATCACACCGTATCGGACCTTGCTCCACCTCCTCTTCGATATACAAACACATCCTGTGGCACGTTACTGATTTACGCAACCAACAGTATTTAAACCCCCTAACAAGTGCACAGTTTAAAATACTCTACGGCATAACACGAACAGTTAATGTTTAACTAATGAGTGTATGAGGATATCTCAAGGATGAAATTAACGAGGCCTGATATGCATTCATTAACGTCTACGCATGTGTTATGCAATTGACTTGGGAGTGGAACTGGTAATTGGTAATACAAACTCAAGGAGGAACTAAACCTAAGTTATGCAAGAGACACACACGAGAAGAGAAATCACTGACAGTAAAAATGAATACAGAATAAATGATATTCCTCATATATTTAAGTCTTAATCGTCATAGTCCATTATCCTGAGGGCTACTAAACCCCAACCACAATTGAGGATGACGGGTTGGGGTTTAGGTATTATCTCTTAATTCTCTCCAGGACTCTCATTCAATGCAAAGCCAACAATCGAAAATAGTATAGGCGAGCCCTTGTCGGTGCCACATGTTCGTTGAACACGGTTCTAGCTGCCAGTGTTGCCAGTCGGCTCGTCACTATGGCACATGCTTGTTGAACACGTTTCTAGCTGCCATTGTTGCCTGTCGACTCGTCACTATGGCACGTCCTTGTAGAATATGTTTCTAGCTGCCAGTATGGCCCGACGGCTTGTTACCATAGTACCTTATAGCACATACCATATAGCACATGCTTGTCGACACGGTTCTAGCTACCAGTGTGGCCCGTCGGCTCGTTACCATAGTACCACATAGCACATACCATATAGCACATGCTTGTTGAAAACGGTTCTAGCTCTCAGTGTGGCACGTCGGCTTGTTACCATAGTACCACATAGCACATACCGTATAGCACATGCTTGTTGTACACGATTCTGGCTCCCAGTGTGGCCCGACGGCTTGTTACCATAGTACCACATAGCACATACCGTATAGCACATGCTTGTTGTACACGATTCTGGCTCCCAGTGTGGCCCGACGGCTTGTTACCATAGTACCACATAGCACATACCATATAGCACATGCTTGTTGAAAACGGTTCTAGCTCTCAGTGTGGCACGTCGGCTTGTTACCATAGTACCACATAGCACATACCGTATAGCACATGCTTGTTGAAAACGGTTCTAGATCTCAGTGTGGCACGTCGGCTTGTTACCATAGTACCACATAGCACATACCATATAGCACATGCTTGTTGAAAACGGTTCTAGCTCTCAGTGTGGCACGTCGGCTTGTTACCATAGTACCACATAGCACATACCGTATAGCACATGCTTGTTGAAAACGGTTCTAGCTCTCAGTGTGGCACGTCGGCTTGTTACCATAGTACCACATAGCACATACCATATAGCACATGCTTGTTGAAAACGGTTCTAGCTCACAGTGTGGCCCGTCGGCTTGTTACCATAGCACAACATTGCACATAACATATAACACATGCTTGTCGAACAAGGTTCTAGCTCCCAGTGTGGCCCGTCGGCTTGTTACCATAGTACAACATAGCACATACCATATACCACATGCTTGTCGAACAAGGTTCTAGCTCCCAGTGTGGCCCGTCGGCTTGTTACCATAGTACAACATAGCACATAACATATAACACATGCTTGTCGAACAAGTTTCTAGCTCCCAGTGTGGCCCGTCGGCTTGTTACCATAGTACAACATAGCACATAACATATAACACATGCTTGTCGAATAAGGTTCTAGCTCCCAGTGTTGCCCATCGGCTTGTTACCATAGTACAACATAGCACATAACATATAACACATGCTTGTCGAACAAGGTTCTAGCTCCCAGTGTGGCCCGTCGGCTTGCTACCATAGTACAATATAGCACATAACATATAACACATGCTTGTCGAACAAGGTTCTAGCTCCCAGTGTGGCCCGTCGGCTTGTTACCATAGTACAACATAGCACATAACATATAACACATGCTTGTCGAACAAGGTTCTAGCTCACAGTGTGGCCCGTCGGCTTGTTACCATAGTACAACATAGCACATAACATATAACAAATGCTTGTCGAACAAGTTTCTAGCTCCCAGTGTGGCCCGTCGGCTTGTTACCATAGTACAACATAGCACATAACATATAACACATGCTTGTCGAACAAGGTTCTAGATCCCAGTGTGGCCCGTCGGCTTGTTACCATAGTACAACATAGCACATAACATATAACACATGCTTGTCGAACAAGGTTCTAGCTCCCAGTGTGGCCCGTCGGCTTGTTACCATAGTACAATATAGCACATAACATATGCTTGTCGAACAAGGTTCTAGCTCCCAGTGTTGCCCGTCAGCTTGTTACCATAGTACAACATAGCACATAACATATAACACAAGCTTGTCGAACAAGGTTCTAGCTCCCAGTGTGGCCCGTCGGCTTGTTACCATAGTACCACATAGCACATACCGTATAGCACATGCTTGTTGAACACGGTTCTAGCTCCCAGTGTGGCCCGTCGGCTTGTTACCATAGTACCACATAGCACATACCATTTATTTATTTACATGCTTCATTACAGTCAAAACCAATTACACTGAAGCAGTTCATATAATACATATATTTATGTTTGTGGGTTTTATAACTTATTTACTAAATCACTTCACATTATAAAAATAACAAAAAATAAGAATACCAAACTGAAATACTATAGATTCAAATATAACTGAAATTTATATGGAACGGAACAATTCATGCTTGATGAGGAGGCAAAATATATAATGACATGCAATTAAATAAAAATAATAACTAATATTAGTATAGACTAGCATTCAGCAACAATAGCAGTAATGAATAGTTTAAACAATTAAGAACAATAACAACAATAAATAATAACAGTAATAAATATTTTAAACAATTGACAACCATAACGACAATAAATAATAACAGTAATAAATACTTTAAACAATTGACAACCATAACGACAATAAATAATAACAGTAATAAATATTTTAAACAATTGACAACCATAACGACAGTAAATAATAACAGTAATAAATATATTTTGAACAGTTAACAATATAGAATTCGTAAAAGAGTAATAAACAAAACAAAATTATGTAGAGCGTTGACTTAAACAAGACAGGCAATTAGCTTTAAATATTTTAAAAGAGTCAAAAAATAGATCTACATTACTATTATCGGAGAGAGCAAATTATTGTAAGATGTCATGAGGCGGTGAAGGGGGGAAGAAGCATGTGCCGTCGTGCGGCAGTAGGGAACAGAGAACAGAAGTTTATTGCGACTATGAAATGTAGGTACATGGAAAGAGAGGCCCGCCAAGCTAGCGCTATCGTCCACCCCGCCACGCACCAGTCTATACAGGAACACCAGGCCCATTAGTGTTCTCCTCGCGTCAAGACTCCGGAACCCAAACAACACCAACAGCTCATCAAATGGAACCGTGTACGTGTAAAAATTAAAACGTTTGTAAAAAAAAATCTTAAAAATCGCTTTTGAATTCTTTCAACCGCTTCTCGATATGTTGAATGAATTGGATTCCATATGACAGCCCCACTCTCCAACCTCGACCAACCATATAGCACATGCTTGTCGACACGGTTCAAGCTGCCAGTGTGGCCCGTCGGCTTGTTACCATAGTACAACATAGCACATAACATATAACACATGCTTGTCGAACAAGGTTCTAGCTCCCAGTGTGGCCCGTCGGCTTGTTACCATAGTACTTTTTTTTTTTTTTTTTACTGAGGGCCAGGATTGTGCATATGCATCCTGGTAGTTGCCTCTCAGCCTGTTGGCTTATTGTGCACCCTCTTTCACAGGTTTAAACCGTATCGAATCCCAGGCCTCTTGACAACCTTAGGACCTTAGGATCTTGGATACAGTATTTTCCTGTTAACCTCCTTCATCTACACATAATTGTGGCCCGAAGGAGTTTAGGCGATGTCGCATCAATGCTGGACATTCGAATATTATGTGGTGAGCTGTTTCTTCCTCCTCTCCACATTTCCTACATAGGGTGGTGTCAACCATCACTCCTATTCTTCGTAGGTGACTACGGAACAACCAATGGCCAGTAATAAATCCTACCACTCTTCGGAGTTCCTTCCTGTTTAGCCGTAGGGCCTCTACTGATAGGGACTTTGAGGAGCCCCTTAGTATCCTCTTTGCCTGAATGTTGCCGTCAGTACTTTCCCAGTGTCTTTGTTGCTCACCTGCAACCCACTGAGATACTGACTCACGTGCTTGGCTGTATGCTATGCAGCACGCAGGTTCTGGGCCAAAGAGAATGCAGTCAGCTCCTACGTTGGCACACCTATCTGCTTCTTCGTTCCCTTTGATCCCACTGTGCCCTGGCACCCAATTCAAGCAAACCTTGTTGGATTCTGTCAGTGCCTTAATTGCCTTATGGCACTCCCATACAGTCCTGGAACTGTAAGCCTGTTTAGCCAGGGCCATCAGTGCTGCCTTACTATCCGAGTTAATGGATAGTAAGGCAGCACCAGTAACTCGGTGTCCAGTAACAGTACCACATAGCACATACCATATAGCACATGCTTGTCGAACACGGTTCTAGCTGCCAGTGTGGCCCGTCGGCTCGTTACCATAGTACAACATAGCACATACCATATAGCACATGCTTGTCGAACACGGTTCTAGCTGCCAGTGTGGCCCGTCGGCTCGTTACCATAGTACAACATAGCACATACCATATAGCACATACTTATTGAACACGGTTCTAGCTGCCATTGTGGCCCGTCGGCTTGTTACCATAGTACCACATAGCACATACCATATAGCACATACTTATTGAACACGGTTCTAGCTCCCAGTGTGGCCCGTCGGCTCGTTACCATAGTACCACATAGCACATACCATATAGCACATACTTATTGAACACGGTTCTAGCTGCCAGTGTGGCCCGTCGGCTCGTTACCATAGTACCACATAGCACATACCATATAGCACATGCTTGTCGAACAAGGTTCTAGCTCCCAGTGTGGCAGGTCGGCCTGTTACCATAGTACCACATAGCACATACCATATAGCACATGCTTGTCCAACACGGTTCTAGCTGCCAGTGTGGCCCGTCGGCTCGTTACCATAGTACCACATAGCACATACCATATAGCATATACTTATTGAACACGGTTCTAGCTGCCAGTGTGGCCCGTCGGCTCGTTACCATAGTACCACATAGCACATACCATATAGCACATGCTTGTCGAACAAGGTTCTAGCTCCCAGTGTGGCAGGTCGGCCTGTTACCATAGTACCACATAGCACATACCATATAGCATATGCTTGTCGAACATGGTTCTAGCTGCCAGTGTGGCCCGTCGGCTCGTTACCATAGTACCACATAGCACATACCATATAGCACATACTTATTGAACACGGTTCTAGCTGCCAGTGTGGCCCGTCGGCTCGTTACCATAGTACCACATAGCACATACCGTATAGCACATACTTATTGAACACGGTTCTAGCTGCCAGTGTGGCCCGTCTGCTCGTTACCATAGTACCACATAGCACATACCATATAGCACATACTTATTGAACACGGTTCTAGCTCCCAGTGTGGCCCGTCGGCTCGTTACCATAGTACCACATAGCACATACCATATAGCACATACTTATTGAACACGGTTCTAGCTGCCAGTGTGGCCCGTCGGCTCGTTACCATAGTACCACATAGCACATACCATATAGCACATGCTTGTCGATCAAGGTTCTAGCTCCCAGTGTGGCAGGTCGTCCTGTTACCATAGTACCACATAGCACATACCATATAGCACATGCTTGTCGAACACGGTTCTAGCTGCCAGTGTGGCCCGTCGGCTTGTTGCCATAGTACCACATAGCACATACCATATAGCACATGCTTGTCGAACACGGTTCTAGCTGCCAGTGTGGTCCGTCGGCTTGTTGCCATAGTACCACATAGCACATACCATATAGCACATGCTTGTCAAACACGGTTCTAGCTGCCAGTGTGGCCCGTCGGCTTGTTGCCATAGTACCACATAGCACATACCATATAGCACATACTTATTGAACACGGTTCTAGCTGCCAGTGTGGCCCGTCGGCTCGTTGCCATAGTACCACATAGCACATACCATATAGCACATGCTTATTGAACACGGTTCTAGCTGCCAGTGTGGCCCGTCGGCTTGTTGCCATAGTACCACATAGCACATACCATATAGCACATACTTATTGAACACGGTTCTAGCTGCCAGTGTGGCCCGTCGGCTTGTTGCCATAGTACCACATAGCACATACCATATAGCACATACTTATTGAACACGGTTCTAGCTGCCAGTGTGGCCCGTCGGCTTGTTGCCATAGTACCACATAGCACATACCATATAGCACATACTTATTGAACACGGTTCTAGCTGCCAGTGTGGCCCGTCGGCTTGTTACCATAGTACCACATAGCACATGCACATACCATATAGCACATGCTTGTCGAACACGGTTCTAGCTGCCAGTGTGGCCCGTCGGCTCGTTACCATAGTACCACATTGCACATACCATATTGCACATACTTATTGAAGACGGTTCTAGCTGCCAGTGTAGCCCGTCGGCTCGTTGCCATAGTACCACATAGCACATACCATATAGCACATGCTTGTCGAACACGGTTCTAGCTCCCAGTGTGGCAGGTCGGCTTATTACCATAGTACCACATAGCACATACCATATAGCACATGCTTGTCGAACACGGTTCTAGCTGCCAGTGTGGCCCGTCGGCTCGTTACCATAGTACCACATAGCACATACCATATAGCACATGCTTGTCGAACACGGTTCTAGCTGCCAGTGTGGCCCGTCGGCTCGTTACCATAGTACCACATAGCACATACCGTATAGCACATACTTATTGAACACGGTTCTAGCTGCCAGTGTGGCCCGTCTGCTCGTTACCATAGTACCACATAGCACATACCATATAGCACATACTTATTGAACACGGTTCTAGCTCCCAGTGTGGCCCGTCGGCTCGTTACCATAGTACCACATAGCACATACCATATAGCACATACTTATTGAACACGGTTCTAGCTGCCAGTGTGGCCCGTCGGCTCGTTACCATAGAACCACATAGCACATACCATATAGCACATGCTTGTCGATCAAGGTTCTAGCTCCCAGTGTGGCAGGTCGTCCTGTTACCATAGTACCACATAGCACATACCATATAGCACATGCTTGTCGAACACGGTTCTAGCTGCCAGTGTGGCCCGTCGGCTCGTTACCATAGTACCACATTGCACATACCATATTGCACATACTTATTGAACACGGTTCTAGCTGCCAGTGTGGCCCGTCGGCTCGTTGCCATAGTACCACATAGCACATACCATATAGCACATGCTTGTCGAACACGGTTCTAGCTCCCAGTGTGGCAGGTCGGCTTATTACCATAGTACCACATAGCACATACCATATAGCACATACTTATTGAACACGGTTCTAGCTCCCAGTGTGGCAGGTCGGCCTGTTACCATAGTACCACATAGCACATACCATATAGCACATGCTTGTCGAACACGGTTATAGCTGCCAGTGTGGCCCGTCGGCTCGTTACCATAGTACCACATAGCACATACCATATAGCACATACTTATTGAACACGGTTCTAGCTCCCAGTCTGGCAGGTCGGCCTGTTACCATAGTACCACATAGCACATACCATATAGCACATGCTTGTCGAACACGGTTCTAGCTGCCAGTGTGGCCCGTCGGCTCGTTACCATAGTACCACATAGCACATACCATATAGCACATGCTTGTCGAACACGGTTCCAGTTGCCAGTGTGGCCCGTCGGCTTGTTACCATAGTACCACATAGCACATGCACATACCATATAGTACATGCTTGTCGAACACGGTTCCAGCTCCCAGTGTTGCCCGTCGGCTTGTTACCATAGTACCACATAGCACATACCGTATAGTACATGCTTGTCGAACACGGTTCTAGCTCCCAGTGTGGCAGGTCGGCCTGTTACCATAGTACCACATAGCACATACCATATAGCACATACTTATTGAACATGGTTCTAGCTCCCAGTGTGGCAGGTCGGCTTGTTACCATAGTACAACATTGCACATACCATATAGCACATGCTTGTCGAACACGTTTCTAGCTGCCAGTGTGGCCCGTCGGCTTGTTACCATAGTACCACATAGCACATGCACATACCATATAGCACATGCTTGTCGAACACGGTTCTAGCTCCCAGTGTGGCAGGTCGGCCTGTTACCATAGTACCACATAGCACATACCATATAGCACATGCTTGTCGAACACGGTTCCAGTTGCCAGTGTGGCATGTCGGCTTGTTACCATAGTACCACATAGCACATGCACATACCATATAGCACATGCTTGTCGAACACGGTTCTAGCTACCAGTTTGGCCCGTCGACTGGTTTACATAGTACCACATAGCACATACCGTATAGCACATGCTTGTTCAACACGGTTCTAGCTCCCAGTGTGGCCAGTCGGCTTGTTACCATAGTACCACGGAGCACATACCATATAGTACATACTTGTTGAACATGGCTCTAGCTCCCAGTGTGGCCCGTCGGCTTGTTACCATAGTACCACATAGCACATGCACGTACCATATAGCACATGTTTGTCGAACACGGTTCTAGCTCCCAGTGTGGCCCGTTGTATAGCACATACCACATAGCACATACCACATAGCACATATCTTATATCACATGCTTGTCGAACACGGTTCTAGCTGCCAGTGTGGCCTGTCAGCTTGTTACTATAGTACCACATAGCACATACCTTATAGCACATGCCTGTCGACATGGTTCTAGCTCCCAGTGTGGCCCGTCGGCTTGTTACCATAGTACCACATAGCACATACTGTATATCACATGCTTGTCGAACACGGTTCTAGCTGCTAGTGTGGCCCGTCGACTGGTTATTATAGTACCACATAGCACATGCACATACCATATAGCACATGCTTGTCGAACACGGTTCTAGCTGCCAGTGTGGCCCGTCGACTGGTTATTATAGTACCACATAGCACATACCATATAGCACATGCTTGTCGAACACGGTTCTAGCTGCCAGTGTGGCCCGTCGGCTCGTTACCATAGTACCACATAGCACATACCATATAGCACATGCTTGTCGAACACGGTTCTAGCTGCCAGTGTTGCTCGTCGTTTCGTAATAAATTGGTTCAAACCTTAACATCATGGTAACAAGTTACTCACTGTGTTTGTAACAGCTTCGTTAATTTAAACTGTCTAAATCTTTTGTGTTGTTGAGATGACATCATATGCTTTAAAAATCTCTATTTTCTAATTATTAACTTCTAACTTCCTAAAACTTTTATTAATATCTTTTCTGTGATATACACAAGCTTACATTGAGAGATGTCACTGTAATTGATCACGTCTGACTTCAATGTTACTTTAGACATTCTATAAAACAAAATAAATAAATGCCTCAACTGACCAATTACAAAGTGGTATTAAAACATCATCATACAATTTAAATAACAATTATAAGGTAAATAATTTAACAACACCAGGGACCGACTAAATTATATATAAAGGTCTAGCATCATCCATAATTAATGGTGACCTTTATCTGTGATTTAGTTACATAGGCCTAATGTTAAAAACTTTTACAGCCATACAAAACACACACAAACAAACAGTAACTACATGAGGGAAATAACAACAAAATAAAAAAATTAATAATAACAATAACAAAAACTACCTATTGTGGTAATGTATTGTTTCTAAATGGAATTGGAAGCAGTAGAAAAACCAAGGATCCAATCATCTAGTAATATGACAAGACAGATACATTCCATTAATGTAACAACTTCCCACGACGCACGTCAAATACTAAGTGAGGAAGTGAGTGGCCTAAACAGAAGACTAATTAGTATTTTAAATTTAAAAGTAAAAGTAACATCCGATGATCTATGATTTCTGACCTTCAATTACGTCAGATGCGGTAAATAATCTAATGTAGAGTGGAAAATAAGTACATAAAGCAAAATAGACGGGTATATCGAATGTAACAAAGTATTGGTCAAACAATTGAGAAGATTGTCCATCTTAAGAGTTTGCAGAGGCTGTCGGAAGTTGTCGACCATGTTGGTTTTAATCTCATAAGAACAATGTTATTTTCGAACCGGACATACGATCACGCAGATCCAAACTATACAGTTATTTTTAAATGGATTTTTTCCAGACAAATTGCATTTGATCAAGAATGAAATTGCACGTTGGAATTTATTTGCAAATTCCTAGTTTGGTTTATAGAAAAAAAATATAAAAAATATTTAGTTTGAAACTTTTGTTTTTACCTGTTTTTCAAAAATAGGCGTATGTATTCGAAATATGAAAAGAAAACCCAACGTGTGATATGGTAACGTTTAAAATGACAGATCATACACAGCTTTTGGTCAATAAATAACGAAAAAATGTGGATTTGCAAATAACATTGTCCTTATGGGATTAAAACCAACATGGCCAACAGCCTCTGCAGACCCTTAACGAAGAAATAACGCAATAAATCCAACAGCTGATCAAAAAAAGGTAACACTTTGAGGCGTACGCTTTATACTTGGTGGTCAGGTCTGTGTGCGTGTGATCTCGGACGGCGGTGACACGCGCCGCGACACGGAGAGAGTATAACAATGACTTGAGTATCATTAACGGTAATTAATTCAGAGCACACTTTCCAAGGACCCGGTTCCCAGAGAGTCAATCCCACAATTGTACGTCCTTGGTGCTTTCTAAGGTACATCTTTGACGCTGCATCTCTACTACTGCTCAGTTCCGGGAAAAGGAAACCCGAAGACATGTTTGGCCGGTTCCCATGTCTCAGCTGTTAACAGGCGATTGAGTCGTCGCTGTTTGTTTTGCATGAAACGATTATAAGCACTTAACTTTATTGGTATAAAATGTTTAATTCGCGTTTTGTAGCACATTACTTAGGGGTCTGCAGAGGCTGTCGGCCATGTTGGTTTTAATCCCATAAGAACAATGTTATTTGTTGAATATATATTTTTTCATTATTTATTGACCAACAGTGTAAGAGGTGTCATTTTAAACCTTTTCATATTGCGCATTGGCTTTGTTTTTGATATTTGAATACATAGGCCTAAATATGAAAAATAGTTGAAAATAAAAACGTCAAACTAATTATTTTTTATATTTTTTCTATAAAACTAATTAGAAATTCGCAAAGCAATTACAACGCACAATTTCATTCTAGATAGAATGTAATTTATTTTGAAAAATCCATTTGCAAACAACTGTTTGATTTGGATACGCGTGATCGCATGTCCGGTTCAAAAATAACATTGTTCTTATGGGATTAAAACCATCATGGCTGACAGCCTCTGCAGACTGTTAAAATTGCATTTCTATACAAGTTGTGAACATGGATTTCCAACCGAAGAATTTGTTTTCTTCCAATTGCTATTTTCGTTATAGTTCATTATTACAGCAAGCATACGCAGTTGGAGGCATGTTTGGTGTTGTGTTTAGAATATCGATGAACGTTTTAAAATCGTTTATATGGAGAATTAATATTGAGATGGTCCACTAAACCAGTCACTAATTGAATCTTACTTTTTGTAAAAGAAGGCCGTCTGAAAATAATTTTTTACGAAACCCAACACCAATAATTGTTTAACATTCAATATAATTATTAATTCACAACCCTGCGAGGTTCGTGTGCACGAGCACCGTTCGATGTAATATTTTAAGAAGTTATCAAAGTTAAATATCAATAACGTTTTAATTATATTTACATTACGAACTTAATTACCCCCCCCCCCCCCAATACAATTACTTTGAAAATATTTTTTTCAACATCCACATTATCTGATTTAATAATCAATGTTATTTAACTAATAATTATCCTAAAGCAATTAATTATTGACATCCATTTAAATTAACTCAAAGACTAAGGCTAGTTAGCCAACTGTATGTCTTTCTCGACTAACTGCAGTAACTCGACAGTCTCGTTTGCCAACAAATCAGTCAATTTGATCCTGGAAATTATGACATCGAAGCCGGATTATTCACTCCGAGACGGGTGCATAAGTCCCAAACTGCAGAGGAAACGTAATGGCCGTGAGGAAGTGTCCCAACTACTTGTCCCAGAAGTGCAACGAGGCGAAGGTTGTTGTGGGGAGTGTTTCAACTGGACTGCATCGGTATACGACACTTCGATCCAAAATATGCACTTTTCGGTCCAAGACGTTTTGTAGCTCGATGGTTCAACTGAAGGTTATGTTTGGACGTAATGTTGCTTAGGGGAGTGTGTCAACTAGACTGCATCGGTATACGACACTTCCATAAAAAATATGCACTTTCCGGTCCAAGATGTTTAGCACTCGATGGTTTGACCGGAGGTTAAAAGAGTTGTCCACCACTTACCATTTAATGGTGACAAGGCGTGAACTATTTATTGGTAATTAAATTATACAATTGTTTTGCAGCGAGTTCAATTATTTTGAATTAAAAAACAGTTTAAAGTGGATAAATTTCGAATATAACAAAAACAACATAAACATGCCAACTATTTATGCACTAACTAGAAATTAAAACTGCAAACACTTTTCAGAATCGTTTTTTGTTATAAACTTTACTTGTAAAAGTCTTAATGAAAATGAATTCCTACAAATTACTAAAACATTATTTGCGACCCCCTACTCCCTAGATATTGCGACCCCCTACTCCCTAGATATTGCGACCCCCTACTCCCTAGATATTGCGACCCCCTACTCCCTAGATATTGCGACCCCCTACTCCCTAGATATTGCGACCCCCTACTCCCTAGATATTGCGACCCCCTACTCCCTAGATATTGCGACCCCCGACTCCCTAGATATTGCGACCCCCTACTCCCTAGATATTGCGACCCCCTACTCCCTAGATATTGCGACCCCCTATTACCTAGATATTGCGACCCCCTACTCCTTAGATATTGCGACCCCTTACAACCTAGATATTGCGACCCCCTACAACCTAGATATTGCGACCCCCTACTACCTAGATATTGCGACCCCCTACTCCCTAGATATTGGCGACTCCTTAATTCGTCAATGTTCTCAGAATGAAATTTATTCCGCAGCCTGGCTCTCTAAATGGAATTTAAAATCAAATAACCAATAAACATTGGAAGTGATGGGCTTTAAATTCTGCCTATACAAGTTAGCGTGTTAAAAAATCCACATTGAGAACTCCAATATCCAATGTGGAAGAACCATGAAAGCCTGGACAGGAAAAAGATAGCACAAGTGAATGGTTGTGAGAGAGAAAGAAAGTAAACATTCTTATTTAAATAAGATGAGATTGAACGATAACAATAACAAGGGAATTTTAATTTGGATTTTCTCCTGTGTTTTGACCATGGTAAAAAAAAATTAAATATAACGTTTTCTTTTGGTACGACTTTCATTTTTCGAGGACATTCTCACCCTTACAGTTAGTTATCATTTTGGAGGACATTCTCACCCTTACAGTTAGTTATCATTTTGGAGGACATTCTCATTCTTACAGTTAGTTATTATTTTATTAAATTCAAACAAACAAAAATGTTCCGTTAATTTTGAGATAGTAGGTCACCTTCTCTTAGTCATATTTATAAATTTTTATTTTCATTTTTGTTATTCTTAAGATACCGATCCTCAAGATATGTATATGGATTTTGAATGAGTTTAGATCAGCGAATTTAGTAAATGTTAGAAACTAAGGCTGACTATTCCTTAGAAAGTGTCATTAATTGATAACCCAATGACAAATGAACAGCCGGTGGTTATCAGCTCATCCCTTTCAAAAGTTGTCTTGATTCTGCTTGGGATCAGACTGAGAACATTTAACTTATGAAGTGGAACTTTAACCAACTACACTACCGACCAATTATTTATAACCATACCTAAACATATGACTCTTGAGCAGTCTTCCCAACCACCCTACACATTTGTGACTTTTGAGGGATGTACGTACATACTCAAAGATAATGCATGAAAGAAGTAAATTCGTATTGTTAAAAAAGTTTTCCGAGTAAGAAAAAAGTCTTTTCACAAGTCTCAACAATTAGCTTGCATTTCTCAACAATTAGCTTGCATTTCCACCCCCTTTGTCAGCCTTTCTAAACTTCTGATTGTCCTTGTATTGGACTTGAAATAAGAATTGAACTGTTACGTGATCCAAAAATACTTTTAGTTTCCAAGCACTTAAATCAAGAGACAGGTCCTTTAACATATGAGTAATATGTATTAACTAATCATAACGAAATTGGTTCTTGTAACATCTAATTTAATTTCATAACATTAAGAAAAATATTATTATGTGATAATAACAGTATATACATGTTGGATATACTAATAATAGTATATACAACATACATACTAATAATAGTAATAATGTTGGATATGATAATAATAGTATATATTTGATAATAACAGTATATATGAGATAATAACTCTACATATTTGATAATAACCGTACATGTGTGTTAATAACTGTATACAGAGTGGGAAAAAAATAGAAACGCTTTCTATTTTCCATGGATAATTTGATAATTTATTTTTTTTTAATAGTTGTGTTCCATAAAGTATAATTTTCGATCATAATAGTTTACTTAAAACCGTTAAATAGTGGAGAAATAATATTACTCAAATTAATTACTTTGAAATCCAAATGATCGGTACTCTGAAAAGGATAAACCTTTCTAAGTCTGGTTTGCGGCAATTAATTTCTTTTGAATATACCTTTCGTTTGATATCAAACTCGACCTAGGCTCACGTTGAAGATTTTCGTTCAACTCTTCGTGGGCCGTCCCCCCCCCCCCCCGAAAATATGAAATGTTGCTAATGGCGTCAAAAAGGTTGTTGTTTGTAACCATGACTATGTTCAAGATTTCACTTTTACAAGTGAAGTCATACAAAAGTTGTGAAAGCGTTTCCATATTTGTTTTTTTCCACCCTGTATATGTGATAATAGCTGTATATATGTTTCCACTATATGTTTTACTTTTGTATTTTAACTAAATATTTTTCATATAGCACCGTTTTTTCAGCTATTAATATCAGTCACTCATAATGTCTAAGTCTTATGGTTTTTTATGAATCCTCCGTTTACTATACCATATTCATCTGACCATCGCTTTGTAAACCATGAAATATTTTAATGTACATATCCGATGAAAATAAATAGTCTAATCGAATAAACCTTCGCAATTCAATTAACCTTTTAGGCCGATCAGCTTCCTCTCGAACGTACTAAGTAAACGTTCAACATTGAATACATTCAACATTCAACTTGAGGCGTAGTAATGTTCGTTGTGGAGTATAATATTCGTAGTACACCTAAGGGAAGTACTTGCCATAGACAATCCTAAAATATATTGACTCCTTTGTACTCACCCACTACTTAAAACTTTCATGGGAGTACGGTGAGGGCTTGTTAAAACCTTTCTCCTTCTAAACCAACCTCAGGGTTGCTAATGTCCTTTTTTATTTGATGTCCTTTAGCGTAAATATTTCGAATTAAATGATTAATCCGGAGTTCTAGTTTTTTCGGTAAATATTTTCTCAATGCGTGATCTTTAATATGAATGTATTTATTTTAAAACATCACAATCCTTATCTATAAGGAGTGATATTGAGAGACAATATTTCCTAAAGAATATGAGAATTTTCATCTAATGGCCTAACTTAGATGATTAAAATTTGTATTTTAGTGCATCATAGTAGGCTTACTGTACCGATTTGTGTGCTGGCATATCTTCAACACATTCAATGATAAGTTCATCGATTCATTTGGTGATTAACAGATTACTTTTTTAGATGATAGTAATTTTATGACGTATAAAATGTTAATCTCAAAAAGCTTGTCACAATTCAAAATAACGAGTTAAGTAATAAAAAAGGTAGACCGTGTTAATCACATAAGACCAAACATTTCTTGTAAGGATTAATCCTAATCATGGATTAATACATCTGTGTATATTTTAAATTTATCAATCAGATATCATTATGTGAAACAATTACTATACAGGGCAAAAAAATTAAAAAATTAAAAAGAATCTTTTGTACAAATTACAATTATTCAAAAGTATAGAAATATAAAATAAACTCAATTACACGAGAAATAAAAAAACACTTGATATTTATACTCTTAATAATAACACTAATCAAAATCATAAACAAACATAGAACATACACATTAATAGCAAAACCAAACTTTTAACTAAAAAAGTGTAAAAAGATATGGAAGTAAATTGTAATTTAAAATTAATTTAATTTTTTACCTTAATTATCATAATTAAACAAAACTGCCTAATTATTTGCACATATAATAAGAAAACAACAATCGAGAAAATAAACAATCCTCAAAACCAACAAAAAGACAAAATCTAAAATATATATTAAAATAGAATAGAATAGATGGCTTACGTGTGAATGGGTAATCCTTGAAACATGGTGTGTAATCCTGTGGAGGGAGGGTAGGATGGGGCACTGAACACCACCGATACCGAGTCAGAACTGAGCCCGCCCGCGCCCACCACCTGGAAATGGAAGAAGCACTTTCATCGTCAAGGCCCTTCTCACTCTCAGAGGATAGCTGTAGCTTTCACTAGGTCCGCTGCCCGCTGCCGCGTCCACTCACACACGATACGATCCGGCGCATCCGACTGCGCGCCTGCATTCCTCGTCTACCGATAGTCAAACACATGAGTAGATGATTACAAGTGACGGACATGTAGAGAGACAACTTTACTGCGATGTGGCATCGCTAGGGTTGCCAGTGGTCTCACCTTCACTGTGATGTGGCATCGCTAGGGTTGCCAGTGGTCTCACCTTCACTGTGATGTGGCATCGCTAGGGTTGCCAGTGGTTTCACCTCCACTGTAATGTGGCATCAGTAGGGTTGCCAGTGGTTTCACCTTCACTGTGATGTGGCATCGTTAGGGTTGCCAATGGTTTCACCTTCACTGTGATGTGGCATCGTTAGGGTTGCCATATGTTTGGTGAGTGAAACTGGGATGTACACTTACTGGATGTCCAAGGCCCTACCTCGGAAAGTAACTCGAAAATTTGAAACATTTTCACTAAATTTTACTTTATTTTGCGCTTGAAATTAATACAAGTAGGGGCTTACTCTCTAGGTTTCTTAGCCAACAAACTAAAAAAATGTTTTTATTTACTTTTTTTAACTGCTTTACTCAGATTAGGCCGAACAAAAATGTATAACTGAGAACAGCGTAAAAATGTGTTTCAATATTAAAAAATAAATTGTTATTGGGCGTTATTAATTAAGACTATCTAAATGTTTGAAAAACATATATATTGCATACTCTACATTCATGGATAACTTGGTATAATGTATTCTTATCCAATGTTGAACTTTGTGTCTCAAACATCAGCTGTTTTTGTGGTCCATTGTGGAGTGCTAGTGTAGTCCCATGTAAATGTACTGCAATTTAAACCAGATGTAGTAGCAGACCTGACTAACTAACCAAATTACGGGTACAAATATTCCTATTATATGAGATATATATTTATATTTATCACTTTAGGTAATTATAAGTAGTATAATCAAGGGTTATATTTTTGTTACAACGCATTACTTACTAGGTTTTACTTTTTATTTACGTGTTAATTAGTCAAATGATAATAATAGTTGTTTTTATTTTACTTTTCTTGCTGCTCTTTTACTTTCAGTTAGTAGGCTTGCTAGTTTGCTTGGTTCCAGATGTATTTAAAAAATCGATTTCATAAACAAAACCCAGTGAAATGTTGTTGCAAAAGATTTTTGTAAATGCTCTAACTGCACCATATATGCTTACAACCAATATACAATATATATATATGTTAGTAAGTATATATAGGTAGTAGGGTTATATACATGTAACATGATTCTATACAGGTAACATGATTGTATATAGGTAACATGATTGTATATACGTAGTAGGGTTCTATACAGGTAACATGATTCTATATAGGTAACATGATTGTATACAGGTAGTAGGGTTCTATACAGGTAACATGATTATATACAGGTAACATGATTGTATACAGGTAGTAGGGTTCTATACAGGTAACATGATTCTATATAGGTAACATGATTGTATATACGTAGTAGGGTTCTATACAGGTAACATGATTCTATATAGGTAACATGATTGTATACAGGTAGTATGGTTCTATACATGTAACATGGTTCTATACAGGTAACATGATTCTATATAGGTAACATAATAATGTTACCTGTATAGAACCACGTTACATGTTTAGAACCATAATACCTGTATACAATCACGTTACCTGTATAGAACCATGTTACATGTTTAGAACCATACTACCTGTATACAATCATGTTACCTGTATAGAACCATGTTACATGTTTAGAACCATACTACCTGTATACAATCATGATACCTGTATAGAACCATGTAACATGTTTAGAACCAGACTACCTGTATACAATCATGTTACCTATATAGAATTATGTTACCTATATAGAATCATGTTACCTGTATAGAACCATGTTACATGTTTAGAACCATACTACCTGTATACAATCATTTTACCTGTATAGAACCATGTTACCTGTATAGAATTATGTTACCTATATAGAATCATGTTACCTGTATAGAACCATGTTACATGTTTAGAACCATACTACCTGTATACAATCATATTACCTGTATAGAATCATGTTACCTGTATAGCATTATGTTACCTATATAGAATCATGTTACCTGTATAGAACCATGTTACATGTTTAGAACCATACTACCTGTATACAATCATGTTACCTGTATAGAATTATGTTACCTATATAGAATCATGTTACCTGTATAGAACCATGTTACATGTTTAAAACCATACTACCTGTATACAATCATGTTACCTATATAGAACCATGTTACATGTTTAGAACCATAATGCATGTATACAATCATGTTACCTGTATAGAACCATGTTACATGTTTAGAACCATACTACCTGTATACAATCATGTTACCTGTATATAACCATGTTACATGTTTAGAACCATACTACCTGTATACAATCATTTTACCTGTATAGAACCATGTTACATGTTTAGAACCATACTACCTGTATACAATCATGTTACCTATATACAATCATGCTACATGTATAGAACCATGTTACATGTATAAAACCCTACTACCTGTATATAATCATGTTACCTGTATAGAACAATGTAACATGTTTAGAACCATACTACCTGTATACAATCATGTTACCTATATACAATCATGTTACCTGTATAGAACCATGCTACATGTATAGAATCATCTTATCTGTGTATAATCATGTTACCAGTATATAATCATGTTACCTGTATAGAATATTACTTGTATAGAACCATGCTACATGTATAGAACCATGCTACATGTATAGAACCATGTTACCTGTATAGAACCATGCTACATGTATAGAACCATGTTACCTGTAAAGAACCATGTTACATGTTTAGAACCATACTACCTGTATACAATCATGTTACCTGTATAGAACCATGTTACATGTATAAAACCCCACTACTTGTATATAAACATGTTACCTGTATAGAACTATGCTACATGTTTAGAATCATGCTACATGTATACAATCATGTTACCTGTATAGAACCATGTTACATGTTTAGAACCATACTACCTGTATACAATCATGTTACCTGTATACAATCATGTTACCTGTATAGAACCATGTTACATATATAGAACCATGTTACATGTATAAAACCCTACTACCTGTATACAAACATGTTACCTGTATAGAACCATGTTACATGTTTAGAACCATACTACCTGTATACAATCATGTTACCTGTATACAATCATGTTACCTGTATAGAACCATGTTACATGTATAAAACCCTACTACCTGTATACAAACATGTTACCTGTATATAACCATGTTACATGTTTAGAAACATACTACCTGTATACAATCATGTTACCTGTATACAATCATGTTACCTGTATAGAACCATGTTACATGTATAAAACCCTACTACCTGTATACAAACATGTTACCTGTATAGAACCATGTTACATGTATAAAACCCTACTACCTGTATACAATCATGTTACCTGTATAGAACCATACTACATGTATAGAACCATGCTACATGTATACAATCATGTTACCTCTATAGAACCATGTTACATGTTTAGAACCATACTACCTGTATACAATCATGTTACCTGTATACAATCATGTTACCTGTATAGAACCATGTTACATGTTTAGAACCATACTAGCTGTATACAATCATGTTACCTGTATAGAAACATGTTACATGTATAAAACCCTACTATCTGTATACAAACATGTTACCTGTATAGAATATTACTTGTATAGAACCATGCTACATGTATAGAACCATGCTACATGTATAGAACCATGTTACCTGTATAAAACCATGCTACATGTATAGAATCATGTTACCTGTATAAAACCATGCTACATGTATAGAACCATGCTACATGTATACAATCATGTTACCTGTATAGAACCATGTTACATGTTTAGAAACATACTACCTGTATACAATCATGTTACCTGTATAGAACCATGTTACGTGTTTAGAGCCATACTACCTGTATACAATCATGTTACCTGTATAGAACCATGTTACATGTATAAAACCCTACTACCTGTATACAATCATTTTACCTGTATACAATCATGTTACCTATATAGAATCATGTTACCTGTATAGAACCATGTTACATGTATAAAACCATACTACCTGTATACAACCATGTTACATGTATAAAACCATACTACCTGTATACAATCATGTTACTTGTATACAATCATGTTACCTGTATACAATAATGTTACCTGTATACAATAATGTTACCTGTATACAATCATGTTACCTGTATACAATCATGTTACCTGTATACAATCATGTTACCTATATAGAATTATGTTACCTGTATAGAACCATGTTACATGTATAAAACCCTACTACCTGTATACAATCATGTTTCCTGTATACAATCATGTTACCTGTATACAATCATGTTAAATGTATACAATCATGTTACCTGTATAGAACCATGTCACATGTATAAAACCCTACTACCTGTATACAATCATGTTACCTATATAGAATCATGTTACCTGTATAGATCCATAATACATGTATAAAACCCTACTACATGTATACAATCATGTTACCGGTATACAATCATGTTACATTTATACAATCATGTTACCTGTATACAATCATGTAACCTGTATACAATCATGTTACAAGTATACAATCATGTTACCTGTATACAATCATGTTACCTGTATACAATCATGTTACCTGTATACAATCATGTTACCTGTATACAATCATGTTACTTATATAGAATCATGTTACCTGTATAGAACCATGTTAAATGTATAAAACCCTACTACCTGTATACAATCATGTTACCTATATAGAATTATGTTACCTGTATAGAACCATGTTACATGTTTAGAACCATACTACCTGTATACAATCATGTTACCTGTATAGAACCATGTTACCTGTATAGAATTATGTTACCTGTATAGAACCATGTTACATGTTTAGAACCATACTACCTGTATACAATCATGTAACCTGTATACAATCATGTTACAAGTATACAATCATGTTACCTGTATACAATCATGTTACAAGTATACAATCATGTTACAAGTATACAATCATGTTACCTGTATACAATCATGTTACCTGTATACAATCATGTTACCTGTATACAATCATGTTACCTGTATACAATCATGTTACAAGTATACAATCATGTTACCTGTATACAATCATGTTACAAGTATACAATCATGTTACCTGTATACAATCATGTTACCTGTATACAATCATGTTACCTGTATACAATCATGTTACCGGTATACAATCATGTTACATTTATACAATCATGTTACCTGTATACAATCATGTAACCTGTATACAATCATGTTACAAGTATACAATCATGTTACCTGTATACAATCATGCTACCTGTATACAATCATGTTACCTGTATACAATCATGTTACCTGTATACAATCATGTTACTTATATAGAATCATGTTACCTGTATAGAACCATGTTAAATGTATAAAACCCTACTACCTGTATACAATCATGTTACCTATATAGAATTATGTTACCTGTATAGAACCATGTTACATGTTTAGAACCATACTACCTGTATACAATCATGTAACCTGTATACAATCATGTTACAAGTATACAATCATGTTACCTGTATACAATCATGTTACCTGTATACAATCATGTTACCTGTATACAATCATGTTACCTGTATACAATCATGTTACTTATATAGAATCATGTTACCTGTATAGAACCATGTTAAATGTATAAAACCCTACTACCTGTATACAATCATGTTACCTATATAGAATCATGTTACCTGTATAGAACCATGTTACATGTTTAGAACCATACTACCTGTATACAATCATGTTACCTGTATAGAACCATGTTACCTGTATAGAATTATGTTACCTATATAGAATCATGTTACCTGTATAGAACCATGTTACATGTTTAGAACCATACTACCTGTATACAATCATATTACCTGTATAGAATCATGTTACCTGTATAGCATTATGTTACCTATATAGAATCATGTTACCTGTATAGAACCATGTTACATGTTTAGAAACATACTACCTGTATACAATCATGTTACCTGTATAGAACCATGTTACCTGTATAGAATTATGTTACCTATATAGAATCATGTTACCTGTATAGAACCATGTTACATGTTTAGAACCATACTACATGTATACAATCATGTTACCTATATAGAACCATGTTACATGTTTAGAACCATAATACATGTATACAATCATGTTACCTGTATAGAACCATGTTACATGTTTAGAACCATACTACCCGTATACAATCCTGTTACCTGTATACAATCATGTTACCTGTATAGAACTATGTTACATGTTTAGAACAATACTACCTGTATACAATCAAGTTACCTGTATACAATCATGTTACCGGTATAGAACCATGATACATGTATAAAACCCTACTACCTGTATACAAACATGTTACCTGTATAGAATATTACTTGTATAGAACCATGCTACATGTATAGAACCATGCTACATGTATACAATCATGTTACCTGTATAGAACCATGTTACATGTTTAGAACCATACTACCTGTATACAATCAAGTTACCTGTATACAAACATGTTACCTGTATAGAACCATACTACCTGTATACAATCAAGTTACCTGTATACAATCATGTTACCTGTATAGAACCATGTTACATGTATAAAACCCTACTACCTGTATACAAACATGTTACCTGTATAGAATATTACTTGTATAGAACCATGCTACATGTATACAATCATGTTACCTGTATAGAACCATGTTACATGTTTAGAACCATACTACCTATATACAATCATGTTACCTGTATAGAACCATGTTATATGTTTAGAACCATACTACCTGTATACAATCAAGTTACCTGTATACAATCATGTTACCGGTATAGAACCATGTTACATGTATAAAACTCTACTACCTGTATACAAACATGTTATCTGTATAGAATATTACTTGTATAGAACCATGCTACATGTATAGAACCATGCTACATGTATACAATCATGTTACCTGTATAGAACCATGTTACATGTTTAGAACCATACTACCTGTATACAATCA
Organism: Stictocephala bisonia; assembly: GCA_035578905.1. Classification (NCBI taxonomy): domain Eukaryota; kingdom Metazoa; phylum Arthropoda; class Insecta; order Hemiptera; family Membracidae; genus Stictocephala; species Stictocephala bisonia. The sequence goes on along the minus strand of JAQJVL010000001.1, from coordinate 26,073,555 downwards.
TGTTACCTGTATAGAACCATGTTACATGTTTAGAACCATACTACCTGTATACAATCATTTTACCTGTATAGAATCATGTTACATGTTTAGAACTATACTACCTGTATACAATCATGTTACCTATATACAATCATGTTACCTGTAAAGAACCATGTTACATATATAAAACCCTACTACCTGTATATAATCATGTTACCTGTATAGAACCATGTTACATGTTTAGAACCATACTACCTGTATACAATCATGTTACCTATATATAATCATGTTACCTGTATAGAACCATGCTACATATGTAGAATCATCATATCTGTGTATAATAATGTTACCAGTATATAATCATGTTACCTGTATAGAATATTACTTGTATAGAACCATGCTACATTTATAGAACGATGCTACATGTATAGAACCATGTTACCTGTATAGAACCATGCTACATGTATACAATCATGTTACCTGTATAGAACCACGTTACATGTTTAGAACCATACTACCTGTATACAATCATGTTACCTGTATAGAACCATGTTACATGTATAAAACCCTACTACCTGTATACAAACATGTTACCTGTATAGAACCATGTTACATGTTTAGAGACATACTACATGTATACAATCATGTTACCTGTATATAATCATGTTACCTGTATACAATCATGTTACCTGTATAGAACCATGTTACATGTATAAAACCCTACTACCTGTATACAAACATGTTACCTGTATAGAACCATGTTACATGTTTAGAACCATACTACCTGTATACAATCATGTTACCTGTATAGAACCATGTTACATGTATAAAACCCTCCTACCTGTATACAAACATGTTACCTGTATAGAACCATGTTACATGTATAAAACCCTACTACCTATATATAATCAAGTTACCTGTATAGAACCATACTACATGTATAGAACCATGCTACATGTATACAATCATGTTACCTGTATAGAACCATGTTACATGTTTAGAACCATACTACCTGTATACAATCATGTTACCTGTATACAATCATGTTACCTGTATAGAACCATGTTACATGTTTAGAACCATACTAGCTGTATACAATCATGTTACCTGTATAGAACCATGTTACATGTATAAAACCCTACTACCTGTATACAAACATGTTACCTGTATAGAATATTACTTGTATAGAACCATGCTACATGTATAGAACCATGCTACATATATAGAATCATGTTACCTGTATAGAACCATGCTACATGTATAGAACCACGCTACATGTATACAATCATGTTACATGTATAGAACCATGTTACATGTTTAGAACCATACTACCTGTATACAATCATGTTACCTGTATAGAACCATGTTACATGTTTAGAACCATACTACCTGTATACAATCACATTACCTGTATAGAACCATGTTACGTGTTTAAAGCCATACTACCTGTATACAATCATGTTACCTGTATAGAACCATGTTACATGTATAAAACCCTACTACCTGTATACAATCATGTTACCTGTATAGAACCATACTACATGTATAGAACCATGCTACATGTATACAATCATGTTACTTGTATAGAACCATGTTACATGTTTAGAACCATACTACCTGTATACAATCATGTTACCTGTATACAATCATGTTACCTGTATAGAACCATGTTACATGTTTAAAACCATACTAGCTGTATACAATCATGTTACCTGTATAGAACCATGTTACATGTATAAAACCCTACTACCTGTATACAAACATGTTACCTGTATAGAATATTACTTGTATAGAACCATGCTACATGTATAGAACCATGCTACATGTATAGAATCATGTTACCTGTATAGAACCATGCTACATGTATACAATCATGTTACATGTATAGAACCATGTTACATGTTTAGAACCATACTACCTGTATACAATCATGTTACCTGTATAAAACCATGTTACATGTTCAGAATAATACTACCTGTATACAATCACGTTACCTGTATAGAACCATGTTACGTGTTTAGAGCCATACTACCTGTATACAATCATGTTACCTGTATAGAACCATGTTACATGTATAAAACCCTACTACCTGTATACAATCATGTTACCTGTATACAATCATGTTACCTATATAGAATCATGTTACCTGTATAGAACCATGTTACATGTATAAAACCATACTACCTGTATACAACCATGTTACATGTATAAAACCATACTACCTGTATACAATCATGTTACCTGTATACAATCATGTTACCTGTATACAATAATGTTACCTGTATACAATCATGTTACATGTATACAATCATGTTACCTGTATACAATCATGTTACCTGTATACAATCATTTTACATGTATACAATCATCTTACCTGTATACAATCATGTTACCTATATAGATTCATGTTACCTATATACAATCATGTTACTTGTATAGAACCATGTTACAAGTATACAATCATGTTACCTGTATACAATCATGTTACATGTATACAATCATTTTACCTGTATACAATCATGTTACCTGTATACAATTATGTTACCTGTATACAATCATGTTACATGTATACAATCATATTACCTATATACAATCCTGTTACCTATATACAATCATGTTACCTGTATACAATCATGTTACATGTATAAAATCATGTTACCTGTATACAATCATGTTACCTGTATACAATCATGTTACCTATATAGAATCATGTTACCTGTATAGAACCATGTTACATTTATAAAACCCTACTACCTGTATACAATCATGTTACCTATATAGAATCATGTTACCTGTATAGAACCATGTTACATGTATAAAACCCTACTACCTGTACACAATCATGTTACCTGTATACAATCATGTTACATGTATACAATCATGTTACCTGTATACAATCATGTTACATGTATACAATCATGTTACCTGTATAGAACCATGTTACATGTATAAAACCCTACTACCTGTATACAATCATGTTACATATATAGAATTATGTTACCTGTATAGAACCATGTTACATGTATAAAACCCTACTACCTGTATACAATCATGTTACCTGTATACAATCATGTTACATTTATACAATCATGTTACCTGTATACAATCATGTAACCTGTATACAATCATGTTACATGTATACAATCATATTACTTATATAGAATCATGTTACCTGTATAGAAATATGTTAAATGTATAAAACCCTACTACCTGTATACAATCATGTTACCTATATAGAATCATGTTACCTGTATACAATCATGTTACCTGTATACAATCATGTTACCTGTATAGAAACATGTTACCTGTATAGAACCATGTTACATGTATAAAAACCTACTACCTGTATACACATATGTTACCTGTATAGAACCATGTTACATGTTTAGAACCATACTACCTGTATACAATCATGTTACCTGTATACAATCATGTTACCTGTATAGAACCATGTTACATGTATAAAACTCTACTACCTGTATACAAACATGTTACCTGTATAGAACCATGTTACATGTTTAGAACCATACTACCTGTATACAATCGAGTTACCTGTATAGAACCATGTTACATGTTTAGAACCATACTACCTGTATACAATCATGTTACCTGTATAGAACCATGTTACATGTATAAAACCGTACTACCTGTATACAAACATGTTACCTGTATAGAACCATGTTACATGTTTAGAACCATACTACCTGTATACAAACATGTTACCTGTATAGAACCATGTTACATGTTTAGAACCATACTACCTGTATACAAACATGTTACCTGTATAGAACCATGTTACATGTTTAGAACCATACTACCTGTATACAATCATGTTACCTGTATAGAATCATGTTACATGTATAAAACCCTACTACCTGTATACAATCATGTTACCTATATAGAATCATGTTATATGTATAAAACCAAACTACCTGTATACAATCATGTTACCTGTATACAATCATGTTACCTGTATAGAACCATGTTACATGTATAAAACCCTACTACCTGTATGCAATCATGTTACCTGTATACAATCATGTTACCTGTATAGAATCATGTTACATGTATAAAACCCTACTACCTGTATACAAACATGTTACCTGTATAGAATATTACTTGTATAGAACCATGCTACATGTATAGAACCATGCTACATGTATACAATCATGTTACCTGTATATAATCATGTTATCTATATAGAACCATGTTACATGTATAAAACCCTACTACCTGTATACAAACATGTTACCTGTATACAATCATCTTACCTGTATACAATCATGTTACCTGTATAGAACCATGTTACATGTATAAAACCCTACTACCTGTATACAATCATGTTACCTGTATAAATATCATGTTACCTGTATAGAACCATGTTACATGTATAAAACCCTACTACCTGTATACAAACATGTTACCTGTATAGAACCATGTTACATGTATAAAACCCTACTACCTGTATACAATCATGTTACCTGTATACAATCATGTTACCTGTATAGAACCATGCTACATGTATAAAACCCTACTACCTGTATACAAACATGTTACCTGTATAGAACCATGTTACATGTATAGAACCATACTACCTGTATACAATCATGTTACCTGTATAGAACCATGTTACATGTATAAAACCCTACTACCTGTATACAATCATGTTACCTGTATAGAACCATGTTACATGTTTAGAACCATACTACCTGTATACAATCATGTTACCTGTATATAATCATGTTATCTATATAGAACCATGTTACATGTATAAAACCCTACTACCTGTATACAATCATCTTACCTGTATACAATCATGTTACCTGTATAGAACCATGTTACATGTATAAAACCCTACTACCTGTATACAATCATGTTACCTGTATACAATCATGTTACCTGTATAGAACCATGTTACATGTATAAAACCCTACTACCTGTATACAATCATGTTACCTGTATACAATCATGTTACCTGTATAGAATATTACTTGTATAGAACCATGCTACATGTATAGAACCATGCTACATGTATACAATCATGTTACCTGTATACAATCATGTTACCTGTATAGAACCATGTTACATTTATAAAACCCTACTACCTGTATACAATCATGTTACCTGTATACAATCATGTTATCTATATAGAACCATGTTACATGTATAAAACCCTACTACCTGTATACAAACATGTTACCTGTATAGAACCATGTTACATTTATAAAACCCTACTACCTGTATACAATCATGTTACCTGTATAGAACCATGTTACATTTATAAAACCCTACTACCTGTATACAATCATGTTACCTGTATAGAACCATGTTACATGTATAAACCCCTACTACCTGTATACAATCATGTTACCTGTATAGAACCATGTTACATGTATAAAACCCTACTACCTGTATACAATCATGTTACCTGTCTAGAACCATGTTACATGTTTAGAACCATACTACATGTATACAATCATGTTACCTGTATACAATCATGTTACCTGTATAGAACCATGTTACATGTATAAAACCCTACTACCTGTATACAATCATGTTACCTGTATAGAACCATGTTACATGTTTAGAACCATACTACATGTATACAATCATGTTACCTGTATAAAATCATGTTACCTGTATAGAACCATGTTACATGTATAAAACCCTACTACCTGTATACAATCATGTTACCTGTATAGAACCATGTTACATGTTTAGAACCATACTACATGTATACAATCATGTTACCTGTATACAATCATGTTACCTGTATAGAACCATGTTACATTTATAAAACCCTACTACCTGTATACAATCATGTTACCTGTATAGAACCATGTTACATGTTTAGAACCATACTACCTGTATACAATTATGTTACCTATATAGAATTATGTTACATGTTTAGAACTATACTACCTGTATACAATCATGTTACCTGTATAGAACCATGTTACTTGTATAAAACCCTACTACCTGTATACAATCATGTTACCTGTATAGAACCATGTTACATGTTTAGAACCATACAACCTGTATACAATCATGTTACCTGTATAGAACCATGTTACATGTATAAAACCCTACTACCTGTATACAATCATGTTACCTGTATAGAACCATGTTACATGTTTAGAACCCTACTACCTATATACAATCATGTTACCTGTATACAATCATGTTACCTGTAGAGAATCATGTTACCTGTATAGAACCATGTTACATGTTTAGAACCATACTACCTGTATACAAACATGTTACCTATATAGAACCATGTTACATGTATAAAACCCTACTACCTGTATACAATCATGTTACCTGTATAGAACCATGTTACATGTATAAAACCCTACTACCTGTATACAATCATGTTACCTGTATAGAACCATGTTACATGTATAAAACCCTACTACCTGTATACAATCATGTTACCTGTATAGAACCATGTTACATGTTTAGAACCATACTACCTGTATACAATCATGTTACCTGTATAGAACCATGTTACATGTATAAAACCCTACTACCTGTATACAATCATGTTACCTGTATAGAACCATGTTACATGTTTAGAACCCTACTACCTGTATACAATCATGTTACCTGTATACAATCATGTAACCTGTAGAGAATCATGTTACCTGTATAGAACCATGTTACATGTTTAGAACCATACTACCTGTATACAATCATGTTACCTGTATAGAACCAAGTTACATGTTTAGAACCATACTACCTGTATACAATCATGTTACCTGTATAGAACCATGTTACATGTATAAAACCCTACTACCTGTATACAATCATGTTACCTGTATAGAACCATGTTACATGTTTAGAACCATACTACCTGTATACAATCATGTTACCTGTATAGAACCATGTTACATGTTTAGAACCAAACTACCTGTATACAATCATGTTACCTGTATAGAACCATGTTACATGTATAAAACCCTACTACCTGTATACAATCATGTTACCTGTATAGAACCATGTTACATGTATAGAACCATACTACCTGTATACAATCATGTTACCTGTATAGAACCATGTTACATGTATAAAACCCTACTACCTGTATACAATCATGTTACCTGTATAGAACCATGTTACATGTTTAGAACCATACTACATGTATACAATCATGTTACCTGTATACAATCATGTTACCTGTATAGAACCATGTTACATTTATAAAACCCTACTACCTGTATACAATCATGTTACCTGTATAGAACCATGTTACATGTTTAGAACCATACTACATGTATACAATCATGTTACCTGTATAAAATCATGTTACCTGTATAGAACCATGTTACATGTATAAAACCCTACTACCTGTATACAATCATGTTACCTGTATAGAACCATGTTACATGTTTAGAACCATACTACATGTATACAATAATGTTACCTGTATACAATCATGTTACCTGTATAGAACCATGTTACATTTATAAAACCCTACTACCTGTATACAATCATGTTACCTGTATAGAACCATGTTACATGTTTAGAACCATACTACCTGTATACAATCATGTTACCTATATAGAATTATGTTACATGTTTAGAACCATACTACCTGTATACAATCATGTTACCTGTATAGAACCATGTTACTTGTATAAAACCCTACTACCTGTATACAATCATGTTACCTGTAAAGAACCATGTTACATGTTTAGAACCATACAACCTGTATACAATCATGTTACCTGTATAGAACCATGTTACATGTATAAAACCCTACTACCTGTATACAATCATGTTACCTGTATAGAACCATGTTACATGTTTAGAACCCTACTACCTGTATACAATCATGTTACCTGTATACAATCATGTAACCTGTAGAGAATCATGTTACCTGTATAGAACCATGTTACATGTTTAGAACCATACTACCTGTATACAAACATGTTACCTATATAGAACCATGTTACATGTATAAAACCCTACTACCTGTATACAATCATGTTACCTGTATAGAACCATGTTACATGTATAAAACCCTACTACCTGTATACAATCATGTTACCTGTATAGAACCATGTTACTTGTATAAAACCCTACTACCTGTATACAATCATGTTACCTGTATAGAACCATGTTACATGTTTAGAACCATACAACCTGTATACAATCATGTTACCTGTATAGAACCATGTTACATGTATAAAACCCTACTACCTGTATACAATCATGTTACCTGTATAGAACCATGTTACATGTTTAGAACCCTACTACCTGTATACAATCATGTTACCTGTATACAATCATGTAACCTGTAGAGAATCATGTTACCTGTATAGAACCATGTTACATGTTTAGAACCATACTACCTGTATACAATCATGTTACCTGTATAGAACCAAGTTACATGTTTAGAACCATACTACCTGTATACAATCATGTTACCTGTATAGAACCATGTTACATGTATAAAACCCTACTACCTGTATACAATCATGTTACCTGTATAGAACCATGTTACATGTTTAGAACCATACTACCTGTATACAATCATGTTACCTGTATAGAACCATGTTACATGTATAGAACCAAACTACCTGTATACAATCATGTTACCTGTATAGACCCATGTTACATGTATAAAACCCTACTACCTGTATACAATCATGTTACCTGTATAGAACCATGTTACATGTTTAGAACCATACTACCTGTATACAATCATGTTACCTGTATAGAACCATGTTACATGTTTAGAACCCTACTACCTGTATACAATCATGTTACCTGTATAGAACCATGTTACATGTATAAAACCCTACTACCTGTATACAATCATGTTACCTGTATACAATCATGTTACCTGTATACAATCATGTTACCTGTATAGAACCATGTTACATGTTTAGAACCATACTACCTGTATACAATCATGTTACCTGTATAGAACCATGTTACATGTTTAGAACCATACCACCTGTATACAATCATGTTACCTGTATAGAACAATGTTACATGTTTAGAACCATACTACCTGTATACAATCATGTTACCTGTATAGAACCATGTTACATGTTTAGAACCATACTACCTGTATACAATCATGTTACCTGTATAGAACCATGTTACATGTTTAGAACCATACTACCTGTATACAATCATGTTACCTGTATAGAACCATGTTACATGTTTAGAACCATACTACCTGTATACAATCATGTTACCTGTATTGAACCATGTTACATGTATAAAACCCTACTACCTGTTTACAATCATGTTACCTGTATAGAACCATGTTACATGTATAAAACCCTACTACCTGTATACAATCATGTTACCTGTATAGAATCATGTTACCTGTATAGAACCATGTTACATGTTTAGAACCATACTACCTGTATACAATCATGTTACCTGTATAGAACCATGTTACATGTATAGAACCCTACTACCTGTATACAATCATGTTACCTGTATAGAACCATATTACATTTTTAGAACCATACTACCTGTATACAATCATGTTACCTGTATAGAACCATGTTACATGTTTAGAACCATACCACCTGTATACAATCATGTTACCTGTATAGAACAATGTTACATGTTTAGAACCATACTACCTGTATACAATCATGTTACCTGTATAGAACCATGTTACATGTTTAGAACCATACTACCTGTATACAATCATGTTACCTGTATAGAACCATGTTACATGTTTAGAACCATACTACCTGTATACAATCATGTTACCTGTATAGAACCATGTTACATGTTTAGAACCATACTACCTGTATACAATCATGTTACCTGTATTGAACCATGTTACATGTATAAAACCCTACTACCTGTTTACAATCATGTTACCTGTATAGAACCATGTTACATGTATAAAACCCTACTATCTGTATACAATCATGTTACCTGTATAGAATCATGTTACCTGTATAGAACCATGTTACATGTTTAGAACCATACTACCTGTATACAATCATGTTACCTGTATAGAACCATGTTACATGTATAAAACCCTACTACCTGTATACAATCATGTTACCTGTATAGAACCATATTACATTTTTAGAACCATACTACCTGTATACAATCATGTTACCTGTGTAGAACCATGTTACATGTATAGAACCATACTACCTGTATACAATCATGTTACCTGTATAGAACCATATTACATTTTTAGAACCATACTACCTGTATACAATCATGTTACCTGTATAGAACCATGTTACATGTTTAGAACCATACTACCTGTATACAATCATGTTACCTGTATAGAACCATGTTACATGTATAAAACCCTACTACCTGTATACAATCATGTTACCTGTGTAGAACCATGTTACATGTATAAAACCCTACTACCTGTATACAATCATGTTACCTGTATAGAACCATATTACATTTTTAGAACCATACTACCTGTATACAATCATGTTACCTGTATAGGTTTGAAGATTAGTGGCATGTGGTCTGGAATTGCCAAATAGCGTTGGCCTTCTCGGACTGGTCTACGTGTTATCTATCAATCATCACGACACCTTATCACCAAGGTCACATGTTCTTCAAACTTGACGTATAGTCAACATATCTTATTCACGATAGTGGAACAAATTCTTTTAAATACTTACGATTGCTAGGGAAATTATGGTTGTATTACATAATCGAAAATAGTGATAAATACATAATTGAGTTTTTCAACTACTCGAATCCCAACCCGTGGATATCTATGATTCATACACTCAAAGAGGTTTTCTACTTTTTTCATTTATGTTTTTACTTTTTCATCTTATTCGGTCAAGATGATTGCTATAATTTAGTATCTCCTTTCCAGTCAATATTTGTTCACGATGTATGGTTTTCTGTCTGCCTGTAAAAGTTTTATTTCAGAATGAGGAAATTTATTAAATTGTTCACTTTCTAATTCTACTTCCTCTCAGTTTTATCGCTACACAATAACCCACATAATGTTGGCGTTCGTCAGATAAGTCGTAAAGACACAGTCTTATAGTCTGCACAATGTCACACGAACGCACGCGCGACAACACCTCATCGTACTCTGCTCATCACATCAATTCCTTGTCCCGTCCATTTTAAATCTTCCTAATTTATTTATATTTTAGAAGAGTCAATCCAGCAACAGTTGATTTCGTATTACGTATATTAGTGGTTTTCAAATAACATTAAAATGCAATATAATTAATATGTTAAATATTTCTTTTCCTAATGAAACTGTTTTACTAACCTATGATTTCTGAATTCCTGCAAAGAAATTTATTTCTTACGAACGAGGCTCCATGTCCAAATAACATGACTCTAGGTCAACATCAACTGTATGGGTCATGATTCTATAAAGGTTCTATGGTTCTATACATGTAACATGGTTCTATACATGTAGCATGGTTCTATACAAGTAATATTCTATACAGGTAACATGATTGTATACAGGTAACATGATTATATACAGGTAACATTATTATACACAGGTAAGATGATTCTATACAAGTAGCATGGTTCTATAAATGTAGCATGGTTCTATAAATGTAGCATGGTTCTAAACATGTAACATGGTTCTATACAGGTAACATGATTATATACAGGTAGTAGGGTTTTATACATGTAACATGATTCTATACAGGTAACATGATTATATACAGGTAACATTATTATACACAGGTAAGATGATTCTATACATGTAGCATGGTTCTATACATGTAGCATGGTTCTATACAGGTAATATTCTATACAGGTAACATGATTATATACAGGTAACATTATTATACACAGGTAAGATGATTCTATACATGTAGCATGGTTCTATACATGTAGCATGGTTCTATACAAGTAATATTCTATACAGGTAACATGATTATATACAGGTAACATTATTATACACAGGTAAGATGATTCTATACATGTAGCATGGTTCTATAAATGTAGCATTGTTCTATACATGTAATATTCTATACAGGTAACATGATTATATACAGGTAACATTATTATACACAGGTAAGATGATTCTATACATGTAGCATGGTTCTATAAATGTAGCATGGTTCTATACATGTAATATTCTATACAGGTAACATGATTATATACAGGTAACATTATTATACACAGGTAAGATGATTCTATACATGTAGCATGGTTCTATAAATGTAGCATGGTTCTATACATGTAATATTCTATACAGGTAACATGATTATATACAGCTAATATTATTATACACAGGTAAGATGATTCTATACATGTAGCATGGTTCTATACATGTAATATTCTATACAGGTAACATGATTATATACAGGTAACATTATTATACACAGGTAAGATGATTCTATACATGTAGCATGGTTCTATAAATGTAGCATGGTTCTATAAATGTAGCATGATTCTATACATGTAATATTCTATACAGGTAACATGATTATATACAGGTAACATTATTATACACAGGTAAGATGATTCTATACATGTAGCATGGTTCTATAAATGTAGCATAGTTCTATACAAGTAATATTCTATACAGGTAACATGATTATATACTGGTAACATGATTATACACAGATAAGATGATTCTATACATGTAGCATGGTTCTATACAAGTAATATTCTATACAGGTAACATGATTATATACTGGTAACATGATTATACACAAATAAGATGATTCTATACATGTAGCATGGTTCTATACATGTAGCATGGTTCTATACAAGTAATATTCTATACAGGTAACATGATTATATACTGGTAACATGATTATACACAGATAAGATGATTCTATACATGTAGCATGGTTCTATACAAGTAATATTCTATACAGCTAACATGATTATATACAGGTAACATTATTATACACAGATAAGATGATTCTATACATGTAGCATGGATTTATAAATGTAGCATGGTTCTATACAAGTAATATTCTATACAGGTAACATGATTATATACAGGTAACATGATTATACACAGGTAAGATGATTCTATACATGTAGCATGGTTCTATAAATGTAGCATGGTTCTATACAAGTAATATTCTATACAGGTAACATGATTATATACAGGTAACATGATTAAACACAGGTAAGATGATTCTATACATGTAGCATGGTTCTATAAATGTATCATGGTTCTATACAAGTAATATTCTATACAGGTAACATGATTATATACAGGTAACATGATTAAACACAGGTAAGATGATTCTATAGTTGTAGCATGGTTCTATACATATAGCATCTTTCTATACATGTAGTATGATTCAATGCACGTGACATGACTCTTTGCATTTTTTTTTAAGTTGCATATTAGGGTCTAAATATTATTTTCCTCATAGTTAAAATTATGGAAAGTGAATCAACATCAGTTTGAAAGTGGCGCAGTATGTCTTCTAGAGTAGTTGTCTGCTTTGATCTTTTACTACTTGTGTTACATTTTTGTTTTAAAGGCGTTATACATTTTGTTTATTACTATTAAAAATCACGCATTTATTGTGGGTTCGTGTATACAGCCATGGAACGTCGGAACTTCGTTAGTATATACTTTTAGTAGAATCACAAAACTTAAATTTCTTGCAATGATTTTCTGTGAAATAATAAAGGGTAAGAAAGTATTGGATCAGTTTTTTACATTTCAATAATTTACTATAAAAGATTTTCCAGTAAAATATATTTTATATTAAAATATCGGTGTACAGTCGGGTGAGATTGAATGTGACGCCAAATGCTTTGGGCAGAGATGGAAGAACCAGCATTTCACCTTGATGTAATTTCCAGCACTTGTTGTACAGCGATTTTGTCGCACTTAGGGGATTTTCTCTTTGACAGGTTGACAGATTGTTGACACTCGCGACGTTGTCGTTCTCCCGTCCCGTGTACAACTGTTTTGTTATTGGTTTATTCAGCTGCTGAATACAGTGCTCTTGTATGGCTAAATAGTGTACATATTAAAGCTATTGATGTCCAACTTAATAGGGTCATTAGAGCTATAAGTGGCACACTCATGGCAACTCCACTTTCTTGGCTCCCGGTACTGTGCAATATAGCTCCTCCAGAGATTACAAGTCAGGAGGCACTACTTGAAGAATTCAATAAGATCTGGAATGCCCCGCATCTCTCCATTGGAGAGGTATGTATATGTGTACAAAATATGGAACGGTTCGCTTACAATCTTGAAACCCACCTCTACGTACTGCTTTCCAGTTGAGCAGATCAAATGTCTCACCCAGTATTAGCTGATCTATAGGCATGGAACAGTTTTGATGTACTAAATAAGTTTTTTTATTATCGATCCGTCATTACGTCCAGGTAAAACCAAATGGGAGTTTCTACCATGACACGGGTCATCCAAAGAACAAGACAGAAAGTGGTTCCCCCCAAAAAAACCCAAATCTGCTACGGAAATATTAATCCCAGAAGACTGTAAGACAACGGGTGGAGCTTCTCCTAAATAATATCTGTTGTATGATTCTGGATCAGGAAGCGATAGCAGATTTGTTATTTTTGGAACACAAGACAATCTGGAGCACTTTGCTCGGTACAAGATGTGGTTCATGGATGGAACCTTTAAAACGGCACCGGACATTTTCCAACAACTTTATGTGATTCAAGCGGAAAACGAAGGAATAATGTCGTGTATGAACTGCCTGATGACACATACTACTAAGGAAATGTATACTAGGGTTCTTCGAACAGTGTTAGCCAAGTGCACAGATAAAAAAAAATCCTCACACGACCTGACACAATAATTATACATATTGAAAGTGCTGCTATCAACGCTGTGCAACAAGTGCTGGAAATTACGTCAAGGTGAAATGCTGGTTCTTCCATCTCTGCCCAAAGCATTTGGCGTCACATTCAATCTCACCCGACTGTACAAAGGAATCTGAAAACTTTAGGAAGTTCTGTGGAGTGATAGACGGCTCGGCGTTTCTCCCGAAAAGGATGTGGCGGAAGGAGTGCAACTTCTGTGGAGATTGGCTCCTGTAGAAGCGATGGACTTGCTGTATTACTTTGACGTGTATAGGTGAGTGACACAGCAGCAGAAGTCCCCAAACCACCGATGTTTCCACCGGCCATATGGAATGTCCATCTCGCAACGCTGTCCGAATCCCACAAGACAAATAACATAAGTAAGTCGTGGAACAACAGGTTCAGAAACTTGGTTGGCCATCTTCATCCCTCAGTATGGACAGTAATCGAGGCGATCCGAAGGAATTAATCGTTAGGGAGGACAAACATCCTCCAAGCAAGACCACAGAACAGCTGCAGAGAAGGTTGAAACGGCTATGTGAACAGTATGTGGGTGGAGGAATCAATATGAGTGTGTTTTTAGCAAAAATCGGTTCCACAATTAGGTTCAAATAGTACGATCATTCTAAGTTCAGCATTCCTAAATTATTCGCAAAACAATCTGTGTCATGTGTAAATACTTCTTAAATTTCTTCTGTATTTGTCTGTATTCTGTATTTCATAGTGTTTTAACTTCTTATTTCATTCAATGGATATGTAAGTAGCATATATGCTATTTACATAATTAGCAAACACAAAGAAAAATAAAAAGACACACTGAATACACCCTACAATAAAATAATAAAATCAAACTCAAAATGTAATCAGAACATGAATTTTTATGTCTAAGAATCCCTAAATTATAAAATACGAGAAAATAAAAACAATCACTATAGTATGTCTCTGAATGGGAATCATATCAGCGAGGTACAAAACGTTTTAAACTATGTAAAGACCTAGAAAATATTTTTTCTTTGCACAGTTATAGTTTCCAAACATACGCAGAATCTATTATTATTACTTCGCAAGTTCTACAAAGTGACTAACTAGGATGTTAACGAACGTGAAGATTTTAATGCGCTTACTAGCCCTTTTTTATTATTTTTCATTTATGGTTTAAATAAAATAAAATAACCCTCTTCCATGAATTAATGTTATATCCTTTTAACAACAAAATTAAAGAAAAATGCTACAGAGATTATAAAATGGTTTTTAATATTGTGCGATTTATATACAACAAATGTTTAAAGAAATTCACTTTTCAGTTTTGTTGTAGAAATGTTACAATTACACGACTGCATATAGAAAAAGGATATTAACCAACCTCGTAATAAAATCGAGAATCGTGTACTAAAATTGTTGTTTGTAGGTTTTATATGATTGCCAATTAATTGAACTGGAAAATAATAGTAAGATCGTAATAAGTCGATCAGCTGGTCTGAGATCTTGCCGCGCCGCCGCGTCGCGTGGCAACCGTCCACGACAGGATCGATATCCGGCCCTCGCGTATGACACTCCACGACGTACGCCTTACTACTGTACAGCACGCTCCCATCTACCACGACAGATTGGTGCGGCAACATCTCTCCCTGATGTGTTCCTTGGACAGGAGGTTCCAGCGCCCACTTCCACGACCCGAGACGGCAAGACACTCGTAGCCCCGGCCATGGAACCATCCAACATCCCCCATCTAACCTCGCCCTCCAACTCCGCCAGACATCGAAACCGTAAGACAACCACATATTAGGATGGCCTAGTTCACGTGTCTATCATCCTTTCTCCATTGCCTTCAGATGAATTAAATTGTTAAATAAACATAACAATCCACCCAATTTGTAAATTTTGTCCAATAAAAATTTCAATTAACAATTTTTATAATAATATTAATGCAAAATATTACGAGCAATAAATTTCATATTTTGCATTATTTTTTAATCCACGATAGCAAGTTTGTACAAAAAATGATATACGTATATAGTAACTCAACTTTTCAATCCATTGCAAACGTCTGTACTCTGTTATTTTTTTGTTATTATAAAAATACATACTTATTGCCTGTAAATAAGCCAACGTAGCTCTTTTTGAATGTAATGAATCTGACTATTGATTGCAACAGCTGATAAAGTTCTTGTATCAACAAATTAGTCCGTTTGCATCATACTCAAGCAGGAGTTTGACATTTGACCACACGCAAACACTTTGAGTAGGTGTTTTCTAAAGAAAAAAATGATAACGGATAATTAAAATAATTAATTAATAAAATTGTCATTAGGAATACACCATTCATTCAGGGTTTTTATGTTATGATATGATTACCTGCACATATTGTTTATTCTTTATTAGTGTAGTGTACTTTTATAGAAAAAAACTGTAATTTACAACGTAAATAAATTTTTTTCGCACAAAGCGTTTAAGTAAAAGAGAGAACCTTAATATAGGCGTAAATTTTGAGAAAATATTAGGACCTCTTGTAACTACGTAAGTTAGAGATTCCATTTTTTATACACTACAAAATAATACTACATTATATTATGCTATAGTATACTAGGTCTAAACTATTGAATAATATGATATACTAATCATATACATTTGAAAATATTTTGTTTTTTAATTATTATGTTTTAAAATAAAATATTTATGTATCCTTGTTGTAAATACGTAGGCTATATTACGACATTTTATAATATTTAGGTACATACATGTAAAGTTTTGTCCATTTTACAAAAGTAATCAATTTGAAAATGGCGTATAAGCATTTTTCCCAGCTTCAGAAAAAATAATTTATATTCAATGCATTGCAATGTTCGTATTGGTAATGTTTTTTTAATACAAGATAATATTTATCAAGAATTACATTGTTAAAATGTGCGTAAAATATTATTGACATTTTATGTCTTAATAAACGTACGTAATTAATTTAAATATAAATTTGATAATTCCTAATTTCCATGGGGAAATTTGGAATTACTTAAATTTTATAGTAGCATGCGATGTTATGATCTACAGTGTGTTTCTTTTAAAACGCATCCCATGATTTGAACCGGTTTCTTTAAATTTTATAACAAGTTTGTAAATAGTAGATTTCTTTAAGTTTACTATTCCCTGGAAATTTGTTTTCAAAAGCATCTTGAAATAAAACAAACGATTTTGATTTAAAATATTCCTCCACAATAAACACTCTCTGGTCTTTGCTCAAAACCATGTTTCTAACCTCAACTTAATGACATTGCACGAAACCCAAATAAAGTGAACAACAATGCAACAATGTAAATCAGCTTATCTTAAACCTTCATTTTCTGTACTTTAAAAGAAACACTTTGTATATGGATTTAAATAGTGTTTATAAAAGAGGAAACTGAGAGAAAATGTGAACGGTAATTAACATGAGAGAATTGAATACTGTAAGTGACCATGAGTTCATGATTGTTCTTTCCGGAAGGGGAAAGGAGAAGGAGATAGCGTGCTGGAGTTTCTCTAGGAGGCGAGGTGGTTCTCTCTCTGGTCGCAAGTCATTGGGGCTATCGGGCGGCACCTCGTTACTGGGCGCTACATCATGACCACGGCAAAATGTATCACAAACTGGAGTAAACGAAGTTAAAGTTAGAATTTACGTTTCATTGGGTTATCGGGCGGCATCTCGTTACTGGGCGCTACATCATGACCACGGCAAAATGTATCACAGACTGGAGTAAACGGAAGTTAAAGTTAGAATTTACGTTTCATTAGGTTATCGGGCGGCACCTCGTTACTGGGCGCTACATCATGACCACGGCAAAATGTATCACAGACTGGAGTAAACGGAAGTTAAAGTTAGAATTTACGTTTCATTGGGCTATCTTACGGCACCTCGTTACTGGGCGCTACATCATGACCACGGCAAAATGTATCACAGACTGGAGTAAACGGAAGTTAAAGTTAGAATTTACGTTTCATTGGGCTATCTTACGGCACCTCGTTACTAGGTGCTACATCATGACCACGGCAAAATGTATCACAGACTGGAGTAAACGGAAGTTAAAGTTAGAATTTACGTTTCATTGGGGCTATCGGGCGGCACCTCGTTACTGGGCGCTACATCATGACCACGGCAAAATGTATCAAAGACTGGAGTAAACGGAAGTTAAAGTTAGAATTTACGTTTCATTGGGCTATCTTACGGCACCTCGTTACTAGGTGCTACATCATGACCACGGCAAAATGTATCACAGACTGGAGTAAACGGAAGTTAAAGTTAGAATTTACGTTTCATTGGGTTATCGGGCGGCATCTCGTTATTGGGCGCTACATCATGACCACGGCAAAATGTATCACAGACTGGAGTAAACGGAAGTTAAAGTTAGAATTTACGTTTCATTGGGTTATCGGGCGGCATCTCGTTATTGGGCGCTACATCATGACCACGGCAAAATGTATCACAGACTGGAGTAAACGGAAGTTAAAGTTAGAATTTACGTTTCATTGGGTTATTGGGCGGCACCTCGTTACTGGGCGCTACATCATGACCACGGCAAAATGTATCACAGAGTGGAGTAAACGGAAGTTAAAGTTAGAATTTACGTTTCATTGGGTTATCGGGCGGCATCTCGTTATTGGGCGCTACATCATGACCACGGCAAAATGTATCAAAGACGAATAGTTTTACAACTAAAGAGGGAGTATACGGAAATCATAGCTAGAATTTACGTTTCATTGGGCTATCTGACGGCACCTCGTTACTGGGCGCTACATCATGACCACGGCAAAATGTATCACAGAGTGGAGTAAACGGAAGTTAAAGTTAGAATTTACGTTTCATTGGGTTATCGGGCGGCATCTCGTTATTGGGCGCTACATCATGACCACGGCAAAATGTATTAAAGACGAATAGTTTTACAACTAAAGAGGGAGTATACGGAAATCATAGCTAGAATTTATGTTTCATTGGGCTATCTGACGGCACCTCGTTACTGGGCGCTACATCATGACCACGGCAAAATGTATTAAAGACGAATAGTTTTACAACTAAAGAGGGAGTATACGGAAATCATAGCTAGAATTTATGTTTCATTGGGCTATCTGACGGCACCTCGTTACTGGGCGCTACATCATGACCACGGCAAAATGTATCAAAGACTGGAGTAAACGGAAGTTAAAGTTAGAATTTACGTTTCATTGGGTTATCGGGCGTCATCTCGTTACTGGGCGCTACATCATGACCACGGCAAAATGTATCACAGACTGGAGTAAACGGAAGTTAAAATTAGAATTTACGTTTCATTGAGTTATCGGGCGGCATCTCGTTATTGGGCGCTACATCATGACCACGGCAAAATGTATCAAAGACTGGAGTAAACGGAAGTTAAAGTTAGAATTTACGTTTCATTGGGTTATCGGGCGGCATCTCGTTATTGGGCGCTACATCATGACCACGGCAAAATGTATCAAAGACGAATAGTTTTACAACTAAAGAGGGAGTATACGGAAATCATAGCTAGAATTTACGTTTCATTGGGCTATCTGACGGCACCTCGTTACTGGGCGCTACATCATGACCACGGCAAAATGTATTAAAGACGAATAGTTTTACAACTAAAGAGGGAGTATACGGAAATCATAGCTAGAATTTACGTTTCATTGGGCTATCTGACGGCACCTCGTTACTGGGCGCTACATCATGACCACGGCAAAATGTATTAAAGACGAATAGTTTTACAACTAAAGAGGGAGTATACGGAAATCATAGCTAGAATTTATGTTTCATTGGGCTATCTGACGGCACCTCGTTACTGGGCGCTACATCATGACCACGGCAAAATGTATCAAAGACTGGAGTAAACGGAAGTTAAAGTTAGAATTTACGTTTCATTGGGTTATCGGGCGTCATCTCGTTACTGGGCGCTACATCATGACCACGGCAAAATGTATGAAAGACTAGAGTAAACGGAAGTTAAAGTTAGAATTTACGTTTCATTGGGTTATCGGGCGGCATCTCGTTATTGGGCGCTACATCATGACCACGGCAAAATGTATCAAAGACGAATAGTTTTACAACTAAAGAGGGAGTATACGGAAATCATAGCTAGAATTTACGTTTCATTGGGCTATCTGACGGCACCTCGTTACTGGGCGCTACATCATGACCACGGCAAAATGTATTAAAGACGAATAGTTTTACAACTAAAGAGGGAGTATACGGAAATCATAGCTAGAATTTACGTTTCATTGGGCTATCTGACGGCACCTCGTTACTGGGCGCTACATCATGACCACGGCAAAATGTATCAAAGACGAATAGTTTTACAACTAAAGAGGGAGTATGCGGTAATTAAAGCTAGAATATAAAATTTTATTTAATAATAGTTTTAAAGTTATTAAGGGAGCGAAAAAACGTTCCGTTTTTAATTTTTGGAATAATTGAATATAAATTTATATAATACGAGTACTTTAATTGTTTACAATACTTAAATACATTGTCATAAAATGTCAATAATATAAATTTATCATAGTTGATTAATATAATAATTATCAGTACTATAATATTGTCAAATAATTAAATAATCACAAATTCTTGAAAAGACTTGGACCAATTTAAATTACATTTTAAAAAATGACGCACAAAAAGGTATACTTAACTTCCTTTTTTAGGTTTGGTAGCCATGGCAAACGGGGTTTAAAAAGAGAAAAGCTTATAGTTAAAAGTTCTTTTAATTTCTCAATGTTCATCTTGAGTAGGTTACAAAAGAGTGGAAGGTCAATTCATTACCCTTTCAGCAGAAAACACTTTCGTACAGTTCTCGTATTTCTTCAAACCACTATTGAGCTATTCTCAGTGCCATGTTCTTCAAACCACTATTGAGCTATTCTCAGTGCCATGTTCTTCAAACCACTATTGAGCTATTCTCAGTGCCATGTTCTTCAAACCACTATTGAGCTATTCTCAGTGCCATGTTCTTCAAACCACTATTGAGCTATTCTCAGTGCCATGTTCTTCAAACCACTATTGAGCTATTCTCAGTGCCATGTTCTGCTCAAAATTCTTAACAACCTTAATATTCTCAACACGTTGAAAAGGCTACGAAAATACCCAAAATATACGAACTTAATTTTGTTTCCAGAGAAGAAACTAAAATGAAGTGTTCTCCTAAATACGCAATTTAAAATAGAACAATATTTTAAGTGTTATATACAATTGAAGTTGGTATTAAGAAATAAAATTTGAATCTATTGGAACATATTTAGAATATGCTTATGAAAAATACGATGGGAAAGTTATATCACATGTTATCTTCGTAAAGTGGCCTAAAATGACACGTTTTCATTTCTCTAGGACAGTGCACGATGCATTATATAACGCACGATTAAAAGTAACAAGTATTGTACTTCAATTTTTTGTACTAATTACTCATATTTAAATAAAACAGTATTGTATTTTATATTATGATTGCTGTTTTACACAATCGTGTATTACTCTAGTGTGGGCTAGCCTGTTACAGTATTATTGGTTATTACTCTCGCCTATGTATAGGCCACGCGTTGCGCATGTGTAACGTCCTAGCGAGTTGAGAAATGAAGGGGCTTTTAGTAAAGCAGTCTTAAAATGTATACGACCGTATAAAAACTTTTTATTAATACATAACTTAATTAAAAGATAAGAAGTAAACCCTTCTATTTGATGGGAGAACATTTGTTTCCAAACATAAGCACTTCAAAATGATACGGAAATATTTATTATGCCTATATGGTGTTTCATATTTAAGCTGTCTAATTTCCACAATTATTCTGTGCTGAAATAAATAACATTAATAACACTTATTCCGAAAACACTTAGTTTATGATACAACCACCATTTTGATTTTCTTTTATATATAACGTTTTTCTTAAAAAATGTTTTGTTTGATTTGGTTGAAACTAGACATGGGGATTAATCATATTAAAACATATTTTCAAATGAAAATAACCAATATAATCCAATGATCAGTTTGAAAAAAGTGCCTGTTTATATTTTTTTAATTAAAATAACTAAAGAATTGTAGGCCTACATTTTACAGACACAAAAAAACACAAACAGACAACATTTTTCGTAGGACTTTTACTTGTAACCGAATGCTATAATATTCGTGAAAATCATAAGAAGGGTAACAGTAAGCCTTTTGTGTTTTGTGGATTTACAAATGAAAATATTACAATATCCATCACCGATATTGGTAAATTAAACAATATCGATATAATCCTTTAGTACGTATTATAAACGAAATGATTGTAAAAGTTAAAAAACTACCATGATACCTGCAACAAATGACAGAAAACAAAATACAAAGTTATTGAAGCTCGAGGTGCAGTACAGTACTCCCATTATATTTCTTAGCTCCACGTTCCCTAAGGTTCTTATGAACAACAATAAAACGCTCCCAATCGGTTACGTCGACTCCAGAGCCTTTTGTAGTCTATTGTAAGGGTACAACAATAAAACGCTCCCAATCGGTTACGTCGGCTCCAGAGCCTTTTGTAGTCTGTTGTAAGGGTACAACAATAAAAACGCTCTCAATCGGTTACGTCGACTCCAGAGCCTTTTGTAGTCTGTTGTAAGGGTACAACAATAAAACGCTCCCAATCGGTTACGTCGACTCCAGAGCATTTTATAGTCTGTTGTAAGGGTACAACAATAAAACGCTCCCAATCGGTTACGTCGACTCCAGAGCCTTTTGTTGTCTGTTGTAAGGGTACAACAAGTATACCCAGTTTATTTTAACGTTTTTCGTTTTTGCCATTGAACAATGCTGCATAATTTTAAAAATTAATTCTGTCAAAGCAAAGCATTACATTTGAAATAAATCTTTGTATACTTTGTTCCTTTTGAAGGTACGTACTCGCACTCTATATGACACCGATTAATTCCAAGATATTAACATTAATGTTGTGGACTTAAAATATTGTTTAATATCAAATAAACAAGTTGTTTATTTGTTAGTTATTGATCTGATAACCTTTTTACACGTAAAAAAAGGAAATTAAATACCATGGAGTTCATGGCACACCACCATTCTTCTTCCTTACATACTGGAGTCTGTAGTGAGAATACAGAATTGCCTTCCCTGAGTCATCAGCTAAACACGAGCTCAATTTTGCTGAATTTGTTAGCCGTTCTCAAGGATTTACGTGAAGATCTGATTACTTATAAATTTTCTTGCAATCAAATAAAATCTGGCAATTTCTTTTGAAATTGAAGATTGTATAGTTTTTATTCTATTAAAATACAATTTAAAAAATGTAAAACCTACTTATCATGACACATTTTCCAATATAATTTTTTTCATGTGATATTTTTTACTTTACTATGCAGATTTTCACTATGAACACAAAACATAACCCTAAAATTCTTGTGAAGGATATATTAGGGTAGGTACATGAAATGTGGTTTTTATGAGTCAAACTAATGACTTTACTACAAAACAAACAATACAGAAATGCTGAAATGTTCTGGATGGACAAATAACATTATAACAAATTACAGTATAAGATTAAATATTAATATCCTGCTTTTAGCTGTATTAAACTTTTGTTTTGTGTATTTTGCTTTTATAGCCTGTATATGGGATATGTCCAAGACAAGCACAGTTCATACAGTTGTACATCAATTAAGGGATATTTTCCGATAATTCACTACCACTACTTTTTATTTGTTTCCGTTAATTCACTACCCCTTGATAAATATTATATTGCTCTAAAAACTGTTCCCCAATCATTTTTACGTCCACTGTGTTATTCTTTGTCCACTAGAAATCCAATATCGCTGGCCTTATGTTATCGCTTTCCAAGAACTTACGAACCGGAGAGCGCATTCGGCGGTAAGTCAATCATTGGATTTACCAGTTCTTGATCAACTTTAGTAGCCACCTAACCTAACCTAACCTGACCTAACATAATTGTAATTGCGATTAAAAAAAGTAATAACAGTGAAGTAACGGAAAAAGTAGTGGTAGAATTAACGGAAAAGGTCCCAATTAAGTTGTACCCTTTTCATTGTAAATTTTTTGCATAAATCTGACCTCAGTTGTTATTGCATTTCAAAATAGTGGACACTTAACATTTTGAGAATTATAAATTTGTCAAATTCATACATTTTACTGTTTAAACTTAGAAACTCAAAGTTGTTGGTTTTTAATCAAACTTACCAAAACTGTTTTATAAAATGTTGAAATTGTTTCCCTTCAGTTTCTTAAAAACATGAATTTTCAACCAAAAATTACATTAATAAAAATGTATATGAGGTAACATTTTTTTTAATGGGACAACAAATCACCTTACTACCTCAAGCTACATTGGAAAACTGAGAAAGATCACTACCCTAGTTTTACGACAGGTTGATGGCTATTATTACAAACAGGCCTAATAAACAACAATTCATATTGGTTGTTCGATCCTAATATGAATCATAATAAATTTTGAAAGCTGATAACCACCAGCTGCTCACATGTCATTGGGCTATTAATTAATGACACTTTCTAAGGAACAGTTGGCCTTAGTATGTGACTACTTTCGCTCATCTTGACCATCAGAGCCATAAGAATAAATAAACTATACATGCATGCAAGTGTAAACTATGTGGAGAGTTACAAATTCTGTCCGTGTTTGGGGGAAGACAGGGTCCGAATGTTGTTTAAGGAAGAGAACTAAGTATCAGGATTGTCAATTTGCTAGAAATCAGACATAAATTTCGTAGTTCTCAATCTACATCAACGTCAGGTGACGTTAGGACCACAAAGTCCTCTCTAACACCTAACCATTATTAAAAACTGCATATTATTATAAAATTACAAATGACTAACTGATAAGAATCACCTCAATTTGTAAATGAAAATATAAAAGTAGGTACATTAATATATAAATGAAATATATATGAAACAGATGGAAAATTTACAATAATAAAATTATGAAGTGAAAAATACTATACTCACAAAAATAATGATATTTCAGAGAGTGTGTGTATATATATATATACACTCTCTGGATTATTTTTATATCATTATTTTTGTAGGTATAGTATTTAACTATATATATATATATATATATATATATATAAATATATATATATATATATATATAAACTAGTGCACACATACGTCATCTTTCATAAAGCAACATTACCCATCGCCGCGATTCCGGTAGACAAGATTGTCGCCGCACTGTCAGGTCCTCTCTCACCACCGATCTCGATGACTGACGAAGTGGACGGTGTCTGCCATCCGATGACGGTGGGAGTCTTTTACCAACTCTGTGGGAACGGCAGATCGACGCCTCGTCGAGGTCCACTCCTACCTTGTCGTGGCACAGCCTCACTATCTGCTGGTCGGTGTTCTCTCCTTCCACCTTCTGTATTCCATAGACTCGGAGGTTCGTTCTTCTGGTTTACTGCTCCAGGTCGTCACTTCTGTCCGCGCACACCTCCTCAATTCCTCTTCACGTCGTCCTTCAACCTGTTTACCTCCTCAGTCAGGTGCAGAGCCATCCGGATAGCATCCTACACCACTAAGCCACTACTAAGTTCCACAGCTGGATTCAAACTGATGAAACTTAAAGGCCTTCAACGCCGAATGTTGTTCTGTACTGTCAGGACTCTACTAACTGTTGGGATATTGTCAGCAAACTGAAGATAAAGCATTTCAACGTTTAATATAACAGTTTTGGTAAGTGTTTTGAAGTGCAAAAAGTAACAAGAAACTGTAAAGAACATGGAGTATCTTAATTTAACCGGAAAATACATTTTTGCATTTGAAAAATTGCAAATTTTAAAATTATGATTGGTCACCATTTTGTAATGCGTCAGCCTTTGAGGTTAGATTTCCGCCAGGTATTCCAAATCCTTAATTTCATATACAACCTAAGCTATGCTTCTGTTTAAGATTTTGATCAAGCTCTAGCGGGATGTCCCCAATAAGCAGGATACAGAAAAATACATAAAATAATACTTTAATATGATTAGAAAAGGGAACAAACATTTCATTCTTTTTTGTAATTAGTAGAAAATTATTTGTCCATCCAAGGATTTTTCAGAACCACTGTATATTTTGTGTTGTGCCTAACAAACATACGACGGGGCAAAATATTTTAAAATGTTAATTTTCCAAATTTTCATTAAATTGAGTTTTCTAATTTTCTTGATAAAAAACGTGTTTCTCACATTACAAAATTATCTCTCCTGATAACGTTACTTTTTTTAACTTCTTTGTACAAATTTTATCAGGTTTTATTAGATGACATGAAAACGCATAGTTACCAATATCTGTAAATCCAGAAATGAACACACCAATGTAGGAAGTAATAACATTTAACCTTTACTGAATTTCTATCTAATATGAAATTAGTTAAGAGATATTAAAGCTGTATTTATTGTTTTATTGTATTATGTGATAGAAAACAATTAATAGACCGATTGTGTTAGTAAAATATATGGCCATAGGATGTGTCACAGGTGAATGTATCGTGGTCGCCTGTGTGCTCTAGGAGTTCTGCTGGGCATTTACCTCGCAGGGGTCTTGCTGCTATCTACTGTCAATCTGCAAGATCAACGAAAGGTAGGCTTTGCTTCATTCATGTCAATAACTTAAACATGTAACTTTACATGTGTGCTTAAGGTGGTGCAATCGGTTTTCGGCTAGTTAATTATTTCCCAATTTTATAATCAAAATTAGTTGATGTACCTTCCCTTGAGACAGTAAATATACAACAAAAATTT
Source organism: Stictocephala bisonia (assembly GCA_035578905.1). NCBI lineage: Eukaryota > Metazoa > Arthropoda > Insecta > Hemiptera > Membracidae > Stictocephala > Stictocephala bisonia. The sequence goes on along the minus strand of JAQJVL010000001.1, from coordinate 26,046,074 downwards.
TAATCACTACATTAGAACTTGTGGCCTTATGAAGTGGTGAATTTAACTGATTTTAAATCAACTAGAAGACAAAACTGTTCAAAGTACATATACATTTTTTTTAACTACGATATTTACATATAACTGGAAAATTTATTATTTAAATTTTTTTTATTAAAAAACATCTTAATCCCTTCAGTTATGTGTAAATAAGGTAGTTATAAAAAATTTAATTTGTACTTTGAATGGTTTTGTCTTCTAGTTGATTTAAAATCAGCTAAAGTTACCTCTTCATAAGGCCACATGTTATAATGTAGTGGTTACAATTTTTTTTGTATTTTTCCTTTCTCAAGGGAAGGTAGATTAACTAATTTTGACTATAAATTGGGAAATAGTTAACTCAGCGAAAACCAATTGCACCACCTTAAGCCTCCAGGATTAAAATATAAAACTTAAAAAGGATAAGGGATTTTGGAACGTTCTGTAGGAATTTCATTAAAAATTGATTAAAAAAATATACATAAGGTATGACATGTTATATATATCTCTGAAATCATTCAAGTAAGTTTAAGTTATTAAAATACTATTTACATATGTTACTGGTGAATAGACCAGACAAAGTCATTACAAAAAAAGCTATGTTTCCTTTTTTTCTACTTCATATATTCCGGGTGAGTCTTGGCAGTGACCTCTTGAACAAGTATCCTCTAGTTGGCTCCTTATTTTGGTATTGAATTTACACGTACAGTGGCATTGAGAGATAACATAATAAAGATAATCTTTTAATAAAATTGTTGTATGTCCTATACCACAACTTTTACTCTTCAAAAACAGCTTTCACAATTTCGACTCTTGTCACAAAAATGTATTGTAAAGCCATAAAAAAACTCCAAAATATACAGACTTTAGATCATTTAATCTGCACGAATATTACATGGTGGACAAAAATATGGAAACGCTTTCACAACTGTTGTATGACTTCACCTATAAAAGTGAAATCTTGTTCATGATCATCGTTACAAAGAAAATACTTTTTGACACCATTAGCGATATTTCATCTTTTCAGCGGGACGGCCCACAAGAAGCTGAGCAAAAATCTTCAATATAAGACTAGGTCGACTTTGGTATCAAATGAAAGGTCTTTTCAAGAGAAATTAATTGCTGCAAACCGGACTTCGAAAGGTTTTTCCTTTCTAGAGTAGCGGTCATTTGAATTTCAAAGAAACTAATTTGAACAAGTTATTTCTACGCTATTTAACACTTCCAAGTAAATTATTCTGATCAAAAATTATACTTTATGAAACAAAAGTATTTTTTTTTTAAATAAACTATCAAATTATCTGTGGAAAAAATAAAGTTGTGAAAGCGTTTCATACTTTTTTCCATCCTGTGTGTGTATATATATATATATAAAATTCCAACTTCATACGCTATTTTTGTATATAGTCATATAGGATGACTAATATATCTTCAATGCCACTTGTTTCACTGACAAGATTGGGTTTTTCTATTATGTTTCTCATAACGTCACATCCAAACTCTTTGCACATTATTATTATGATCTAACACAATTTTAATTGACAAAATAAAAACACAACTACTGTTTGAATATTGCTATGCAACTAATGGCAACAGCAATCCAGTCCAGACATTGACAACACAAAAATGTGTCAGCTGTTCATTTCGTCCCTACTGATAGGATCAATTAAGTGAGGCATGAGTATAAACCATGAAGCCTGTTGATTCAAGAAAAATATTTAAATCACTGATGCATTCTGAACCTAAATTACCCCTGTTTCAAGTTAACTCTGCAAAAAGACCATCATATTTTATCACTCGCGTGGCCAAAAAAAGGGCCAAAAATCGAATTTTATTACCTGGAGGGTTAACGCTTTTATAGTGCCAGTGGAATTTTTAAAGCGTTTCTCTGCCAGTGCCAGAGGGTTTCTATCAAGTTTTACAACGTGCCATTAAATAATTTCTGTTTCTGTTATTTTTTACACAAAATTAATAATCAATTTAATTTGATCAATATAAAGTTATTTTTAATTGTTTTAAATCAGTATAAAATTACTGTATTTACTTACACATATGAAAGAAAGTAATGTATTGTAAGTATACATGTCATAAGAATTACGACAAGACTAAGTAATCAATTTTACGACCTCTAGAAGCCAAGAAAACAATGTTTCAGGGAATTGATGAGAACTTTCACGAAAAGTTAAAATTCTAAAATTTATAAAACTTATAGAAAGCATTCCTATCAACCAGTTATTAAAATATAAATATGATAAAATAACGGGTTTTTTAACAATACCGGTGTATATAAAAGCTATTTTAAACAAATTGGGAAAAAGAAAACTATTTCACCCTTAAATGAGTATGAATTGCTGTTTTTTCTCTATGAAAATTATAAGATTTCTTTTTTTTATGAATTCATGACCGAACCATTTATGTTAACGGGACTTGACTGGTCTTGCCAACCATTTATATACTTTTTTTGACTAACCCAACCACTACCATCAAGTGACAGGTGAATATACTTCCATTTGTTTGATTTGTATATGTGTGCAACTGCCTCAACAATAAAATATTGTCTCTCCTTCTACAAGAGATGTTCCTCTTCACATTAATAATGCATGTACAGTGAAAACTAGTTAAAATTCCAGTACTTTTTTGTTCCAACTAGGATAAAAATTACTAAAACTTATAGTAACATTCAATACTTCATATGTTTAAAAACTTATAAACTAAACAAAATTGTACTAAAAACGTACAAACAGGGAAAACAATGGTGTGATTAGATTTGTCATAGGCATCTTAGTTTCTTAGAAAACAACCTTCAAACTCGGGTGCACATAATTTCTGTGCAGACAGTACACAATGCCACAGTACGTGTATTTGAGGGCGGGTCGGCCTTGCCATACTGTGTTTGGGAGGGCGGGGTGGTAAATATTAAATGTCGGCACTACCTGGGCACTGCTGTGACCCAGCTACTTGGAGGCAAAGTGCTGTGTAGATTGTAGGCGATATGTTCTATTAATATAGGTCCTCTTCATGCCGACATGTCGTCCATTCAGTGTTTGCTATCGGCGTGGACACTACTTGAGAAGTCTGGTGTGTCCGTGTTGGGTTTTAGTCAGTGTCTGGGTGTTGTGTAGGGTAGATAACTGAGTATAAGGATTGTCATTAGCTGAAAATAAGATCAATACTACGTGGTTCGGATGCCATTCAAAACTGTAGGTCCCTTCGTTGCTTGGCTGTTAATAATTCGGTTCTTCCCATGGAACAGTCAACCTTAGCTAGTTGATACCCACCTGCCCACCCATACACGTACAGTGGTATTGACCTACCCGCCCACACATACACGTACAGTGGTATTGACCCACTTGCCCACACATACACGTACAGTGGTATTGACCCACCTGCCCACCCATACACATACAGTGGTATTGCCCCCCCCCCTGCCCACCCATACACGTACAGTGGTATTGACCCACCCGCCCACCATACACGTACAGTGGTATTGACCCACCTGCCCACACATACACATACAGTGGTATTGACCCACCTGCTCACACATACACGTACAGTGGTATTGACCCACCTGCCCACCCATACACGTACAGTGGTATTGCCCCCCCCCCCCCACTCACCCATACACAAACAGTGGTATAAAAAAAGAGTAGCAATTTTTATGAACATCTCTTGTAGAAGGAGAGACAATATTTTATTGTTGAGGCAGTTGCACACATATACAAATCAAACAAATGGAAGGATATTCACCTGTCACTTGATGGTAGTGGTTGGGTTAGTCAAAAGAAGTATATACATAGTTGGGGAGACCAGTCAAGTCCCGTTAACATAAATGGTTCGGTCATGAATTCATAAAAAAGAAATCTTATAATTTTCATAAAGAAAAAAATAGCAATTCATACTCATTTAAAGGATGAAATAGTTTTCTTTTTCCCAATTTGTTTTATATAGCTTTTATTTTATGTTGTCAGGATAAAATGGATGTTTTTTACTTAATAAACTATTAATTTCATATAAAATTTCCCTTTTATTCTGACTCTCAAGTGCTTACTATTTTTTACAAAACATAATTTAAATAGGAAAAAAGGTTGAATTAGGTTTAGAGTAGTCCAAATGTTATTTTAGAGTGTCTTGTTTTTTTAAAAGTTAAATTAGTGAAAGTGGTGTGTTTTTTTTAGGGCTTTAAGCTTTATATAATCTCTTTATACTTTAAAGATTTTCCAAGAAAATCTAAATTTCTGTTATGGAGAACAAAACCTATTTGTAAAACAGCTTGACAGTGAAAAATGTGGATAACTCCTTCTCTGATTATAGGTAAACCTACTGGCCATCTGTTATGAAGGATTATTAAAGTTTACAACTTACAATTGAGAACAAAATATAAGAAGAAAGTTATAATAAGTAGCAAAACAAGCTATGGGCAGAAAAATGTCACAACCTCTATCAACATATACTTCCAGTAATGTAAATCACGCTCACTTTTAAAAGAAATTATTTTTTATTTACTATTCAAATAATTTTTGGCTCATCATTATCACTTTAAAAAAAATTGTTTCTTTTTTTAAATTTTGTCTGTATTTAATGTTTAAATGAACATAATCCTCCCTCACGTTGTTGTGCTGACAATGAGATTAGATGGGCTATAACATTAAATACTCTCCGATGACGCTCAAAACACAAATTTAATTTTAACACTTTGAACAGTTTAATCGTTAGAAATAAAACAATGAAAAAGAAGTTATGTAGACAGGTCTTCTAGCAGATCACTTTAATTTTTTATTTGAATTTGTTTTATACGTTTATGTTCCTATCGGGTCTTAGAAAATGAATAAAAATTTCAGATATTAGAGGGTAAAGTGTTGTTTACCACGAGACAGGAATCCATGTGTAGGTTGACTATTCAGTGATTTAACCATGTACAAGGTGAAAAAATATGGAAACACTTTCTCAACTTTTGTATGACTTCAATTGTAAAAGTAAAATCTTGTACATGTTCATTGTTACAAAGAACATACTTTTTGACGCCATTAGCACATTTCATCTCTTTAGGAGGTGTTGAATAAAAATCTTCAACGTAAGCCTTGGTCGAGTTTGGTATCAAACGAAAGGTTTATTTAAGAGAAATCAATTGCTGCAAACTGGACTGAAAGGCTTATCCTTTCTAGAGTACCAGTCAATTTAATCTCAAAATAGCTAATTTTAACAATGTTATTTCTCTCCTATTTAATGGTTTTAAGTAAAATATTCCGATAACAAATATACTTTATGGAACACAATTATCAAAAAATTAAATTAACGTAAGAATAAAAGTGGAAAACACAAACTCTAAATATAACACTAATAAAAGGTAGAAGTAGTAAAAAGCACTTTGAGCTATATTTAGTGGGTTGGTCTGCAGTTAAGTACATATTTAGAAAGTGTTTAATTACTTTCTTTTAGTTGTTTGGCAATGTACCAACTGGGAGTAAAAATGAGGAGGAAATCTCCAAGCTCTGATGATGCTCTAGGTTAGCTTTTGTACGTCAATGCTGTAAAACCCCACTAACTCAACACTTGATAACTCGATTCATCAGAGTGCAAGTCTACCTGGTTTTAGATTATATGTATTTCAACTAGAACATCCAACTCAATGGCTAAGGTTTCGGACTGCGGAGGGCAAGGTCCAAGGTTCCTAGAAGGAATAAACGAGGCTTTAGATTATGAGTCAAATACATTGAATGAGCATTGCATTATTAGCAACAACATGGATCATCTGCAATGGATATTTTATTCCTCTGGCGACTATGTGACAAAGCAGTCAGGTGCTGAATCAGGAAAACAATCTTCAAATAAGAAATTTTTCAGCACATTTAGCTGCAATGTAATTAATTGTTGGATATTTGAGACTTCTTTGCAGATACAGTAACTATATACATGAAAGTAATAAATTCATGATGTAACTCAAGTCTATTGAGAGTTCATTTTTTTTTTAAACTTCTTTCGCCAGTTCAAATGGGCTTGCAAGCCTGTGCATGAACTTTATTCAATGAGTGAAGTACTGACTGTTGGCTTAGTGGGGATTTGAATCTTGGGCCTTGCCCTCTGCAGTCAGAAGCTTTAACCACTGAGCCACCATGCCGGCAATTTATGAAAACTCATTGAGAATTTCAATGTTCTGGATAACTCCACAACCTCTGAGCACAAAGTGACAAAGTTTAACTGTGCATACCATTTTACCAGCTCTGCATGGTTTTATATGCTGAATGGAAAAACCTCACTTTACTTTACTGACTCAACATTTCTCCCCAACATTGGTGTAACCACAATAGTCTCATTGAACTCATGATGTATGTTTTTTTTTTTTTTTTTTTTTATTAATGAAAACAAAACTCACTAGTTCACATGGGCTGTAGGCCTGTGTGTGAACTTAACTCAACAAATGAAATACAAACTTTTAGCTCAGTTAAGGATTTGAACCTTGGAAATTGCCCTTCGCAGTCTTAAGCTTTAGCCACTGAGCTACCACGTCGCTTCTACGAGGATGTCTAAAATGAGATGCTTATTATCTTAAGCCTGAAATCGTACAAGAGCTTACCCAGCGCATCTATGAAGAAGTTCAGTGAATACCTCCTGTGTTATGTTACAAAATGTCATCTGTTTTTAGCAGAGGTTGGCACACTTTCAGTAAACAGCAGGAGAGCAGTTTGTTCACTTTCACTTCTAAGTATTCAACAGAACCTAGTGATGCTATCTCTTATTAAAAGTTACATAACAATTCAATTGTATTACTAACTATACCCTCCATAGTAATTTTCTTCTATATCCCGCCATTTCTGATTTAATATCCTTTTTCAGGTGAAATATTTTACCATTTAACTCTACTCATAGTTCTAAAATTAATCATGTAGCCCTATCAAACAGCACCAATATTTTTAAGGTTCTTATCAACTTCTTCATGATCTGTTTTCACATTGTAGACCTGTCAGAGTGCTAGCATGAAAACGTAGCTTATCTAGCAATTAAGTAGATTTTATATGTACATATGTTACATGCTTTCCATATTTCTTAAACAGATTATATTCTTATGACTACTTCACATTGTTACTCTACAATAAATAGTATTTGTTTATGTTTGGCTCACATTTTAGCAATGGTATGTATGATCAGGGGTCCTGGTACTACTGAAGGAGCATTTTGAATCTGGAAAGTCACTTGGGGTATATTTATAGATGTGTTAACTACAAAAATCTCTCATCTCCTCATCTTGATAAGTTATGTGTTGTATCAAGATGATGATGAGTGTAGCAGTGACAGTGGGGATGACTGTTCGCTATCAGTTAAGACACGGTAACTCTACTCTAAGTTGAAGTACCCCAGCTATGATGTAGTGCTGATGTAGACTGATGGTCTACAGTTGCTAAATGTTGGTTTTGTTGTAATATTCTTCAGAGCACTTAGTTATTTAGAATTTTATAATATTATTAGCTCATGGGATTGAAAACTTTCTCTCTACTATTTTGTACTTAGTGATGGTCCTTGTGACCACATAAGTACCCTTATGCTGTAGATAAAATAAACTGAATAGTTGTGTTTTTGTCTAACAATTTCTATTTCAATTCAGGCATTTTATGATATTATACAGCCTACTTCTTGAAATTTATAAAGTACATACTTTTGGTACATAATATGTATGTCATCTTCTAAAATTTCTCAGTTAGATAGGGAAGGCTAAAATATTTATAAAAACACAGTTTGAAAGGCAGTTTTTTGATTATATTTCATCTAACTTTTTTATGTTAAAGTCTTTTTTTTTGTTATCAATACCACTGTATGTGTATGGGTGGATGGGTCAATACCACTGTACGTGTTCCTTTTCTAATTTTCAGAACCACGGTGGGGCATCCAACAGACAACAGGACCTGATTGCAGGGGGTGGGGTCGGTAGTCGCCGTTCCAACCTTCACTGGTGCCGACCCCTGCACTTCCTGCCTCCCACTAATACCAGGCCTATCACAGCTCTGGCCTCTTTCCCCGGCAGTGGCAATACATGGTTGCGCTACTTGCTTCAACAAGCTACTGGTAACATGTCTAAAGACCTGTTATTATAGGCTTTTATGCTAAAAGGAAGCAGATTAGTCAATGACTCTGTTTTAACTTACAGAGGCACATTTTAGTGGCAAATAGTCTAGGATTTAAGTAAAAGTTAAAGGAAAGTAGCATGCTTGTCGTAAACTGGAGACAAAATAACACAAACATTTAAAAATCAACCAAATATCATTGTTTTTTATTTATTTGTAAGAAGCCGAAGTTCAAGATATAGGCGAATATGGATTTCGAATGAGTGTAGTGAGCGTTAATGAGTGAATGTAGTCATCGTTACAAACTAAGGCCCACTATTCCTTAGAAAGTGCCATTAATTAATAGCTCAATGACAAATGAGCAGCCGGTAGTTATCAGCTGATCCCATTCAAAATTTGTTATGACTAATTGGGATTGAACTGAGAACATTTAGCTTATGAAGCTGGGATTGAACCAACTATGCTACCAAACAACTTTAGTGGAAGATTTAGTGAGAATTATAATGAGAATCCAATCTGCTATACCATCTTCAGGATATTAGACTCTTTCTCAATTACCTGAAGGTGTCAGAGAGAAACTTATCCTACCCATCTCTCATTCAATAACACATATGAAGAACAATGTATCACCTTCCCACCAACAAACAAATGTGATCAACAATAGCTAACCTTCTCACCAACAACCACATATGTCTAACAGTAGCTTTACCTTCCCACAAAAAAACACACAACTAAAATTGCTCACCTTCTCACCAAAAAAACACATATGACCAACAATAGCACACCTTCCCACCAACAAACACTTAGAATAAGAATATATTTATTGTCATCAACACCAATACAGATGTATAACAACAGTCATATACAACAATTTTCAACTACACTAGGCAGCATTTGTCAATAAGCTTACTTGCTAAGTTTTATTCCATGCATTATTAAAACAAGTTCATAACAATAAAGAAATAAGTTCTAAACATTCTTTCATACAGTACAAACATTTATCGATAAAAAATCTTTTATTAAATTTTTAAATTGCTTCTCTGGGAGATTTCTTAACCTCATTGGTAATTTATTAAAAAGTTTGTCAGACATAAAATACAAATCTGTTATTAGATTTAGAATATTTGCAAAGTTGTACTTGCAGATTCAACTTGGTTCTCGTGTTATAACTATACATATTGCTGGTTCATGACAACGAGGCAATAAAATTCTTTTAAATGTTTTAGAAAAAAAATTGCCTAGTTGTAATGAAGAAAGTGACAAAACTCCCAGATTCATAAATGAAGGTTTAGTATTGGCTCTTGGCGGTGCTCCAATAAAAAGGTATAACAGGTTAGTAGTAGAAGTAACCAAATGGATAGGAGAAACGGAGGTCCTCTAGGCTTTATCACCTGTTTACATTGCAGTTTGAAGCTCTCTATAGGAGATACAGTTAAGTAAATCACTCAAACTACTTTTAACAGTAGCTGCTGTACAGACTAAAATGAAAGTATAAAATATAAGTAAAATTCAGTACAGATTACCTTGGATTTTTGTCAAGAGTAAGTAATTTGTAAAGGTCAACTTGATGCATCTAATCCACAATGTTATTTTTCAAAGGTATATATACTGGATCTGTATACAAAGACTATGGTTTGCTGAAAAATGGATTTCCGGCAGAGTCAGTAGTCAATGGGAGTGTGAGTGTGGTGAAGACACACGAGTGGGGGCCAGCAGGTCGCCAACGGTTCACGAGGGCTGTGTTGTTGATCCGGTCCCCAGGGCCTGCCATCCTGGCAGAATTCAACCGTCAGAGTGGTGGCCATGTCGGCTTTGCCTCTCCTGAACGTTACAAGCGAAACAAAGGCCGGTGTAAGTTTCTTTTTACAGATCAATAATGTGGGATCAATTCTAATATAAAAAGTAAAGTAATCATATTTTAAAGTTATTTTCTATTTAAGTGAAATATAAAGCATTTGTTTTTAAGATTTGAGTACTATCAAAGTCTAATAACATACAGTCATAACATTTCCACAGCTCCACTGTGGAGCTAGCACTCCAAGTAGCTGGATCGGAGATCACCACCGTTGTATTGCATTGTGTCTTACAAAGAAGTGGAATAGAAAATAAGGAAAAATTGCCATGACATAATAGACGTAAGTTATTTGATACTTACTAATCAGAGATGTGGATGTAATAAACTCCAATGTCCTCCAACCGCTAGGAGCACTGGGCTCGTGCGTAAAAACAAGGGAAATAAAAAGGTCACAAAAAAATTCTGATGTTTTTTTTAATATATGGAATTTAGAGTAAGGAATATAAAAAGTTCACCATCATTAAAAAAAGTTCATTTGTGGCACCAAAACAAATTGATTCATTGGTTAATAACAATAAATATTCATACATAGCAGTTAAAATACTATATACTAACTTTCAGTGTCAGTGAGGATTAGGGTTGTACTTGAGTACAATTTGGCCATCAGTCAGTTTTACCCCTTTAACACATGGCCCTTCATCCGCACATTCAAGTATGATGGCAGCCACGTTATATGTTGACAGCATATTTTTATTCATTGAGTGTTTAGTGATTTTTTATCATGAAACTAACAAAAATCAAGCATACGTCATATATAAACAAAGATTTAAATTTTTCTTGGAAACAAAGATGAAGTATAACGAAATACATTAATTTTGGAATGCAAACTTTTACATTATTTCACCGATTCTATATTTTATTAATTCCATGTTATAAGGAATTTAAATTGAATTTAACCTGCAGATTTTATTTTTTCTACAAGATAGTATATACCTTTCTTGTTAATGTTACACTCACCGTACACCATCTTGTTTTATTTTTGAGGTCTTCTGTATTTTAAATATTTTTCCTTTTATCCTTAATGTAGAAGCCTCAACATCTTTCTGTTTCTTTTTTTACAAATACTTTACTGTTATCACACCAACTCTTATTTCTTATAATAATTCCAGACTCACCTTTGTCGAACCTCTCTAAGTTCTCAATCAAGCTCCATATGAAAGTTATATTTTTTGTTGTCGTATGTATTTATATTCACTAATACTTTAAATAAATTAAAGTACATAATCCATTTTAATTCAAACGCTTCATATTTTCTATGGATAGTAAAAAAATGTAAATGAAGAAAGAAGGAAAGTAAAAAATCACTTCACAAATTTCTGAGTGTAGTTAACATTACAGAAGTAAGCTTTCAACTATTCCTGTTGCTAGAGAAAACTTGATCCTAGATCCATGTTTGAAGGTATCACTGCCTGATCTGTGCATTTGAAAATAAATATAATGTAGATTCACATTGATTTCATGCTATAACATGTAAATCAAGCAAAGCTTTAAAAACCGATTTGGGGTTAAAAAATGAAAACAGACAACAGTGATCTACTTTCTTGAAACAAGAGAAGATTGTTGGCCGCGTATCTCCACAGGCAAAGAAGGTAGGGAAGATGAGTGTTGAACCATATGAAAAGACGGATGATCCGAGTAGGAATTAGAAGGTTCTACTTTGTGTAAAAATATAGCTAGATAACAGTATATAATATATTTAATCAGTTTTTGATGAAAATATTTATGCATATGAGCAGAGGTTACAAAAATAAAATTAAGAGTCTGGAGCACAACCAGTAAAGTTTCAGGCCAATGAGACAGTCTTCTTTGCTGCTGGACAGAGTTGCCAGAAAAAATCGTACAACATGATATAACAATAATAATAATATATATAAGAGCTTTAATAAATACATGACTAGCTAAACTTGGTCATGCTTTGCTGTGGCTTAGTCTGATGTTAACTACTAGTTGTTATTTTTTACTTTAGTAGTTAGAAAAATAAAGGTGTACTTTTTACTTTAATTAAAAGTGTGCCAACCCCGTCACTCGCTACACTCATGAGAGAAGCTCTGCCTGTGGCTTTGCCTCGGACCTCTGCTTTTGCCCCTTTGTGCAACTCGGCCTGCAGCCTCACCAGAACACTTTGCTATTGGCCCTATTATGGAACTCAGTATTGTGGGGAAGCTCGGCCTATGGCCTTACAAAGATACTGTACAGCCCCTTTTGTGGATCCCGGCCTGCAGCCTCAAGACCGTGCTCGGCCTACAGCCTTGCCGGGACACTTAGACTGTATCATAATGAATTTTGGTTTTGGAGGCAGTGGAGCCAATAAGCAAAGTCTTTTCTAAAATCTGATGGTATATTATTAATCAAGAGAAGAATACCTTTAATTTGATACACCACTTGGTATGTTAGTTTAACTTTACTCATTTTTGAGTTTTCAGACAAGTTTTTCTTTTTCAGTAGACAACGATTGTGAATGTTGTCTCTTTCAAAATATAATGATATATTCAGATTTAGTAGATAAATACTTGGTAGTTTGATAACCCACTTTGGTGTTTTATTTTAGTACTACCCTTTTTTTTTGGTTTTCGGAATATTTTTTGTTTTTGAGGCATATACCCTTTATTATTTGTCCTTTTTCAAATCTGATGGTATATTTGGATTCAGAAGAAACATACCTTTAATTTTATACCGCATTTGAGTGGATAACCTCAGTATTAAATAATATCACACAGTCAAAATTTTTGAGTGTTTAAGCTGAAATTCAGATATAAGGTGCCCATTTGCTACATGTGCATAACTGTCAACTTTTGACTATTTTACTCCAGTTTTTTTCCGAGTTAGGTCATAAAAACAACTTTTTTGTCATTTTCCCATAAGAATAACATTGAAAGGCCAGTGGGGTGGAGCCCCAGAGTTGAATGTGAATAACACACCATATCCTTCCTGGGAGTGAACTCTACAACTTCCCAGAATTTTATAGTGATCTGATGAGTGGTTAAGTAATGCATAAAGGACAAATACACATACATTTGTTCGTTTGTATATATATATATATATATATATTGTTGACTAGCGTAATATGGGAACTATTATTCAACTCAGAAGTTTTTTGCACTGGTATGCTTTGATTTTGCCATAATTTACTACTAACTAGGCAATAAAGTTTAATAATTTATTTCAAGATATTTGTCTCCACTAAATGTTGGATTAAGGTTGTTGTACAGCACTATATATAAAATATGTATCCTGATAAGTTATGTAAGAAACCTGTATACTGTAACAGTAATAATGAGTTGTGATATGTTAGAATTAACATTAGATTATAGAATGTTAATTCTATAATTATATGTAACTAGATTTTATTTTGAGATTAAATCAGTTGTAACATCATAAGATCTTAGTAGCAAAAAATTTCAAGAAGTTGAGTTTAGTCTCCTTAAACTCCTCCCCAAGAAGTTGAGTTTAGTCTCCTTAAACTCCTCCCCAAGAAGTTGAGTTTAGTCTCCTTAAACTCCTCCCCAAGAAGTTGAGTTTATTCTCCTTAAACTCCTCCCCAAGAAGTTGAGTTTAGTCTCCTTAAACTCCTCCCCAAGAAGTTGAGTTTAGTCTCCTTAAACTCCTCCCCAAGGAGAGGAGACTTAACTCAAGTTCTTGGGTTTTATTTTTAAAATTCCTCAAACTAATATTTTAATTTTATCCAAAGAGTAAGTAGAAACTCAAAGAAGGAAGTTAACCACCCAGAATTCAGTTCTTAAAAATAGCTGTTTTTATCACAAGCATGTTTTTAAATATGTATTGTTTAGTAATGAAATGATTACTATCTGTCCAGTCTGGCAGCAGTTTGTGAAAGACAAGCTTCGCACGTGGCGGCTGTCCAACTTGGATTGGCTGTGGAATTTCACCGGCCCTACTCATGTGATTCTATACGAGGAGTTAGTTTCTCATCTGGAAAGGACACTTCGTTCTCTTATCCAGTTTCTGGACCTGCCTCTAGATGAGGCAGAGCTACGTTGTGCGTTGGGTCGTCGTGAAGGCATCTACAAACGTAGATCACGATCACTTGCTTTAGACCCCTTCACTCCCCAGATGAAAGCAAGCCTTAAAGCTGAGCAAGACTATGTGTATAGAGAAGTACAGATATTCATGAAAACACTCTGACCAAAAGAACTTCGCCTAACTGTTATTGATGTTCAGTTGTTCGCTAATAGTGCACAAAGGATTTAAAGCTAAGAGCCAATATTGTGTTCTGACTCTAGTGATAATACTGCACATAGAAATGCTGCATTGACTGTGCAACTACCTGGCTAACAAATGTCCACAAACATCGAGTTTTTATTGTTGTTGTTAATGCCTTTATTTGATTTTGTGTAGTTTATTTAAAAGTTACGAACACTGTAGAGCCTATCTACTGACCAAAATGTTACTAGGACCGAAAGTTCTTGTAAGCCAACTCATGAAGTTGTTGTACGTTATAAGAAATTTATGTACATTTTCATTTCTTATTAAAGGAATTTAATTGCACTGTTTAAATATAACTGTTACATTACTTGTTCCTTTTAACAGCATTCTCCTTTTTGATCAAACAGAATGAAGTTCAAAAATGCTTAATTTGGAGTTTATTCATTATGTTCAGATCCTTTTTCCTAATCTGGATTTATTGTTTTGTGGTAGGAAACTAATTGTCATAGCTAGGAGATCTCAAAATCGTGACAGTCCAGCCACCAGATTTGTTGCTCGTTTAGAACTACCCTGGGGGTATGTGCAGCTTTAAAGATTTGCTGTAGATGCAAACAACGTCACTCCCCACCACCTCTATGTACTGCTTCCCAGTTGAGCAGATAAAATTTCTCGCCCAATAATAGCTGGGCCATTGCATTGAACAATTTTGATGGACGAAATAAGTTCCTTATTAAAGATGTATTAGTACCTGTAGGTGAGATGAACCTCCCTCGTAGGGAATGGACACTGTTGAATCGGTTCCGAACTGGTGTGGGCAGATGTAACTATTGGAAGTATAAATGGGATTGACACTAAATCAGTCTTGTGATTGCAGGGAGTCTATCTAAAGAATGGATCACATAGTTACAGAGTACCTCCTGCCCTCTTTTACGGAAGGATTAGCCAGCATAAACAGACTCAGTGAGGCAGATCTTAAATGGCTTGATGGATTAGACTTAGCTTTATGACAGGAGATCACTTTACATTTTTATTCAATTAACACGTTAGCTGCTATCGTTAATATGAGTATTTTTACTCTAAATTGCCAAAAATTTTTATGAAAATTTGTAAAACAATGATACATTATTTTTATTGTACTACTATTTCTGATTATAAATACTACATACATATACATTACATGTATATAAATATGTTGGGAGTATTGGCATATACATAAAATGTGTCCAGATGAATAATTGAGATTTAGTATAACTGAGTTAAAAGTTTTGTTCTATCTTTTGATGCAGTTTGTAATTTTTTTCAACCTAGAGGGGAGGGCCCATGTAGGATTTCGGAAAAAGTTTAAATCAAAGGCTATAATAAGTTGCCCATCATTTTTAAAGCCTATTTTTTTCTGTATAAGACGCCATAAGTTTCAAGTCAAAAGAACCACCCTATCAGAAATGGTGATTAACCATTTTTAGCAGTGATATTTGGGTGGGAATTCCACTTGTTGTAAAAGCCAGTTATGAAGTTAGGTATTTGATTAAAGAAACAGAATTTATTTTAAAATGTATTATTGACATAATGGTACAAATAACTCTTATAACATATCGAAATCCCACTCAAATATCACTGCTAAGAAAGGTTAATCAGTCGCCATTTCTGATAGGGTGGTTCTTTTGATTTGAAACTTATGGCACCTTATTCAGAAAAATAGGCTTTAAAATGTTGGGCAACTTAATTGCAGCCTTTGATTTACTCTTTTTCCGAAATCCTCTCCCCTCTAGGTTAAAAAAATTATAAACTGCATCAAAAGATAGAAAAAAATTTCAACATAGTTATACTAAATCTCAATTATTTATCTGTAACCATTTCAAAGAAATTAATATGGTTCCATACTTTTTCAAGACCCTCTGCTAAGAAAGATTAACCAGTTGCTATTTCTGATAAGGTGGTTCTTTTGACTTGAAACTTGTGGCATCTTATTAAAAGAAATAGGCTTTAAAATGATGGGCAACTCATCATAGCCTTCCATTTAAACTTTTTACAAAATCCTCCACAGGGCCTCCCCTCTAGGTTGAAAAAAATTACAAACTGCATCAAAAGATAGAAAAAACGTTCTACAGAGGTATACTTAATCTCAATTATTTATCTGGACCCATGAAGAAATGGAAATGGAGAAATGAAGGTGGTTCATACTTCTTCTGTATATACAAAGTTGAGCAAAAGTCTGGAGTATATTTATTAATTTCAAAACAATTGAAAGAAATGTTATGAAACTTTTCAGTTATGTACATGTTCCTATAAGAAACATTTAGGCATATTTTACTTGTTTTTCGCATACCCTGGTGATCAGATTTTAAATCTGATTACAATTTTAAAGACTTTGTGTTTTACAAACAAAAACCTTTAAAATGAGATATAACTCTAGATAGGCTTACATTTACAATGTTTAAGACTTCCTTCATGGGCCATTCCCTGGATATGCAAAAAAAAAAAAAAAAAAAACAAGTAAAATATGTCCATATATTTGGTATAGGGACATGTACATAACTACAAACTTTCATTACTTTTCTTTAAATAGTTTTAATAAATACATTGTAGACTTTTGCCCAACCATGACATTAATTCTTTCAGTAGCTATATTTTCTGACTGGGTAATGTTTTTGACCTCAGATTTGCACTCTTGTATTTTACAAACAAAAAACTTTACAATGAGATATAACTCGAGGTAGATTTACATTTAAGATTTCCTTCATGGGTCATCACCAGGCTATGTGAAAAACAATTAAAATATGTCTAAATGTTTGTTATAGGAACATGTACATAACTGAAAAGTTACATTACATTTTTTTTTTATTTTATTTTTTTTTTTTTAAGGAGAGGCCGATCTCCTCCTTAACCTTACTCTGACCATTCCCCATAGACCATTGATCTGTGCGAGGAACTTATTCAGACAGAGTAAGGGGGCGAACCTGTACAGTACAAGGTGAATATTACTGATAAATCTTTCAGTCTAGGCCGGATTCGAACCAGCGCTATCTCTAACCCAAGCTCAAAGTCCTGACGCCTTAGACCACTCGGCCACCGGCTCGCCCAATTCCATTTATTTCGATGGTTTTGAAATTAATAAATATATTCCCGACTGTTGTTGTCCAACCCTGTATATAATATATTCCAGACTGTTGTTGTCCAACCCTGTATATAATATATTCCCGACTGTTGTTGTCCAACCCTGTATATAATATATTCCAGGCTGTTGTTGTCCAACCCTGTATATAATATATTCCAGACTGTTGTTGTCCAACCCTGTATATAATATATTCCAGACTGTTGTTGTCCAACCCTGTATATAATATATTCCAGACTGTTGTTGTCCAACCCTGTATGTAATATATTCCAGACTGTTGTTGTCCAACCCTGTATATAATATATTCCAGACTGTTGCTGTCCAACCCTGTATATAATATATTCCAGGCTGTTGTCCAACCCTGTATATAATATATTCCAGACTGTTGTTGTCCAACCCTGTATATAATATATTCCAGACTGTTGTTGTCCAACCCTGTATATAATATATTCCAGACTGTTGTTTTCCAACCCTGTATATAATATATTCCTGACTGTTGTTGTCCAACCCTGTATATAATAAATTCCAGGCTGTTGTTGTCCAACCCTGTATATAATATATTCCAGACTGTTGTTGTCCAACCCTGTATATAATATATTCCAGGCTGTTGTTGTCCAACCCTGTATATAATATATTATTTAACCCTCATAAAATTTAACTTTATATATTCATTGAATTGTCTTTTTAAAATTATAAGGTATCAAATAACTTTCAATTAATATCCAGGGAAGAGAGCGCGATGTATCTTTATCAAAACATAGTTGCACCCTCACATTGACTCGCAAAGATCGCTCTTCAACCTCATCAGCGTGTGCTCCCCGAGAAACAACTGGTAATGTTTATCTCAAGTCCCCGGCAATTGAGTATTGAAGAGGTCCATTGTGTATGTTCTTGTAAAAATATCTATGAATGGAGGAAGGCGTGGAATAAAAAATAAAAATAAAATCTATAAAGTGCAATACATTATTCAAAACAAACTGACAGTGAATCCTCATACAGAAAACTGCAATATAGATTAAATAGAGAGTAATTAATTGTATTTGATGGTTTAATCCAAGAAGTGGCGGTTAACATTTCTGTAGTGGGCAGGCCATTTTTCACTGTGTTACGAGCATATTTTGAAAATTTATTAAACACCTATAAAATATTCAAATACTATAAATTTATACATCATTTTTAACAGGTAATATCACAGAATTCTATACAAATATGTTAACCCTTGAAAAAATGTATATGTGTGTTATGAGTGAAACAATAAATAAATAAAATTTAAAAACCTTGTAAAAATGGGGACCATATCAAGGAAATAAACAAAATATTAAATATTGTACACTCCAAGATAGTCAAAAGTTGCTAAATTTTGTCTATTGGAAAATATAAAGGATTGACTAATTTGTTATACTGAATTTATTTTTTATATTTGAAAATACTGAAAACCGTACCAGCATACGCTTATTGTGTATTACATTAGCATTAGCGTATTACATCAACAATCACGTCTGCAAAACAAAGAAGATCAAAATAAAAGTGAGCTGATCAGAAAGATAAACTTGTCTTATTTCCAATGGTACCCTGATATCTTCGCTACTTTAGATTAAACATACTATGATGTTAAATTTGATGAGCGTGCATATCGTTAAAAAATGAACGACTGCCATTTCAGGCGCTGTCTGTGTCATTAAAAAATTATGCCTGCCATTTTAATGGTTAACAGAACTCACAATAAAACACTTCATTCAGTTTACTTCTTTCACTGAGAACATAAAAACATCTCTAACAATCAACAGCACCAAAATATATGATATTTAGTATAAAAGTATAACACATGTTACATAGGGAAAAGTAAAAATTTAAAGTTTATAAAATCTGAGATATTTTTAAGACTTGCCAGTTAGCAGCATAATTAGTTGTGCCTGAATCAGTGGTTTCTCGTAATGCTCACACATTCACATTACGACATAAAGAATGCAGTAATTATACAGGTTTTCTTTTTTCCTGCAAAATTATGTGTTTTTATATTAATTTTTTGTTGAGAAAATCATATAAGTTTACTTTAAGATTGAGCAAAGTAGCTGTTCTGTTTCACACAAAGAAACTGAAAATCTAGCTCTATCTAAGGGTGATAGAGCAAAAAGTCATTTGAACAAAGATGTAGATCGTCTCAAATCTGCTATGAAATTTGCTAATTTTTCAATTGGGCTACAGGCTGAATTGGAAAACACTGTTTTTGACATTTTGAAATTGTTGGCACTAAAACTACTGCCATTTCGGAACTACAAAGAATTTTTCCAAAATCCCTTCTTATTGCACACCTACAATAACTACACCTTCAATCATACTATTACATTTCAGCCTCGGTTCAGTGGTTTGTGGTTTTTGAGAAACAGTGATCAATAAGTGAGTCAGTGATATTTTGCTTACCTACAGGATGTTTAAAAAGTCTGAGGATGGTTGAATATTGTTTAGACTGTTACAGATAAAGGTACAAAACTTTGCACGTTGTTGCTGGACATAAAAAGCTATTTGACCATGTGTTCAGTGGTCCACTACCTTCGTAGGGGGGACGGCCACTAGGAGTCGGAAGAAAATCTTAAATAGCATATACATACCATTTTAAAGGTCTAGTAGAACATCATAACGCAAATTAGACCTCAAAGGTTAATCCTGAACAAAATGGCAACGCTCAAAAGTTTCAATACTGATCTTATGTGCAAGATTTTAAACCGCCACCAATTTGTGACGGATAAAGCTTTTGAAGTGCGGTTTGCAGCATTCTTCTATGCTTGACCAGCCCTTTAAAATGATGTGCATATAAACCCGTGCTTACACTAAAACTATTCTACTGACTCCTCATGGACCATTAACATAGGAGAATAGCAGGACACTGAATACATCTTAAAGTAGGTGTTTGTGTAAAGTAATCATGTGTGAAGTTTTGTAGTTTCATCTGATATGGTTACAAAAAAAGCCATTCTTAAACTTGCACATAAAAACAGTATTGAAAATTTTGAGCGCCGCCATTTTGTTCAGGATTAACCTTTTTGAGGTCTAATTTGCGGTATGAGGTTCTACTAGCTAAGACCTTTAAAATGATATATATATCAACTTATGCTTACATTTAAGATTTTCTTCTGACTCCTAGTGGGCCGTCCTACAAAGGTAGTGGATCACTGAATACATGGTAAAATAGCTTTTTATGTCCAGCAGCAATGTGCAAAGTTTTGTACCTTTATCTGTAATAGTATAAATAATATTCAACCGTCCTCAGACTTTTTGAACACCCTGTATATACAGTATATAGATTTTACTGCATATACAGTATATAGATTTTACTGTATATACAGTATATAGATTTTACTGTATATACAGTATATAGATTGTACTATAGTAAATATTAATAATTTAACTTACTTTTTTGTCCTTGACTTGTCAGCTCTACCAGTTTCGTATCATAATTATCGCTACCTCATTCCATAATTTTTTTTATGTCTCTGTTCCAGTATTATTTTTAAGCTGGGTCAAAGATTATACAATTTTAACATATAAATATCGACAGTAACAAAACTACTCGTGATTTCTTTGCAGAGGGAAAACTGAGGATTGGCAGCGAGGTGACAAAACAGTGGTGGGAGCTGAGAAAAATGACTAATGCTGTATAAGATAAACTGGGTAGCGTATTTGTCACAGTGCACAAAAAATGCAATCTGCTGTGTTCAAATCGCAGTCGCAGAACGATGTGTGTAGCCAAGTCCAATTTTGATCAATGTAAACTGTAGATTTCCTGTCACAAGAATGCGATGACAAAAAGGGTGTGGCAGTAGCCTTATAGTTAACTTAGAAATATTTTTTACCGTAGCTAAATAGTCAATCCTTACTGTAATTAGTTTTTATATAGCTAATTTATCTAAATCGGATAACATGAAGAATAAATAAAAATACAACTTTGAGCTTTTCCATTTTATGTTCAGATATATTTACAAATAAGTAGTTTATAATTTTCCTATCTTATAAAATAAATATAGTAAAACAGTAGAAGCAATAAACAAAAAGAAATAATACATTGTAGAGTACCAAATATGTAAAACAATAACACCATTAAAATGTTAATGAAAATGATTTCTATTCTACAATTAGTATATTTTCCTAGAATATGATTTAATTGAAAGCATGCTGAACTGTTACTTTGTATCACATTTCTTTTTAACCATAATTTTTAATTGTATACAACAAACAAATATTAAAGAAATTAAATAATAATTAACTGCCTTTTTAACTACATCTAAACAACCAACGAGCAATTCAGCTGAAAGCCCAGTTTGATATGATTTCACGTAGACTGACTATACTCTTATTGGTTTACACATTAATATCACATAGCAAATGTTTATATCTCAAACAATAAGACCTAAATGCTGTATTTTTATCTCCTTCCTCCATCACACAAAAGTGTCACAGCCTCTTCATATTTCTTCGACATTACTGCTACAACCAACTTACTACCCTTCAACATAACTCTATCAGTCCACATCATACTCAACACCCCTTGGCCCATCTACCATTATACAAAAAATTTTTAGAGTTCACGCATTATCTTTCAACAAAACCCCTACAGCTCAGCTACCCTCCTTAAAAACCAAGGTACACCCTGACCTAAATCAAAACAACAGCTCACATAATCACCAAAAAATAACCTTTAGAACACATCATCTCTGCTTTCACAAATGAAATCTTTTACAGCCTGCCTACTCTCCAACAAAATAACCCTTACAACACATATCCTCTCTGCTTTCACAAATGAAATCTTTTACAGCCTGCCTACTCTCCAACAAAATAACCCTTACAACACATATCCTCTCTGCCTTCACAAATGAAATCTTTTACAGCCTGCCTACTCTCCAACAAAATAACCCTTACAACACATATCCTCTCTGCTTTCACAAATGAAATCTTTTACAGCCTGCCTACTCTCCAACAAAATAACCCTTACAACACATATCCTCTCTGCTTTCACAAATGAAATCTTTTACAGCCTACCTACTCTCCAACAAAATAACCCTTACAACACATATCCTCTCTGCTTTCACAAATGAAATCTTTTACAGCCTGCCTACTCTCCAACAAAATAACCATTACAACACATATCCTCTCTGCTTTCACAAATGAAATCTTTTACAGCCTGCCTACTCTCCAACAAAATAACCATAACAACACATATCCTCTCTGCTTTCACAAATGAAATCTTTTACAGCCTGCCTACTCTCCAACAAAATAACCCTTACAACACATATCCTCTCTGCTTTCACAAATGAAATCTTTTACAGCCTGCCTACTCTCCAACAAAATAACCCTTACAACACATATCCTCTCTGCTTTCACAAATGAAATGTTTTACAGCCTGCCTACTTTCCAACAAAATAACCCTTACAACACATATCCTCTCCTTCCACAACCTACCTACCCTACAACAAAATAGCTGTTATAACACACCCATCTCCTTCCACAACCTACCTACCCTACAACAAAATAACTGTTATAACACATCCCATCTCCTTCCACAACCTACCTACCCTCCAACAAGATAGCTGTTATAACACACCCATCTCCTTCCACAACCTACCTACCCTACAACAAAATAGCTGCTATAACACACCCATCTCCTTCCACAACCTACCTACCCTCCAACAAGATAGCTGTTATAACACACCCATCTCCTTCCACAACCTACCTACCCTCCAGCAAAATAGCTGTTATAACACATCCATCTCCTTCCACAACATACCTACCCTCCAGCAAAATAGCTGTTATAACACATCCATCTCCTTCCACAACCTACCTACCCTCCAGCAAAATAGCTGTTATAACACATCCATCTCCTTCCACAACCTACCTACCCTCCAGCAAAATAGCTGTTATAACACATCCATCTCCTTCCACAACCTACCTACCCTCCAGCAAGATAGCTGTTATAACACACCCATCTCCTTCCACAACCTACCTACCCTCCAACAAGATAGCTGTTATAACACACCCATCTCCTTCCACAACCTACCTACCCTACAACAAAATAGCTGCCATAACACACCCATCTCCTTCCACAACCTACCTACCCTCCAACAAGATAGCTGTTATAACACATCCATCTCCTTCCACAACCTACCTACCCTCCAGCAAGATAGCTGTTATAACACACCCATCTCCTTCCACAACCTACCTACCCTCCAACAAGATAGCTGTTATAACACATCCATCTCCTTCCACAACCTACCTACCCTCCAGCAAAATAGCTGTTATAACACATCCATCTCCTTCCACAACCTACCTACCCTCCAGCAAAATAGCTGTTATAACACATCCATCTCCTTCCACAACCTACCTACACTCCAGCAAAATAGCTGTTATAACACATCCATCTCCTTCCACAACCTACCTACCCTCCAAAAAGATAGCTGTTATAACACATCCATCTCCTTCCACAACCTACCTACCCTCCAGCAAGATAGCTGTTATAACACATCCATCTCCTTCCACAACCTACCTACCCTCCAGCAAAATAGCTGTTATAACACATCCATCTCCTTCCACAACCTACCTACACTCCAGCAAGATAGCTGTTATAACACACCCATCTTCTTCCACAACCTACCTACCCTCCAACAAGATAGCTGTTATAACACATCCATCTCCTTCCACAACCTACCTACCCTCCAACAAGATAGCTGTTATAACACATCCATCTCCTTCCACAACCTACCTACCCTCCAACAAGATAGCTGTTATAACACATCCCATCTCCTTCCACAACCTACCTACCCTCCAACAAGATAGCTGTTATAACACATCCATCTCCTTCCACAACCTACCTACCCTCCAGCAAGATAGCTGTTATAACACACCCATCTCCTTCCACAACCTACCTACCCTCCAAAAAGATAGCTGTTATAACACACCCATCTCCTTCCACAACCTACCTACCCTCCAACAAGATAGCTGTTATAACACATCCATCTCCTTCCACAACCTACCTACCCTCCAGCAAAATAGCTGTTATAACACATCCATCTCCTTCCACAACCTACCTACCCTCCAGCAAAATAGCTGTTATAACACATCCATCTCCTTCCACAACCTACCTACCCTCCAGCAAAATAGCTGTTATAACACATCCATCTCCTTCCACAACCTACCTACCCTCCAGCAAAATAGCTGTTATAACACATCCATCTCCTTCCACAACCTACCTACCCTCCAACAAGATAGCTGTTATAACACATCCATCTCCTTCCACAACCTACCTACCCTCCAGCAAAATAGCTGTTATAACACATCCATCTCCTTCCACAACCTACCTACCCTCCAGCAAAATAGCTGTTATAACACATCCATCTCCTTCCACAACCTACCTACCCTCCAGCAAAATAGCTGTTATAACACATCCATCTCCTTCCACAACCTACCTACCCTCCAGCAAGATAGCTGTTATAACACATCCATCTCCTTCCACAACCTACCTACCCTCCAGCAAGATAGCTGTTATAACACATCCATCTCCTTCCACAACCTATCTACCCTCCAGCAAAATAGCTGTTATAACACATCCATCTCCTTCCACAACCTACCTACCCTCCAGCAAAATAGCTGTTATAACACATCCATCTCCTTCCACAACCTACCTACCCTCCAGCAAAATAGCTGTTATAACACATCCATCTCCTTCCACAACCTACCTACCCTCCAGCAAAATAGCTGTTATAACACATCCATCTCCTTCCACAACCTACCTACCCTCCAGCAAAATAGCTGTTATAACACATCCATCTCCTTCCACAACCTACCTACCCTCCAGCAAAATAGCTGTTATAACACATCCATCTCCTTCCACAACCTACCTACCCTCCAGCAAAATAGCTGTTATAACACATCCATCTCCTTCCACAACCTACCTACCCTCCAGCAAAATAGCTGTTATAACACATCCATCTCCTTCCACAACCTACCTACCCTCCAGCAAGATAGCTGTTATAACACATCCATCTCCTTCCACAACCTACCTACCCTCCAGCAAGATAGCTGTTATAACACACCCATCTCCTTCCACAACCTACCTACCCTCCAACAAGATAGCTGTTATAACACATCCATCTCCTTCCACAACCTACCTACCCTCCAGCAAAATAGCTGTTATAACACATCCATCTCCTTCCACAACCTACCTACCCTCCAGCAAGATAGCTGTTATAACACACCCATCTCCTTCCACAACCTACCTACCCTCCAACAAGATAGCTGTTATAACACATCCATCTCCTTCCACAATCTACCTACCCTCCAGCAAAATAGCTGTTATAACACATCCATCTCCTTCCACAACCTACCTACCCTCCAGCAAGATAGCTGTTATAACACATCCATCTCCTTCCACAACCTACCTACCCTCCAGCAAGATAGCTGTTATAACACACCCATCTCCTTCCAAAACCTACCTACCCTCCAACAAAATAGCTGTTATAACACACCCATCTCCTTCCACAACCTACCTACCCTCCAGCAAAATAGCTGTTATAACACACCCATCTCCTTCCACAACCTACCTACCCTCCAGCAAGATAGCTGTTATAACACACCCATCTCCTTCCACAACCTACCTACCCTCCAACAAGATAGCTGTTAAAACGCACCCATCTCCTTCCACAACCTACCTACCCTCCAACAAGATAGCTGTTATAACACATCCATCTCCTTCCACAACCTACCTACCCTCCAACAAAATAGCTGTTATAACACACCCATCTCCTTCCACAACCTACCTACCCTCCAGCAAAATAGCTGTTATAACACATCCATCTCCTTCCACAACCTACCTACCCTCCAGCAAAATAGCTGTTATAACACACCCATCTCCTTCCACAACCTACCTACCCTCCAACAAAATAGCTGTTATAACACACCCATCTCCTTCCACAACCTACCTACCCTCCAACAAGGTAGCTGTTATAACACACCGATCTCCTTCCACAACCTACCTACCCTCCAACAAAATAGCTGTTATAACACATCCCATCTCCTTCCACAACTGTGTTAAAACCTATCCATCCCCCCAACAAAATAGCCATTACAAAACATCTCCTCTCCTTCCAAATAGTATATATCATAACA
This sequence comes from Stictocephala bisonia, assembly GCA_035578905.1. Lineage (NCBI taxonomy): Eukaryota > Metazoa > Arthropoda > Insecta > Hemiptera > Membracidae > Stictocephala > Stictocephala bisonia. Next base: position 26,019,718 of record JAQJVL010000001.1, on the reverse strand, counting down.
AAGGTGGAAAGTGGGGTTTTGAAGTGCGAGACCATATGTTTGAAGTGTGAGACTTTTCGAGCACTTCGAATGGTCGAGAACATACAAAACACTTTCACTCGAGTTTTGAACAATACTTTTCACTACACTATGGAATAAAAACTCATTGTTGGAATGTTAACTGTTAATTAAATTAGAAACATGTTTTAAAAACAGGTGTTGTTGACTGTGGAAAATTTTCGGTTGTAAACAATGTTACTTTCGGTAGTAAACAATAGACAGCTGTTGAAAATATGATGTTTCGCAGATTGTAAACACATAACGAAAACAGCTGAACTCATAGTAGTGTAGTGAAAAATCTATTACAGTCAACAAAACCTCTGACCAAATGATCGTTACAACCTTACCCTACATAAAACAAAATGTTAATACTCAATCCTTTAACTTGAGCATATATTTCTAGTACAGCTCAAAACAACTGTGTAACCATGAACAAAAGCAGAAAACATTTGTGATGACAATAATAAAACAAACGTAATAACAAGAAAACAAAGATTACAACACTACGAAATGATACAGTTGAATGCTTTTCTATCTATTGCTACCAAAGTAACATCACCAGTAACCATGGTACCAGTAAAATAACAGGTAGAATATAAAAAAAGTATCTGTCATCTACTAGTCATGACTGCGATGTTAGCAACAAAATGAGTCGTTGGTTATCGACAACTGCCAGTTACTGTCATTATTTCCTCGAGCTATTCAATTTTTTTTTCTAAAAAGAACTCTAGTAAATGCATTAGTTAATTAAAAATATACTTTTTGTACTTTTTGAAAATTATACTCAATAAATGTCTGATAAAACCTGAGATATTGACTTTTATACTGAGTTCCCTGAAATATAAGTACTTTACTGCAACATAACTTGATTCCTTTTCTTATAAATCCACTTTCTCCATTTTGATGAACACACCCTAGATCTGTTTTTCTATGCGTATATTTAATTTGCATATCTAAACATGACATTTTTTATTTATACAGGGTGTTTCAAAAAGAATGACGCGATTTTAAATAGCTATATTTATTAGAAACAAGGGCTTAACCCGGGCATAGTAGACACTAAAATACTCACAGATGATTGAAGTTTATGAAAATGTATCATAAATATTCAATATGTTCTCCATTTGCAGCACGGATGACATCTAGTCAATGGATGAATTCGTCCCAAACTGTCTGTAAGATGTCTGTCAGAAATTCAGCTATCGACTAGATGTCATCCGTGCTACAAATCCAGGACATATTGAACATTTATTATACATTTTCATAAACTTCATTCTTCTGTGAGTATTTAATGTTTAATATATTTGGGTAAAACCATTTGGTAATTATGCACTTTCTTGCCACCAAACAAATTTGGAACATTTTGCTTGAAATGGGTCTAGAATTGGCTGTATTTTCACGAGATATGCTTTTTATTCCACGGAAATAACGTATTTTACCGAAAAATTCGAAAAAACCAATGTCACAACTTTTAGTATTTTTGTCATATTTCCGTTAATTTAAATGGTATTTTGATCATCTTTTTTGTATTCTGATGTGTTTTTTTGCGCTGAATAAAAATTTGACAACTATTTTTGTCTATTACAAATATTTCTCGAGAAATAACGGAAAAACTACTGTCGCGGCGGATCGCGATTAGCGGCCATTACGCGATCATTATATAAAACAACTATTAATCACAAAAACCGAATTCTCATATATTCCCGCCGGAGTGACGGCCGGCAGGCCGTCACGGAGGCCAAACGCCCGAATTTAACGCAAATTACGAATTTTTGTTGAGAAAATAAGACAATTAGGATAAGTTAGGTTATGTTTGGTTATGTCAACAAAAAATGCATTTTTCGAGCTGAAAAAATTATTTTACTACAAAACCAGTTATATATTTGTGTTCAGCATAAAAAACACGAGAAATGAAAAAAAAATTCGAAAAATAACGATTTTTAACCCTCCAAGTGATATCGGCTCGGTCCGAGCCGTTAATGACCCCCTCTGAATCGATAACGGCTCGCTCCGAGCCGATCGCGAAAAGCGCCACAAACAAATAACTAAAATCGGAAATCAGTTATATTTTATACTAAAATATTCAGAAAGAGTTCCTCTTTATGATACTCTATGTCAAACGTTTTTCAAATACGCGGGAAAAGTATTATTGATTATTTACGATCAGCTGGTATTTCGTATACAAAGCGTCGTATATCGGTGTTGTTTATTATTCCGTTTGAAGGTTATATTAGTGCGTTTAGTTGTTTTATTTAGTTTGTATGTTTGTAAATATTGTTATTATTTGTAAATATGAGTCAACTAAGCCGTTTGAACCACTTCTGGAGACCTAAAGGAACTAAAAAGAGAAAGGCACCTGCTGTAGCGGAGTCAGATTCGGAATAAGGGATATTTATCCTCGTTATTCTATGTAAATATAGTTATAATTTGCAAATTGCTGTAAACAGTATTTTATTCAGTTTTTAGAAACATTTACAAGTGAAAATAAAGTTTTACAATCCTATATAAATATTAGGCCTATAATGGAACTTTATAATAACAAATACACTTTTCTGAAATTTCTGCTTTTTTATGCTAGTACAAAAACATTTTCTATATGACTTTCTTATATACTACAACATATAAACTGTGAGTGTTATATATTTTTGTGTTCAGAACTAAATTGTGTAACTTTTGTATATAATGGATTTTAAAAGTGTTTCCATAACAACTATAATAAATAGACTCAAAAACAAAAAAATATTTTTGAGAACATTTTTTTCAAGGTCATCCAAAGTTTCTCAAGATAAGAAAATTTTTGGTAAGTTTTTCTTTTTCATAACCATTTAGTACATATTATTTAGAACATTTTGATATGTAATATGTCATATTACAGGTATATTTAAAAATTTTTATGAATTTTATAAAAAAACACTGCGCGATGCCTAAAACAGGCCTATCACTGAAGAGTAAAATACGTATCACTTGGAGGGTTAAAAAAAGTTGGTTTTTTCATTATTAGATAAAAATCTAATTTTTCGATTTTTCGGTAAAAAACGAGTTTTCCGCGGATGAAATCAAATTCCTCAAGAGATATAAACTCATTTTTCACCACTTTATTAACATGAAATCGTATTTTCAGAGGTGGCAAGAAAGTGCATAATTACCAACCATTTTTTCTAATAAATATAGCCGTTTAAACTCGGGTCATTCTTTTTGAAACACCCATACATTAAATTCACGTTTAGACATACAAACGAGGTACATGACTTAATGAATTATTTCTATCACTATTTGAATTGTAAAAAAAACTGCTATACGATCAGAGGTTGCAATCAATGGCGGCTTTAAAAATACCTTAAGAGAGGACCATATCACTCAAATTTGACAAGATATAATCAGCTGGCTCATGCAGGTAAAAAAACAGGACATATTTCTTTTGTTCAATTGTAAGTTATTTAATTGATAAGTATGTTTATATGTAGTATGGGTGTTCCGTTTTAATATTAAGGTTGACATGTTCAAGTATTGTAAACATTTAAGAAGTGTACAAATAAAAAAATTAAAATTATAAAACTTGTCTTAAAAGGTGTGGGCATGAGCTGAGCTGAGTTCATTCAGACGTACACAAAGCAAATTTCATATAGTAAGCTGAGTGGAGGGTTGTTATATCAATTGTTTCTCATTCAATTTTAACTTATCATTATTTTAACTTAGATACTAAAAATGGTGAGGGATTTAAAAGGGTTACTACTATAAATTTTGATACTTAAAGTTTTTTATGATAATTTTAAATTACAAGCCCATTAGTTTGTCATTTAGAGTAAACAAATTAATATGTAAATTGTGATTAGTAAGATTCAAGAGAAATACTTTGCACTATAAGTAAATTTTGCCAAGGTATATTCCATAAAATTCGGTCCTGAGTAATATATTCTTCCTAAAGAAGAGAAATTCATTGTTCTGCAGAAATTTGTGCTGCAACTAGCCTGTTTCACCTTGCCTTAACCCTTAAACTGGCAGTTGTCTCTCATAATAGACGATACAGACAACACCCAAGTTGGCAGTCGTCTATCTACAGACGACACACACGATCGTCGAATTTCACATCATATAGTAAGTTCGGTCTGTCTTAGAGAAGATATCTAGGTACCATTGGAAAGATGACAAGTTTATCTTTCTGAATAGCTGACTTTTTATTATTGTTGTCTCTGTTTAGAAGATGTAATTGTTGATGTAAATATGCTAACAACGAGAGTACTATTTGTGGTTATGTTTTCTTGGATTGATTCTCAAAGTTTTTGGTTCTTTCTACTGTCCTGTAAATTATTTATCCTGTAAGTAGATATGTATCTAGCATTGTTTTATAAAGAATATAACTGAATTTGTTATGAACATAAATATATTTGTAGCAGCAGGTGAATGAAACACTTTAGTATGTATAAATGAGGCCATTGTAAGAATGAATGTGTAGGTATTTATAAATATTTTTTAATCTGACGTTACAAGTTTAATGTAATGTTCATACAATAAATATTATTATCAAGCCCTTTTTCTACTATAAATGATTTGTTAATTCAAGACATGTGCCTTAAACATGAATTCACATTAACAACAAGCTAGTGTGTTTCTTTGCTGTGAGTGATAATGTATGTCCATCAAAAGTTCACAGATTACTATATTGTAACAGTTAAAATGTTAACAAGTCTTGGGAGGGCAATGATTTAGTTTGCATTTATTCCCAAATACTTGTTCACAATTTCTTCACTTCTGGGCTTCAATGAAAAATTAAAACTATTTTCTTGTTATATATTATTAGTCCAGTGTCATTTATCTTAATCTCTACTCAACAAAATATTTGGCTTTCCTTGGGTATTAAAAAGTGCAGTAAACAAAAGCCAATCGCAAATTGTTTATGCATGGTGGACAGTCTACGAACTTGCTGTCCTACCAAATAACCCAGGCTGCTAGGTTTAGCATATTATTGGGTTTTGCTGTTCCAAATGGGCTATTTGATACCTATTCTATGACCATCTTGTGTTGAAGTATTTCAGGCAAACTACGGATTGATGCTGAGAATGTAAAAATGAGAGAAAATGCTGATTAACTCCCAGGTAGACATAAAAATAAAGAGACAACTGCGCTTAACATTTCTGTTACCTGTTTTTATTATTTGAATATCACAGGATTTGTGCCTTTTGGAATTCCTTTATTTGGATTAATGTCAGTTGTCAGAATTCTCACCCATTATATATACTAAACATAGATGAGTATTTAAAGCCCAATATTAAAGTTAAAGATTTTCTTATTTTACCAGGCGAAGTTAGGGCTAAGAAGCCCTCTCTAACATTTAACCTGGGGACCAACGGCTTAAGGGTGACTTCCAAACCACCACCAGTGACCAGGCAGGCGGGCTGCGTGCAAGGACGGGATCACTCAGACGATCACCCATCCAAAGGACAGCCACGCTCTATGTTGCTTGACTCCGTTATCATGCGATAACTTCGGAGCCCTCCAGTCAAGGCCACTGGACTTGGTGATTTCTTACAGTTCTTAAAGGTCATTCTCGAATATCAGTTGTATTATGGTGTTGGAAATTGTTTTAAAGGTCTTTTGTGATTATTAACTAAATATGAAAATATAAAATAATACTTCATACAAATAAAATGTTTTATTTAATTTTTTTAAAGTATGGAAATCCTAACAAAACAAGTTTACTGAAATTGTTGTTTTAATTGTAATTTAATACTAAAATATGATGACCTGTAAGAGCAGGCCATTAAATTACAACAAAAATGCTAAGTGTAATGAGCTTAAAAACAAAATACCATTGATGTTAAAAGGTTTGAACAAGGCGAATGGTAATAAAAACATGACAGAAAACAATATAACAAATCTAAAACAAAATGCACATTGAATTAAACAGTTCAAACCCATACTGTAAAATAACTTCAACAATTTAATTATTATCACTAATAATAATAAATATGTATATACACAAGTTCACAATTTCTAAATACATTTCCTTTATATACTGGATTTTGGATTTGTACAGCCCAATCCATGTGTGATATACATTAAAAACTAGATTTACAGAAGGTCTTGCTAGGCTGCAAAATATACTACACTAAGATTGTTTATCCAAAAGTAATATACAAATTACAATACTGGTTGCAAAATCAGTTTTGATTACATTCTTTACTTTTTAATAAATTAAACATTTAAATGTTCCTATTAGCTTGAGGGAATTCAAATACAACCTTAAGCGAGAAGAGAAGTGTTGAGACAACAAATTGGAATAGTAAAACTTTTGGATAAACAAAATGTTGAGTTATGAAATTTAATTCAAGCTTTATATAAAAAAACTTTTATACGAGTGAGATAGAGCTAGAACACTGCTAAGCACGAGAGAGGAGGGTGGGTGCTTGCTTGCAGGAACCAGCCTGTGGGTGAGGAGGAGGGGGCGTGGGTCCGTTAAAACACTTTGCACACACTCGCACTGGCTCATACAGCTGTTCTTCAGGTAGAGCCACTGTATTCTCAGAGCAGTCGGCACAGAAAACTTTACCGCAGCTTCTGAAACCAAGTTCCTCCCAGCTTAAATAAAGCATATTTTAGTACTGTACTCCAAGAAATGTATAAGACCTTAAGCAAAAGATTTCCGGTATCTTGTTATTTGTAGTATAAAGTTATTTTTATTTCAAATTTAATATAATTTTACTATCACATAAGTGTTAAGTTTTAGAATTAAAAGAAATTTATTCTGAGATTTCAAAGCCTTGTAAAATAAAACTCCGTACTGATATTCGAAAGAAACAACTTCCATCGGATAGATAAATCGATGTTCTTTAATTTGGTGCAAAAGGTATTATTATGAAATCACTTCTTTATAAGAAACATAGAATGTATTGGGAGTCTGTATGAGGCCTGATTTCCGGCGTTGCCAGTACAGAATGAGCTTATAACGCTCGATATCCGGCGAATGCCAGCTTGAGGGTTAAATGTGGTCTTTAGGTCAGATAGTACAAAACATTATTTATGGTAGATTAATAGTGCCTTTAATTTCTGTGATGCGTTAAAAATACATCCATGACATTACTGCAGCCTACTCGATGTAGTATACATTTCTTTAAAAAACGGTTACGTAAACAAAAGTCAGGCTTGCTTATCACTGCTTATTGTTTACTCTAGTGATTAGGTCGTGGTTAGAGTAGTAAGTAATATTTGCCTTTGATATCTTGGTTTTCCTTTATCCAGATTGCCTGGCACCACATTAATCTCGATAGAGGTTTTACTGTAGTAAGAAAAATATATGATTGTAACAGATTAATATACTACCTCCATTTATCAATTGTTAAAGGCAAAAAAAGAGAACAAGTTTATGTGAAGCAAGTTACTTGATTTGTTTATACAGCTTTCTAGTTCAGTAGCTAAGTAGTTGGTAATTGGTTCACCACAATATTAATATGATGAAGTGAATGACATCTCTGTTCAAAGTAAAATTGGAAAATTGAAGCAGCACAACTTCTTTAAGGTTTAAGCCATTTTCTCTTGAGAAAACAATACGAGTTTTGGGGCATACCTGCAATGGTGTTTCCGCCTGCCCAGCCAGAACTGGCTATGACAGCCCATACAGTGGGAGGCCGCATGGTCAGGCACCCACAGAGTGGGAATGGTCTCTAGCTCCTCAACAGCTTCCCAAGATACTTCTGTGCTGCACACAGACCCCTTGACATACATCCATACAAATTAATGTAATATTCTCTAAATACATTTTAGTATTACTACGTTTGATCCTAAAGATGACAGAGAGCATCATTATACTAGAATAGTAAAGCCTTGTTTGTTATGTAGCCCTTCTTCTGAAAGTTAGTAAGTTTATAATCTAATAATTACAGTAAAAACAAAAACTGTGAGGTTTGCTAACCTTAAGTTTAATGCAATATGACCAATAAAGTGTAGACATTCAGTCTCTATAGCTGCACTAATTTTAATTAAATATGGTTTCATGATAAAAAAAGGTAACTAAAAGAAAACTGAGGTGTGTGAGCCTGAATTTTTAATCGAGATGAGGTGAGTTCGAGATGTGAAAAAGGTCTTGGGTGCCGTCCCTAAATTACGTAACGCTATATTCAGGCTTTTCAGACCCCCCCTTCCCCCTCATGTAACGGACTTTTGATGGTAATGCTTAACCCCCCTCAATAATTATGTAACGCTGTCACTAACCCCCTCATTTAATTTTTGTCATCTATTTTCATACAGATTATTATTTATGATAGTCATTGTTTTAATTTTGTTTTATTTGTTTTCTAATGGGGGGGGGGGGAGAATATATTACTAACTTTAAAATCTTGTATTTTTGAGAAAAACGTTCAAATTTAGTGAATGAGTTCAAACAAGTTGTTGATGTTTAATAGTTACGTAACTTTGCGTAGAAACCCCCATCTTCCCCCCTATAACCCTGCCGACGACCCCCCTCTCCCTAAAGGCATTACGTAATTTAGGGACGACTCCTTAACTTGAGCCTGACATTGGATACCTCAAGAATAAATTAAATCTATAAATTATGATATTATATTTGTGGAATTTTACGTCTTAAACAAATACAATTTATGAAGAATGGAAAAAATATAGTAGAGATAGTAAACAAGAAATATTTATTTAAACATTAACTGTAATAATAGACAACACCAATATCTCAGTCCCAGTACATGCAATTTTGAAGAAAACATGTTTCCTTGTTCTTAACAATTACATTTGTCATAACTTTGATAAGTATTACATTACAGATACTGATATTAAAAATTCTTGGTCTTTATTACTTAACCCTTTTCACACGGCAAACGAATATACAGGGTGTCCCGTAAGTAACCAGCCAAACTTTTGGAGGTCATTCCTTGGGTTAAAACAAACAAAAAATTTCATGTATACAAATCGTCTATCTTGCTCCATTATCCGGCTATCTGTATGTATATGTTTTTTACTAAAAACTTAATATCTCTTAAGTTATTCATGATAAAACCATGAAAATTTGTATAAATGTTGATCTTTATAGTGTTCATGTAATGTTTAAATTTCAAATTTTTACAATAATCCTTTTGAAAATGGCGGCCATTTTAAATATTTAAAGCCAAATATCTTGATAACCTTAAATTTTACTAAAAACCTGTAAGTTACAAAAAAATTTAAGAATTTATTTCTACAAATAATTCTATAACAAGTTTTAAGATTGAACAACTATTAACTGAGAAATTACCATTTTCATCAAATAAAAATACGCTTGACATTAATAATTGGAAACTTTAGACATTTATTTACTAAAAACTAAATACAGTAGGAGTAGGTTAGAAGTGACATTTATTACAACACAAAAACAACAGTAAAGAATAGCAAAGGAAAAAAATACTAGTGATCCTACAACATGTGCTCAAAGTGCCCACCATTCATGTCTATGCATCGTTCTAGTCGATTTCTCATAGAACTTCTCATTCGTTCAAATACACCTGGTTTCTGTCTAATCGTATTGCAGCCATCCACTATTCTTTCCCTTAACATTTCAATACTTCCAACAGGTGTTTGGTATACCAAAGATTTAAGGTAACCCCATACAAAAAAGTCCAGGGGGTTTAAATCAGGAGACCTGGCAGGCCACGCTACAGGACCACCATGGGATATCCATTTGTTTCTAAAAACCCGTCTTAAGTGCAGTCTAACATCGACACTAAACTGTGCAGGAGCACCATCCTGCATAAACCACATTGAACTTCTTTCATGTAAAGGCATGTCTTCTAATAGTTCTGGTAACAAATTTTGTAAAAAATCTAAATATGATGCTCCGTTTAGTCTAATTGGCAAAAATACAGGTCCTAACAATTTATCTCCAATAATCCCTATCCACACATTAAGAGAAAAACGTACTTGGTGTCTGCATTGTGATGTAGCATGAGGGTTGAAATCAGCCCAAAAGTGGTGTGGAATAAAAGCAATTTTTCCTAAAAACCATTGACACAGATTAATTCTAGGCTGGAAGCCTCTTTCAGAAAGACTTTGGACTCACTGAATATGATATGGATACAATTGTTGATCTTTCAAAATACGCCACGCAGAGGTTTTTGACATTCCTTCTACTTGTGACAACCTTCTGACACTCGTACTAGGTTTTTCTTCAATGGCATTTAATATTCTTTCTTGAGCTCTAAAAGTTGTTGATGAAACTGGACAACCCAACTTTTCAACTTTAGCAAAAGTTCCACGCTCCCTCAGGGACCTATGAACAGTTACAAACGTTTCTTGGTGAGGAGTTCTTGATGAGGAAATCTTTCTTCATAGAGTCGTACTGTCTCGCGTGAATTTCCATTAGCCAATCCATAAATAAAATGAACATCTGCTAATTCTTCATTTGAATAAATAGACATTTTGGTTCATGAGGAAACTAAATAAGATAATATATTAATACCAGTGCAACCACAAAAACCCCTTAACATCACTGTTTTTGTTTAGTAATGAACTCCAGTCAATAACAAATAAAAATAAGTGTTTTCCAACAACGAACTGTCAATATTACAGTCAGCTGATAATCATTGACTGTATGTATTTTCAATTTCCAAATCAGCTATAAAAATCTATTTAGCACTAATCTAATTTTTAGTAAATAAATGTCACTTTACTAAAGTTTCCAATTTTATTAATATCAAGTGTATTTTTATTTGATACAAATTGTAATTTCTCAGTTAATAGTTGTTCAATCTTAAAACTTGTTATACAATTATTTGTAGAAATAAATTCTTAAACTTTTTTGTAACTTACAGGTTTTTAGTAAAATTTAAGGTTATTACGATATTTGGCTTTAAAAATTTTAAATGGCCGCCATTTTGAAAAGGATTATTGTAAAAAAATGAAATTTAAATAGTACATGAACACTATAAAGATCAACATTTATACAAATTTTCATGGTTTTATCATGAATAACTTTAGAGATATTAAGTTTTTAGTAAAAAACATATACATAGATAGCCAGATAATGGAGCGAGATAGACGATTTGTACACACGACATTTTTTGTTTGTTTTAACCCAAGGAATGACCTCCAGAAGTTTGGCTGGTTACTTACGGGACACTCTGTATACCCAGCCTCTACTTTGCCTCAAACGCGGTAAACGAAGATACTCAAAATGAAATATTTCTGTCGATAGTATAAACAATATTTCCTAAAACTTCCACTAGAGTGCAGCATCAACTTAGACATGTCTTTGGCCAACTCCCTCAACCTATCAAAAACGTAAATCGTCAATGAATGAAAAGGGGCGCTCCGCCAATTTGAGCGTGAATGGGCGTGGCTCCGTCTCCTGCCTTTGCACACGCATAAAACGAAAATATCCTCCTTCTGTCACTCCACCCAAGCACATTGTTTTCAACACTTATCGTTCTTTTTCTCTATTTTCTAGTTGTCAATTATTTTGTTGTAGTTAACATTGTATCATAAATGAAAGATACTGTTAAAAGTTTCAGCTAAAATGTTGACAGTTTTTTATATGTATGTACTCTTCAATTATTGTAGATGTACAACTATATAGGGATGTACAACTATATAGTTGTACATCTACAATAAAATAGCGTTAAAAGTTGTAATTGTTACTTTAAATATAAATTTATATATTTTTTATGTAGCTTTATGTTTCTAAAACTTAAAACAAAAATTAACTTCACATTTCATTAAGATTATTTTTTTTACATAATTACGTGTTACTTTAAAATAGGGTAAAATAATTTTAGCGAGCGAAGGGTTAAACATTAGAGATGGAAGCAGGCAGTATATGTCCTATGTTAAGCAATTTTTAAATAATAAATAAATTAACCAAACAGTTAAACTAGTAGACGGCCGTTTAACATTTCACTAAACACCTCTATCTATTATGATTTACGATTATAATTTATTGGAATTACCTTTTCATGGGGGAGTATCATTGTTTTTGTTCATGACATTGGTCTTTTATTATACAAACAAGTCATCTTGACATTTTTGACAAGATACAGTCAATTTAATATGATGATATGATTTTTGGCTGTTTTTTAGATATCTATGTTTTTTAGGAATGATTATATTTTTAACCATGTCTATTATACTGGCGGGCACCATAGACATGAGAGATAATATTTTACCTATAGTTGGACTGAAAAGATTTAATTTGTTTGTTAATAATTTTTCTGTATATTTTTCACTGGCCACCATTACTGGAAACTGTGGTCAGTTTTATTCCTGAGTTTGTACAGTGTTTATTGTTTATTTGTTAAGAATTTGAAGGAATAAACCATTATTATCATTATGAATGGTACTATTGGCAATAACAAGAACTACAGAATGTTGTAAGGTAGTAAATGTGCAGTCAACATAACCATTTTTGCTAATTTATAGCTAGAAATTGGCTTTTTGCCCTTGGAATTTTTAATTTGATTGATTCAAACATAAGGGGTAGTTTCTTAAATAAAATGCTCAGTTGTAATCGTAATTTCTATGAATGAAAATGAAGAAGGGAGTTGTTGAAAAATTTGATGGAAAATGCATAGAAAAATAACCCGAGGTTGCAATTTTTAATTGTTTTTTTTTTCAGTAGCAAATAAAAAAATACCCCTTTATTTCCCTAATTTGGAAGGCTTTTCCTAAATTGTCTTTGGTTTCTAAAAAGCTACCTAGGGTCCCCTGTCTTTAAGATTAGTAAAGACCATGTTACTATCCTTAATTGTTCCAGCTTTATAAGAAATCATATTTTTGCGTCTTATCATTAAATAAAAAACCAAAAATTAAAAGTGTGAAAAATTCCTGTCATTCATGAGGCCAACCAAGGGCCTGGATAACTATTGCTCTGATTACTACAAAGTGCGATGACATTTTCAAATTTGATTTAAAAGAAATAATACGTAGAAAATAAATACATTAAAGTATTGTTCATTATTGATAAGCATCAACTCAACTTACAAAAGATCTTTTGGAAATTACGATGAACTTAACCCTACTTTTTTTTTTTTTACTGTAAATATTTTAGCTCTACCGGTCATGTAACTGAATATTGCGACCAGTCATGTTCCTAATTTATAAAAATCAATGATATTGATATTACATTTGGAAATAAATTAATTTATTCAATGTTATTATGTACAAACTGTACAAGATGCCGACATTTTGAGCACATTGCAGTAGTTATCATCAGGGCTACACACTTATCGCTCAATCATTCGGATGCTGTAATCTGCTTGAAACGTCGCCACATTGAACACTTGGTTTAGAGTAACCTGACACAATTCTGCCCACATTACGACTCCCGTTTTAAAATTGACCATGGAAGCCTTCATACATTAACTTGCCAAAAGATTAAATGTAGAAATTGTTATGGCTTATCATGAAGACAATCAACTTGTAAAGGGTATTGGAAATGTAGAGTGAAGGTAATAGCCTTAAGAAGGGCCAGGAACAAAAAAGAACAATGAAAAATAAGACTGAAATAATATGAAGGCCTCGAAAGATAAAGAAAAGCAAAATTTGAGGACATATAGAACATTAAAGCTGGAATTTTCACATCAAGATGTTTGGAATGTAAAGAGAAAGTAAGCACGTAGCTGTCAGCTGTCTTGTAGTTCTGTGGCTGCTACATTCCAAATTCTGAATGATGACAAACTCGTTCATGAGGGTCTATCAGTTTGTGAAGTGCTTCAAAGTGTAGACAAAGCTTTGTAGTGGGTAGCCTGCATGTGATCATTTCCAGCTGCATTCTATCAAATGAATGCAAGAATACCGACACAAAATCAATATGGATAAAATAAAAATAAGATAAATCAGATTAATAAGATTGTATTTCAACTGCTAGATAAAAAAGAGAAAATAAATTTGTTTCAAAACAAATTTCATATAAATACCTGAAGATTTTTACATAGTCAGTTTGATTTACAAATTAATGCCTTTTTAATTGGTTTGCATGATGTATTCAACTATAACTCATTACACATTAACCCTTCCCGGACGATTAACTGATAAATTAGCTAATCATATTACAGGTAGTGGACGGTTGGCGGATATATAAGCTCACCTATTTTAGCTTTACGGACGAATGACGGATATATCAGCCATTTCATCACTACGTTTTATGAACACTATTTTGTTATAATAAACACTTTATTACGTAATATAACCATTCTAGATAAGTTATGACCTCTAGGTATTGCCAAATTGGGTTAATAGATAGGAAATTTTAGTGCGAGTTGGCAGCGCTCAACCTTGGCGCCAAGACGTGTTTCTCGTTTTGCACCGAGAACTGACTTGGCTCATTGTTTCACGCCAAAAGTTGTTGTTAACAGTAGTCTGTTATAAGTGCTCAGTCGGCTCAGTGTAAAACATAGCATTCACACTGTTAGTAATATCATACATACCACAGTTGATATATCCTCAGCATACCACTGTACAGCGGATGGGTGGCGGATATATCAGCCAACTTATTTAACATAAAACTGTAGTTAAAATAATTATTTGGTACACATCATATGTTTTATGTCAAGTTTTATACATAGAAGATTAAAAATATGTATAAAAAACAGAATTTCATTGTTTGACGCCGACCCTCAATATCGGTTGGCAATACCAGTGGTATATGGCCTTCCAGGACGGGTTAATATATATTTATTGCATAATTACTCCCATCCATATGTGGTATCTTACACAAAAAAATATTTTGATTAAGATGCATTAATTACAACATTTTACTAATCACGTTTTTATCTTAATGTCAGTTTCAATAATTGAGATCATTTATCTTTAATGTTATTTATTTATTTTTAACTATACAGTAGCTGTGCCAAGTAGTTTGGGGGGACGAATGGTCATGCGTGTAATGAAACATTTGTACATATAAAAGTTTTAATATAAATTACCTACTTGTAATAAAAACGTTACTACTATGAGAAGTAATATTTACTGACATCATCGTCAGGGCGTTCAGGAGGACTCTGTGTGTGACACTGGTGACACACCTGGTGGAGCAGTGCTAGCCGTGTCGTATGTAGCTCACGTTCCAAAGCCTGTGTCATAAAACATGTACAACATTCTAAAATTAAACATGAGTAATGCATGATATATAAAGTAGAATTTTTTAACTAAAAAAAAACCTCTTGTGGCTGGCTTTTAGAGGAGATGGAAGCAAAATTAAGAAACAGTTCCCTTGCCTGCATAGACAAGCCCATTTTTGATAATAGGCTCGTTGGAACACCAGCTTTATCTGACAGTCAAACCACGGCAGTAGCACAGGGGTAAAATCTGTCATGATAACACCAGGACTGGCTGCGCAGCAAGCCACCCCCTTAGACCCTTATCAACGGCTGCTCCATTATTATAACTAGTCACAATATTAAATAAATATGATAACACTTAGTAATGACAATACATAAAGTTATAACGTATGATCAAAGGGATTGTTGTATTTATGTTACTACTGAGGCTTTTCCGTTGGATAAAAAGCATTAGCCAACATCCATTAACAATTTAAGGGCTTATCTTAATTTGGTGGTTATATGTTGTTGGTTTATTTATTTATGTGTTGCTTGTATATAGTTTATAATTATTATTGTTTTTTTATACTGCTTTGCCTTGAAAGTTGGTAATTGTTTTTAGTTATGTTTTGCCTTTAATGTTTATAATTTTTATTGTAACTTTGTAATATTGCATTTCTTTCTTATCATATCAATGATTTAACTCACTGCTCACTATTATAATAATATGTATTTTGTAACTATATTGTACCTATATAATTGGGAGATTGTCTGTTTTAGTGCATTTCAATATTAAAATAAAATTAATAATAAACTACTTTGTCTTATCAAATACTTAAATATATAAGCCCCACAAACTAATTATACGGAAATATCGCAAAAATACCACATATTTACTAGTTTTATATAAACAAGAAGATATTGTCTTTTTTGGGCTATGCTTTTTTTTAATCTATGTGTTATTCTTTAGCCTACAGAACCCTTCAAGATTACTGAATGAATTCAATTTAGAACCATAATACAGGGTGGCGCAAAAAGAACGCATGGATTTGAGTAACGTAGTACCAGTGGAGGGGAGCGGTCAGTGACCGCCGAGCGACGCCATTTTGTTGGTTGAAGCGTCCAGTTTTAGTAGCAATGGAGCAGTGGAACGTGCAATATCGCGTGTTCGCTGTTGAACACTATTTCAAATCAAATGAATCTGTCATCACTGTTCAACAAAAATTTCGTTTACAGTTTAATGTCGCGCGTAATGGTTTGGTACCTGATCACAACTCGATACTTCGTTGGGTCAACTCGTTTCGTACAACAGGATCAGTGTTGAAGAGTAAATCGACTGGTCGCCCTCGTACGGCGCGAACTCCGCAAAATGTTGAAAGTGTCAGAGCCTCAGTTCTTGAAAGTCCTCACCGCTCGACTAGACGGCGTGCTCCGACCTTGGGGATATCACGTCGATCGCTACAGCGCATCCTGACATGTGAGTTACAATTCCACCCTTACAAGATAATGACTGTTCAGAAGCTCCATGTAACTTTCACAAACGAAGAGTTTTTTGCGAGAAAATGCTTGATGTCGTTGGAAATGACAATAATGTTGTAATGCTGAGTGATGAAGCTCATTTCCACTTGAATGGCTCAGTAAACAAGCAGAATTGCTGCTATTGGGCAACTCACAACCCACAGGAAATGCATCAAAAACCACTGCACTGTCCTAAAGTTACAGTATGGTGTGGGGTCTCTAAAATTGGCATCGTTGGACCTTATTTTTTTGAAGAGCGTGACCAAACAGTCACTGTTAATTCTGAACGATACGTGACAATGCTACGCACATTTTTGCAGCCAAATCTTGAAGCTTTGGGGCTCGATATGGAACAAACATGGTTTCAACAGGATGGAGCCACAGCCCACACGAGTAATCAATCTATGGCTGTCGTTCGAGGAATGTTTCCTGGTCACGTGATTTCACGTTTCGGCGATCTCCATTGGCCTGCACGTTCGCCAGATTTGACTCCTTGCAACTTCTTTTTATGGGGACACCTGAAATTCAAAGTTTATCGTTGTAAACCTCGGTCACTCGAAGAATTGAAGGCTGCAATAAGTGAAGAAATTGCCGCTGTATCACCCTTTTCTTTAAACAATATAGACCCAAACGGTAACCTCCCCATACACATAACAGTGGTATTGACCCACCCAACCACCATACACGTACAGTGGTATTGACCTACCCGGCCGCCCATACACGTTCAGTGGTATTGAACACCTTTGGAAAACTTTGAAGGGAGACTTGCAATGTGTATTCATGCAGAAGGACACCATCTTTCTGGTGTTATTTTTAAAAATTAGTTAATTGTCTTATAATTATTAACACCCAATTCTCAAATTGGGTTGTTTGATGAATGTTTTGTTGTAATTAAAATTTTGGTGTGATTAAAATTAACCAACTTATAGCCTTTTAAAATCCATGCGTTCTTTTTGCGCCACCCTGTATAATTTCATGAATGTTATTTAAGCAGTTTGCATATACAGTACAACCTCGATTATCCGGCCTTGCTTTATCCAGCAGTCCGTGTCATCCGATTCGGCAAGTAGACAAATTATTTATAAGATAAAATTACAATAAATCAGAAGCGCCTTTTAGTTTTGAAACATAAATGTACACAAGTGTTTCAGTTATGCATTTCGCAAATTGTAGGCGCTGTATTGACTAGTCACCCTCTCTCGATAAGCGGTCGCTTGCTAATGCGTAATAATTTAATAATGCGCCTGAAGATCCGAGCTGACTATGTTGTTTACTTTTATTCAGTGTGGCTAGCTGGAAGAGTCCATTTTGCAATGGGGGAAGTGGAACAGTTCATTTTACGTACACACCCTCGCATTGTTAGTCTGTTGTTTATATAGTGGAGTTGTGCCCTTAAAAGTGGTTTTCAGTCTGAGTTAAAATTAAATTTAAGTATAAGATTTAATATTTAAGTAAACATATATAATTTCAATAACATTTATCTTAGAATTTTTGATAGCCTAATTAAAACACAGTTGTGTTTTTAAATATCTTTCGTATTGTATTGTAAAGCAGTGTCAAAGTTGGCGATCGTGATAAACATTTTTCTTTTCATTACAATTGCTGCAGAGCGCGTTGCGTCACATGCAATTGTAGGCGCCCTACTTACGTGTGCTGTCTGTTATCAGTTACTAAACGTGTTTCTCCAATAAAACCAAGTTATTTATGAGTTGTTTTATCTGGCTTTTATCGTATCCAGCTTGACCTTTGCCACATTAGGCCGGATAACCGAGATTGTACTGTACAGGGTGAGTTTTTTTAAAGAAACAACCCTGGAAAATCTATTTCCTTTTAGCCTTTTGTACTTCTAGGCTCTTAAAGTTTAAGGAGCTCTAACTCTACAGCTGCTACATCCTTTGTAATCGGTGATGTAACAAGACAGCTATACCTAACATCAACAGCAACAGGATTTTCTAAGAATGAAAACGATGGCTTAAGTATTCTCAAGCCAATAAATGACTAAATTTTACATTAATTTCTTCAGCATGAGTATAAAGGAAAATGCATGATCACAATGACCCGCCCACCAATACACTTACAGTGATATTAAATGTACCGGTACCAAATACATGTATGGTGGTATTGACCCCTAGCCCACCCATACACTTGTAGTATTAATGACCCAACCACCCACTCATAAACGGAATCCATCATAAACAATCTTTTGTTCGGATCTTTTCCGTTATACGTATACCACTATTTAATGTCGGATCTTTTCCGTTATGTGTCAGCAATCCCAAAATATTTCCATATACATCGCGCCGCGGCAGTTATGGTTAGGTTAGGTTAGCATAGCCTATTGTAGAATGTTTTTACAAATTACAGGTTCATTCTACAATATAATAACCTAACCTAACCATAACTGCCGCGGCGCGATGTATATGGACGGCCTCGATGTATTGGGATTCTAAAGGTTGAAAATGAGGAAAACATGTTTTAAATCAATAAATTGAATACCGTGTTCCGTTATTTATACCAAACAATGGTTAAAATGTATTATTCAATATATTTAAATAGTGGTATACGTATAACGGAAAAGATCCTTTTGTTCAAATGAAAGAATTGTAATGAACAAATGTTTTGGTCTCAGGTTTTTATGGTGAAATCTAAGTGCGAACTTTGCTTTTATGGCAAGTTTTATGGCAAATACTACATACTCATATCTAACTGAAGTATTGTACTTTCATTTATGTTCACCCTGTTGCAATTCACACCTATAAGTAGTATTTGTTTTAAGATGGAAATCTTTCAGCTTTATTAGTCTGTTATAATAAGATTCGACTCTATTTGAGACAGTAAGACTAGAATCGTTCTAGACAATATTTTGAACAGCAATAACTTCACCTTGTGTTCGAGGATCATTTGACTAAGTCTTTGTTGGATATCATCTTTGAGAGGAGTGAGACCGTCCACAGGATCTAGAAGTACAGGCACCGGTCGACCTGTAAAACAAAACCATATGAAAACTGAAGAAAGATAAGAATAATGAGAATACTAAGCACTCGAAATGCCTCTTGTAACTGCTCATAGATAGAAAAAAGGCAACATTAACCCTGCGAGTGTGGCATGATTTTCACTAAAGGTGTGGCACCAAAATTGAGTGTTTTGCAGAATTATACTTGATTGGTTGTTTTCCTGCTTTAAAAATGTATAATCATATCATGTTATATATCATTCTTTTAGACAGATAATAAATAACATTCCTATACTAGTTTTATAATATTTTACAACATGTACCTTTATATGTCATACGAGGGGCATTCAAAGTTCTTTTTAAAATTTCCTACCTTAAAAAGAAACAGGTATTTATTTATTTATTTTTATTTATTTATTCAATTTTTTAATTTTTGTTTTAAGTAAAATTATATTTTTCTTTTTATATATACTTTGAATTATTTTTCAACTTGCTGTTTAAATCTAAGCATTTTTGGTATCTTAATAAGAGTGTATTTATTCCACCTTCATAAATATCCGCCGCCTGTTTTTCAACCAGTTTTCCCCTTCCTGTTTGACTTCTTCATCACTGGCAAATCTCCGACCTCAAAGATGATCCTTAAATTGTGGAAATATATGGAAATCATTGAAAAAAAGTCTGGAGAATAAGGAGGTTGTTAAAAAATCTCCTAAAGAAACTCCGTTAAAACATCTTGTGTTGTGAGGTCGAGCATTGTCATGAACTTTGCCCGTCACTTTTTCTGTATGCCACGATGAAGTCTCTTGAGTACATTCCAGTACCGTTCAAGATTGATTGTTGTTTCATGGGGTAGATAAAATAAGCAAGACAGTCACGCTTTACCAGTTTTCGCTTTAGACAAACTACAAGACTTAAACTTTGAACGTGCAATATCTTGATGATAAATCGAAATGGGCATGTAGTATGTGTGATTCAAGGCTAACTAACCTCTTGAACAACCTTTTTTAAAAATGTTAATAGTTTAATTAATTTAAATGCAACTGTTGACAATCTAGTTACTATTGTAAGTGTACGTACAGTGGTATCAACCCACCCGCCCACCCACACACATACAGTGGTATCGACCCACCCGCCCACCCACACACGTACAGTGGTATCGACCCACCCGCCCACCCACACACATACAGTGGTATCGACCCACCCGCCCACCCACACACGTACAGTGGTATCAACCCACCCGCCCACCCACACACATACAGTGGTAACAGTCCCAAAAAACTGGCCAACACTTTTCCTACTGATTCAGTCATTTTTCCTTTGGCAGGAGCTTTCTCTTTCTTTACCCATACCATACTCTGGCGTTTTGATGCAGGAGTCAAATGGTGAATCCAAGTTTCATCTCGAGTAACTACTCTTGAAAACACAGCTCCACCTTCATTTTTAAACATCTGTAAAATGTGCGATCAGCTGCACAACTGGCGACAACACTTAGTGTTGTCTCCATGGTGACTGAGCCATAACTGACCAAGCATGCGCGTCCCAGTTGTCAAACTGGTTCTCAGTGGTGCCACTACAACCACGCTACAATACCCTGTGCCTTGCAGCTGTCAGCATTGTACTTGATGCGAGTATTGAAGATTGGAAACTTACTTGTTGTATACCCCTCTTATAAATAAAAATATAACAATTATTTTATTCCAAAAATATATTTGTTATGGCCCATACAAAGTCTAATGAATAACATTCAATTGATTTACAATTATTGTCAGTGTACTACAAGTGTTACGCAGATTCAAAAACGTATAGGTTTCTATGGTAACAAATGATAAATAAAATGTTTCATGTGTTTTTGTGAAACTATGTGCAATACGTGTAAATGCTGATGTTGCACTTGTGCTCTTATATAGTAAAAGTAATATTATAAATGTTGAAATATAACCTGTAAAATCAACAAAATCAAGTATCACTAATGAATAACAAACTATAAAAAGAAAACTGTACAAAAAAATCAATAAATATCAGTGAAAATATCACTTATACACACGTTGTTTACTAAGCTGAGATCGTCATTGTTTACTAAGCTGAGACACGTTGGTTGGGAGTAGGATATCTGAAAACAAAATAACATAAGCTATTTTATAAAAATATCTGATGTATACACAATGAAATAACAAACCCAAGGCATTCAAAAGGGAAGATTAGAATCTGGACTAAAATTTAGTAGTGAATTCAATTAAATTGGATGAATAGTAACAATGTAAAATTGAACTAAGCGAGCCATCGCAAACTGCGACTCCCACAACCATAATGAGTAAGAACTTACGCAAATAACAACAGCCCACACTCGCAGGGTTAATAATAATTTTTGTTTTAAATTTATTTGTTGGCATTGGACTGTTAAAATTGAATAGTATCTCCATGAATGGTAAAATTGTAGGAGATTTCAAATGCTTCAAGTGATGAAGAAACAAACAAAATATCTCGACAGATGTTTTTAGGGATTTCTTACATTGATATGGGTTAATTAAAAAAAATTATCAGTTTTAGATATAGGATAAGGTTGTGTTTGTTTCTTAAAACAACTGAAGCATTAGAAAGAAATCTCCAACATATTTACCAAACAATAATAATTTGTTTGAACTTAACACACCAATATGCCAAGCCATTTATTTGTTAATTCCCTGGCCTACAACATATTGTCTCATATTGGAATGTAAGAGCCCATATTTTTATAGATATAAGGTGTAAAAGTTTACAGAGGTAATTATTATATTCAACATTCAATTTAAATATCTTTTAATCAACAATTCTAAGCCATGAGTGAAATCTGTGCTAAGTGGCTGTTTTAATGTTACAAAATGTTGCACTTCTAAAAAGACTTCAGAACAGTGCTTTACGTTTTTCGTTCAATTTAACCCTTTCAGGATTATGGAATAATGTGTGTAAAGAGTAATGAAGTTTTGGAATGTCATATGTACGTTTTTTACCAAACAAATTTGTATTGCTCTAAAACACATATAATCGTCTTGAAGGAGGAAGTATTATTCCAGCGATGACAATTCACATAATTGAGACCTGGGCGGGGCTTTGTTTGTGGGATTCAAGACAACAATGTGCACAGGCTTTTCGGCCCTCTCGCCAATTCAACTATGTTATCAGTAACCAACAGTGGAAAAACAACAACAAAAACCTAAGTCTGTTATTAAATACAATAAGGATATGGGTGCCGTAGACAGAACGGACATAATAATATTGTTTAAATATGTTACAAAAAAATACAACGACATGGTATGGAAGATTTTTTTTCATTTGCGAGATTTCACTACGTTGAATGCATTCCAAATGTACAAAACCCACAACAACAGTAACAATGCATTTTCGGAATTCAAACTGAATCTTTGAATGCCATTATCATACACTATAAAGGCTATGTCGCACTCAGGTGTACCAAGCGATGATAAACATCCACTACGCCTAACTGCCTGGCATTTCCCACGCCCTCTTCGGAATCTTCAAGGTCAACAGAGGAAACCTCAAAAGTGGCGCTACAACTCTACAATAAATGTTAAATAGCGAAAGACACATCATACTAGCAATGCCTATATACCTGTTTTCAAATATTTCATAAAACAAAAAATTTTATTTGTTCTTAATTGTTTCTTCTTGGAGTTATTTTTAAAATTGTGCCATTTTTAGTACCTTAAAATAAAACTGATTAATATGTAAAACAAATTACTGTTTTAATTTTTTTACTCCATAACGTCATTTTTATGCTCAAAATATTACTCCTCTAGGCTAGTGATTTCATGACGTTCCAAGACGTAGTACTCCTTAAAGGGTTAAAGAAATTTGACCACATTAGCCAATATTGATATCAGGTCTAAGTACTCTCTTTCTGGTTTATTCTCCATCTAACTATTTTTTAATATACATTTAGTCCTTTGTAATCTCAAGGGATTCCCTTCATACAATAAAGAGATCAATAGCCATAGTTGCAAAGTTCAAAATCCTGGAAACCTATCTCTGCCCACAACCCCATAACAAAAATTTTAAAAATATAATTACATATAAGTGCTCAAATCTCTTCAACCACATTTCAGTAGTTCCCTAGTCAGAACAATGGACCTAACACAACAATGGACAACATTATCCCAAACACTCCAAGCCTTAACGTCAGATAGAATCTCATCCCATCCCTAAACCATCGGCAAACCTTTTTTTTTAACTTCACTCGCCAGTTAACATGGGCTTGCAAGCCTGTGCGTGAACTTTATTCAATGAGTGATGTACCAACCGTTGGCTCAGTGGGGATTTGAACCTTGGACCTTGCTCTCCACAATCCGAAGCCTTAGCCACTGAGCCACCATGCCAGCAATACATTTATACCAATGACTTTCGTCACACTTATGCAGTATTCTGTGTCTTCTGCTAAGTTGTTTTTATGTGTTTAGTATTTTTGTTTGTTGGAAGTTTTCTGACACAACGTATTTGTGTATTAATGACTGTTTATTTCATGTGTGGTAGCATTGACTTTAGAAACAAACAGATTATCCACGGCAACGCATTCACTGTAGACACACATTCATGCTGCTATCTAGCAGTGATCAGAGCCCGGACGACGATTTGGCAAAATGTTAAGGTGAGCTTGTAAGTCACTTAAGCATGTGCTCAAGAGAGACAGAGAGGGGTGAAGAGAGATCGAGAGAGGACTGCTGGTGTTACCTGTGAAAACCAGATATGAACTAATTTCACTGAATAGGAAAACCAACTTCACGGGATCCGTATGAGTGGACAATCTTGTTGTTCCTATAGTCAATAGTAGTATTCAGAAACGTACACATTAACTTACCATCACAAGTAGGTACAGCACCATTTGGAGAGTCTTGAGAGATGTTGATAGAACTTTTATGAGGGTACCTGAGAATCAGAGAAAACAATGAAAATGTTTCACTCAACAGTTATTCAAACCCTAAATTACGACTAATTAATCATGTATACAGCAAGCTCCTTTAGTTTATATTTCAGTTCAAGCACTTTGATAGACAACTTTTCTTATAAGGCTGTACAATACAGAAATATGTAAAAATACAAACATATTAAAGGACTCTCAAAGTTTCATTTACAAAATTCCTTGCTGATTCACTATCATATTACAGTGGCCTTGCAACTATTCGGATTGTGACTATCTGGATTCCATGTTATTCGGATAAGACTAAAATAAAAATAGTTAATTTCTTCAGCGATATAATAAGGTATGCCCTTGAGAGTGCCAACAAGTTTTCACTATTATTTGCATGACAATACAGGGTTTGTCCGGAAAGTAATAGGACTGAGTCAATTAAAAAAAAAATGTATTGAGCCACTTGTTACGATTCTTTAAAACTTTCAAAATAGGCTCCTTCTGCGTCGATGCAGCGCTGCCAGCGCGATTTTCAAGCATTGAAGGCGTCACAGAAGGCATTCTCCGGAATAGCCTTGAGAGCCGCGGTGCATGCTGCTTGGATCCCCTCTGTCGTCTCAAAATGCTTGCCTTTAATCAGCCTTTTCAGGGGAGGAAAAAAAAAAAGTCCGGGGGGCCACATCTGGGCTGTAGGGCGGCTGCGGAAGCGTTGGGATGCCGGCCTTGGTCAGGTAGCTTTCCACAAGAAAGGCGGTGTGAGCCGGGGCGTTGTCGTGGTGCAACTTCCAGTCGACTGCGATGTCTTGTCGGACCCGATGGACCCTTCGTTTGAGTCTCTTGAGCACTTCCACGTAAAACTTGGCGTTGACGGTTTGTCCAGGAGGAACAAATTCATGGTGGACGATGCCTTTGATGTCAAAAAAAGACAATGAGCATCGTTTTCACTTTGGATTTGCTCATTCTTCCCTTTTTTGGGCGAGGAGACGCCGTCGTGTGCCACTCGGAAGATTGCCTCTTTGTCTCGGGATCATACTCAAAGATCTACGACTCGTCACCTGTGATTACGTTATTCAAAAATTGGGGGTCACTTTCAGACATGTTCAAATTTTCTTGGCACACTTCCACTCGCCACAATTTCTGGTCGTCAGTGAGCACTTTTGGGACCATCTTCATGCACACCTTACGCATGTTCTCAAATGCTGTGTCCCAATGTCATGAACCACAGATTTTGGTAAATTTAACATCTGGGCAATTAAACGAATACTTAGTCAACGGTCTGAGTTCAAAACTTTGCGCACACGAGTCACATTGTCGTGTTTGTCGAAGTCGAAGATCTTCCAGCACGGTCTTCATCAGCGACCTCTTTCCGGCCCTCCAAAAAGGCCTTGTGCCACCGAAACACACCACTTCTTGCTAAAGCAACATCTGGGTAAGTCTGCTTCATCATATCAAACGTCTCTGTCGCACATTTACCGAGTTTCACACAGAATTTAATCGTGTACCTCTGCTCTAACGAACACTGCATTTTCGGCTTGCACCACCCACAGAAACACGTCGCGCGAAAATGCCTGTCCTGACTCTCCAAGTGCTCGGAGACAACTGACCAGCCGCTCGTTCTTTAGCTAGGAACACCCTCTATCGAATCCAGTTGGTGCGCGCACGCTCCGAAGTACAGTCGTTGCGGAAGAAAATGAGTCCTATTACTTTCCGGACAAACCCTGTAAAGTAGTGGTACACATAAGCTATAAATGAAGGCACTTTCAGTTGCCAATCCCATTATTGTGCTTAACATTACAATTCCCGCTCCTTCCGTATTTATAGACTATTACCACGTTTCCCGCGCAATTTTATCAGTTGAAACCTTATCAGCAGTAGTCAAGAGTCAGTGATCCAGCTAAGTCGTGAAGTATAACTACAGCTTCCTTCCGTTTTTTTTCCATTATTAAAACACATATGTGCGAGTAATATAAACATAACACAATAAATTAAAGAGAATACAAACACATTGGAATAAAATAATTAAAGACATACAAAAAGTAGAAAAAAAAAATGCATGTCATTGAATGGATTATATAAGATTATTGTGAATTTGCCAAAAACATTGCTTCTGAATTAGAAGTCCAAGTACTATAAGTGTTTAGGAAATTTACATTTAAGTATTTATCATGTATTTGTTATCAGTATAGTTATTGCCACAGCTTTTATTTTAGCACAAGGTTACAACTTTATTTGAAGAATCGATGTAAAAACATAGTTTTAACTATAATATAAGTGAACTATGTTTTTATATTATAGTTACAAAAACAAAAATCGACACGTTTGTATTAGTTGTCTGCAATCAATACAAAAGTGCAGACAGCATCTAATACGCATAACTTAAGCATTATAGATGTTTGAAAGGTCATCCTTGCAAAGACCACTTAACCTAGAACTCCGGCGTATACGGAATTAAAGCTATCCACTGTATCAATGAATTAGAGTGTCTTTCTATCTACAGTCAACTCTTGATTATCCGCGAGCAGGATATCCGCTTTTGTGGATTATCCACGGGAAGACCTGAACGATTTTCGTTTACATTTTCATAGATTTTCATAAACATATGTACACTTCTCGACAATAAATGTCAAACTAAAACAGATTTACGTAGATGAACAAACTCACATACCAATCTATACAACTAACCACAATAACAATGTTCATCCTAGGTTACTTGCTACATAGCACTGACTGACTGTACGCTTACTAGTGACAGAGTAGCAACGAGTTGCAGACGGCCTGAATTTTGTTGTCAACGTGTGGCATAACAACGTAGAAATGGTCACGAAGCGGTTGTTTTACAATGGTTGCAGAGAGACAACGGTTATGGTAAAACCCCACTTGCAGCTGAAACTTGGTTTTGATTGTCAACTCACTACTGGAACTGAGATGACGGCAGCGAATCGTTGGGGACTGTAACGGTTGTGTAAAAACCTCAGTTGCAACTGAAACTTGAATTCAGTTGTCAATCAACTCACAACTGGAACTGAAACGACTTCTGCCGTATGCACGTGCAATTGTGGCAATGGCAGCGTAGCGTTGCGACGGGGAAGTTGAGTTGTAGCCGAAGCTTAAAGTTGTTGTAAACAGCAACTGGTTGTAGTTCAATGTTTCCTAACTTGATGGCAGTACTAGACAACTGAAAACTCTCCGATCGGTGCATTTGCGTATCTTATCTATCTTCTTTCTGCAACCTGTCAGCTCTGCTGTAATCAGTGTTTTACCTCGCTTTTTAAATCAGTCTGCTATGCGTTAAAATGAATAATAATTACTAGTAGTTTTAATTTAATTTCTATGCACCTATTAAGATGTTCATCGCTTACCAGACTGTAATTTAAACATAATAATAAATAATTTTATTCATATCAAGACTTGCTAAAAAAAAATATATTCTGTCTGTATTGATTGTACAACTTGGTTAAAGGAATGTTGAATAAATATGTCAATAATAATTATGTCAATGTAACTTTGCAAATACCGCGATTTAACCCTTGCTACTTTGCTTATTCTGAGGTTTTCTTTCCCGTTCTTTACGATTTGCGGACTATCCGCAGCCGCTCAGCCACCCTATTCTGCGGATAATCGGGAGTTGACAGTATTTAATATATTATCAATTAGTGTACAATCACACACAATTACCTCAAATTTGGTAGAATCATTCTGTTACAAAGTGGCAGTTGTTTAATTATTTAAATTCTATATAAAGCAATAATCTTTTGTATATATCACAGAATATTCTAGACAAATTATACTAACCAAGCTTAGGTTTTGGCAATAAAACTATGTAATAAATAGTAGTGTTGTTTTATTTTATTCTTAAATACGAGGTGCGGCTAGAAAAAAACCGGACTGATGCTGGAAAAAACATTTATTTACAATTATTTACAATTTCATGTTATCTCCTTCAATTTACTCTCCTCCTCGGTCTCTACACCGCTCCATACGAATTTTCTACTGTTCATAGCAAAGCTGCAGATCATTTTCGGTAAGTCCATACATTACTTCCGTCGCTTTTTCTTTTACTGCTTCAACAGTCTCAAATCTAGTTCCTTTCAAAGCTGACTTGACTTTAGGTAAAAGAAAAAAGGTGCCAAATCAGGTGAGTAGGGTGGATAATCTAAGATGGGAATGTTGTGTTTTGCCAAAAACGTCTTCACTGACAACGCACTGTGAGCTGGGGCATTGTCTTGGTGAAGGACCCATGACTTTTTTCTCCACAAATCGTTCCGTTTTCTCCGTACTCGCTCACGTAGGGTAGCCAGTATGCTAATGTAGTAATGCTGATTTACTGTTTGTCCCTCTGGTACCCAATCAATGTGCACAATCCCTTTGATGTCAAAAAAAACAATCATCATTGCCTTGAATTTCGATTTTGACATTCGTGCTTTTTTTTTGTCATGGAGAACCAGGAGTTTTCCAATGCATCGATTGGCGTTTAGTTTCGGGATCGTAAGTAAAAAACCACGATTCATCGCAAGTAATAACATTTTGTAAGAAGGTGGGATCACTTTCAATGTTTTCCAGGATGTCAGAACAAATCATTCTTCGGCGTTCCTTCTGTTCAATTGTGAGACACTTTGGAACCATTTTTGAACACACTTTGTTCATGTTGAAACTTTCATGAAGAATCTGCCTAACACTTTCCTTGTCAACTCCTGTTAACTCAGACACTGTTCTGATTGTTAACCGGCGATCTTGTCGAACAAGTTTACCGATTTTTTCAATGTTTGCATCAGTTTTTGCTGACAATGGTCTGCCAGTGCGAGTGTCATCACTGGTGTCCACTCAAACACTTGTGTTCGCGATAAACAATCATCGCCGTACACTTGTTGTAACATTACAAACGTTTCACTTGCAGATTTTCCTAGTTTGAAACAAAATTTGATGTTAACACGCTGTTCTTTAAGTACACTCAACATTTTCCGACGCACAGACAAAACGTCAACTACTTAAAACAGACGCCACGGGCAGACTGAGTGCAGGAGGCAGATGAAACTCGAGCAGTAGGCGGAGCGAGAGTCACGTGACAGGCCACGCGACTTTCAGCCTTATTGCATTCGTTTTATTGTTTCACCAGTACTAGTCCGGTTTTTTTCTAGCCGCACCTTGTATAATAAACACTTTTTTATAAATTCAAAGAACAAAGTTAGGAACTTACAATGATTACCTAACAACAGGGCGTAACCTTCCTGAAATGTCTAGCAGTTCTAAGGATCTGTTCATAGCTTATCAGATCAATTGGCCCATGCATCAAATGACCTCATTAGCATTTTAAAATGTTCAGTTATGGGGATTTTTATCATTTTCAAAAAAATTGAAATTATTGGTGGGAATGATATTTTGTTAAATATAATTACAAGTGAATTATTAAGCCCTGGGAAGACTTTTTTAAATTATTTTGGACCATAACAGATCTTGTAATAAAAGCTCAACAAATGTCAATTTCACAACAGTTTAGGCTACCACATTGAAAACGGTAATTTTTGTACGAAGATTCATGATATTAAGACCTTTTAATAGTTGAGATCCCACCAACTCAGGACATTTGATTTTATGATATGCATGTAGTTTTGAGTATTGTTGATTTGAATCATTTATATTTATAATTTTAATTTTTTCCATTTTATTTTTTTGCTTTAAAAATGGTTATTCTCAACAGATTGAGTGTATGAATGTTATTCTTTACTTTCCATTTTATTTTTATTATCAATTCTAGTTTACAGAATTACTTTTATAGATTCAATAGTGTATGATTTTTTTTTAATTTCACTAGCCAGTTTACATGGGCCTACAGGCTTGTGCCTGAACTTTATTCAACAAGTGAAGTTCCAACCGTTAGCTCAGTAGGGAATTCAAACCTTGGATCAAGTCCTTTGCAATTCGAAGCCTTAGCCAATGAGCCACCATGCCGACATTAATATTTCTAATATCAATTATTCTATAACACATATGTGAAATATTATTTATTATTAAAGAATATGACATGAATAACCTGTTATATCATTTTTTAAATTTTGTTTATCCATAAGAATAAATAAATAACATTTTAAAGTATTATTTACTAAAATGGGCCCAAATGGACCACGTGAATACTGTGTTGGTGAGTTGACTTTTCTTTGTGCTCATACTAGTTTGCAAATTAGCTCTCTTTCTTTCACTAGACTAGATCTAACTGTAACCATATCACACCGAACTGAGAACCTTTAGCTTATGAAGTTGGGATCAAACCAACTACGCTACCGACCAATTTATATATGTGTGTATATAAAATGGACTTTCTCTAAGAAAGTCATAGTACTGAAATATATACATCAATACACAAACAGAGTAAAAAATATGTGCGAATACTCAAACTTCAAGCTATATTCAAAGCTTGAAGAAACTTGAGCCCAAGCCAAAACCTGCAAGATAAGGTTCAATACTTCAAAATATTAATACATTTTTTAATATGGCTGAAATGGTAATTTGTTTGCAACTAACTGTCATGAATGTTAGACAGGAAGTTCTTTAGACTTAAGGTGATGAAAGGCGTAATGAAAAA
Source organism: Stictocephala bisonia (assembly GCA_035578905.1). Taxonomy (NCBI): domain Eukaryota; kingdom Metazoa; phylum Arthropoda; class Insecta; order Hemiptera; family Membracidae; genus Stictocephala; species Stictocephala bisonia. Next base: position 25,988,723 of record JAQJVL010000001.1, on the reverse strand, counting down.
CCAAGTTAATGTTGGATGTTACATCCTTAGCTCCTTTTATCACTTCCTACAACTTGATCATTTTGTTTAGGATTTATTACATTGTTTTGGATATATGTCTATCTAACATAATGGGTATTAGTTATATGTTTGCAATAAAAGAATATAAATTAATAAATAAATATATAAATAAGTATTTCTGTACTTATTAAAGCACTAAAGGGTACTGTAATTATTTTTTAATATAGAAATATATTTTTCAATTTGCTTTCAAATTTTTTTGTCTTAATTGGGATAAATTTACATTATTAAAATAAAAAAATTAAGAAATAAAATTTGCATTATTGCCCTCTGTAATTAATAAAAACCACTACATTATAACAATTTGATGATAATATTTTTTTATGCATACATACTAGGGCTAGGATATTGGTATTATGGTGTATTGTTACTATGAGGATTGTTTTTAAAGTAAGTACAGTTTTGGAATTGCGCCATTGTAACGCTGCGGTCGGCGTTCAGTAAATGGACTGCTATCTTTTAAATTTTTTTTATTTTATTTTATTTTAAATTTTTTACTGCTATCTTTTGACAAGACAAAGACGCCATTACGAATCCAATTGACAGTGTTTAAGGTTGTTAATGAGTGTTTAACATTTCTTCTCTGATTGAAAATGTGGCCAACTGTTAAGTACACACTAAGATGTTTTCTTAATGCTAAAAACATCAAAGCAGCTGCCACGTACTGTGAGATCTGTGATATAGAGAAAAATAATTAGGTATGGGAAGGTACGGAAATGGGTGACAGCTTTTAAAGATGGCCGTACAAATATGCATGATGAGGAACAAGGTAGACAACCTTCACTCATTACTGAGATTACTTGGTGCAAAAGTTGATGAAAGTCAGAGAAAACAGACATTTTACAATTTAATAGTTAGCTGGTGAGTTTTCTTAAGTGTTATAAATGAAATTGTGACAGAACATGTGAAGTTCCGAAAGATATGCTCACACTGTTCCGAAAGAGCTGACGGAGGGGAGAATCCAAAAATCAATGTTTAGCAAGCTCTATCACAATGCTAGAGCATTACTATCAGGATGGTGACGATGAGACTGTGAGAGACCTCATCTCAGCATTTTTCACACTTTTAGCGTTAAAAAACGTATCAAAGCAAAAACTTCACAGTCTGCAGCATTTTCAAACAGAGGAAGCGTTTCAAACACTCCTAGGCAACCTTAAACACTGTCCAATAGATCCGTAATAGAGGCTTTAGCTTGTCCACAGATAGCGGTACACAGTTGGCATGCGCTGAACACCGACTGCAGCGCTACAACAGCAGAATTCAAAAACATTACTTACTTTAAAAACATGCCTGATACATATTATAGTTAAGGTACAAACATATACTTTCTTTACATATATCAGATACCAATAACAACCTTTAAAATTTATGCTACAAAGAACCTGTGTCAGGGTCAAAACCCAAATATCATTATTTAAGGAAAGAAAAAAAAGGTAGAAAGAAAATCAAAAAGAGATCTTCCATAAAAAAAGCTAAATCCAAGCTGGCAATTCATTTGAGCCTGTCTACCTCCATATCTGAAGAATAAGCTGATATTATTTCAATCCATTGAACTTTAACTGCCAATATATCAGCAGTAAATTTTCTAGTCTAGAAACCACCAGCCGACTAAATATCAGCAATGTGATATTATTGGTCATAAATGACTCCACATTTTTTCTAAACACCTGGTGGTGTCAGGTTTTGAATATTATTTTTAATCCAAATGTGATGATTTCTTAGTATTAAGGTGACACAAAATGTTAAATACTTTATGGAAAACAAACAGCATCAGTGACATTAACAATTGTGTGGGAGACCGTCAGCTTCAGCGAAGTCTGTTCCGTTGTTGTTGACCTATAATTTGTTTACTGTATACCATATTGTTTCCTTTTGCTTTGATTCTTTTTGTGATATAGTTTTAGTAATTTGGTGAATAGTTTCATTTTAATATTTCGTAAATAAAGTCTAGAAAGGCTGAATTTTGTCTGCATAATAATATAATATTTTTAATGTAAAGATAATTTTCCCATGTGGTGTTTTTTTAACGCTAAACTCAAAGAAGTGTTTTTCTTGCTAATAATAATAATATTGTTTATATATAATATAAATAATTATTTATATAAAAACAGTATTATTTTCTATTCATAGGCAAACTTGTTTCAAACATTTAGGTAGGTACCTTAAATGTTATAATAACTCTAATCTTGATTACAATATGATTTTTACACTTACCCATGCAAAACTATAAAGAAAGCTTCACAATTTCTTTTAAATTTTTTGTAAAACTGGACTTGGGCAAAATTGTCACTAACCAATCAAATATATAAATAGCAAAATGTTCAACAACTTCATTTGTGGTGGCTGGAATTTAAGGAATTACCTATTGTTTTTTCTACTTCTCGTAAATTTATCTGTTTATATAATAAAATACTACATTTATAGTTAAACTAATTAATTTTTTGACTTTTTTAGGAATCCAGTCAATGTTAGGCCCTGAGCTTGTGCTCAGGCTAGAGAGCTTTTTCCAAGCTCAAGCTCAGGTCAGCAGAACCAAAAGTCTAAGCTCGCACACCTCTACAAAATACACAACGTTTACAAAAGCAATTGAATTAACAGGTGCACTTTCGCTATTTAAGATCCAACTGTTCAACATGCCTTATGTTAACTATATTGTTTTGTCTAAACTATTGGTGTAAATTTTTTAGTATTATATGGCTCTCTTTAGGAACATTTCATTAAGTATAAGCAGTTCTTTATTAAGATATGCAGATTAAGTTTACTGCATATCTAAATAAAGAGGGCCGGCGTGGTGGCTCAATGGATAAGGCTTCGGACTGCCTAGGGCAAGGTCCAAGGTTCGAATCCCTATTGAGCCAACGGTTGGTACTTCACTCGTTGAATAAAGTTGATGCACAGGCCTGCAGGCCCAACTAGCGAGTGAAGTTAGAAAAAAAACTTAGCAACAGATGAGAAGAGAGTTTTTATTTCTCAAAATCGTCTTATCGATTCTCCACATATGATGCAAATGGAAATCTCCAAATAAAATATATCTCTACTCAACCCATTGAACCCTAACTGCAAATATATCAGCAGTAAATTTTCTAGTCTAGAAACCACCAGCCGACTAAATATCAGCAGTGTGATATTATTGGTCATAAATGACTCCACATTTTTGGTCTAAACACCTGGTGGTGTCAGGTTTTGTAAGAACAAATAATAATACATGCTACTCAAAGTATCACAAAATCTCTTACACAGCCAAGTCACTAGCAGAAACTATTGTCTGCGTAGAGCTCTCTACTGAACTATCCAGTTCTGACACTTTCGTAGTTTTCCAGCTTCTTGCATCTTCATTGTCTACCAATTCAGATTCTGGGTTCACAACACTCGAAACTTCACTAGGAAATTTGTTATTCCACTTTGTTCGTAAAATTTCATCAAGTGTGTCATGATTTGGTTCATCTTCATCACATTTATCTTCATCACTTTTCCTAAAATTAAATTTTTCTAAATGACCATTTTGTTCTTCACCGTTTCCATTTAAGTCTTCTCCATTCATGAATTCAGCTTCAACACTGAAAACCAAAGAAATATTATATAAACTGTTCATGAGATAGAATGAAATATTAACTAATCAACTGTCAACCATTTATCAGTTTTCTACTGTTTTTACTAATTACTTAAGGACTAACAAAAATGTTGCTATTTCAACAAATAAATAACAAAGAAATAAATTAAATATATAGTAATAAAATTCAGATTGAGGTGAAAATATCTGTTTATACAAACTAGACAAATCTAGGTTTTCTGTATCAAAAAGGTATTTTTAATTTTTTATAGACTGTTTGATATTATGTAGAATTTAACTGAACTAAGCCATTAAGGTGGTTTGGCCGGCAATAGAGGCAACTAAATTCCGCTTGCAGCGCTGGCTATCTGACCGTCAGTTACTCAAACACAAATGCTCAACTCCTCCCCTCCCGGTCTATATTATTGCTGGAAATCGCTGAAGCCCGATCCTGCGGCTGAGGGTGCTGTGTATCGCTGTACGTGTGCATAGCGATTCGATTGTAATATAACATGCGGGTAAAAGTACAACCACAAGTTGAGTATATAAAGTTTATCAATGTTGTCAATAAAATAATATTAAAAAGCATAAGATGCCAAACACGACATTGTATTTCTCGTCGTAATAAAATAAAAACAAACATACAATATTAATTATTTAAAATCAAATTTGCTAATTTGCAGTAAAATTACGTGATTTAAAATGACTGATAAGCAAAACCAGTCCTGTGAAGGTTTTGGGAATAATTTAACCAGTTTTTAAAATTTGGGAATAATTGGGAAAATAGTTTCTTATTTCTGCATGTACCAAGAAAGCCCAAATTCGCATCTTTGAGGTGATTTGTTTAAAACTATAAACATAATTTTAATGAAAGAACTACTTGGAGGCATTTAATAGCTGATATAAAGTAATTGAAATCGAATAAAAATTGAAAATTTTTTTACCAAACAGCCTTAAGCCGACAGTAAAGAAAACTTTAAAATAGCTTAGAAGGCACCTGATAATTGAAGATCCACCTATACCTTCCTTGTATAAACCAGCATATAAAGGTCACAATTGATAACCTATAGAATATAACATCATAGAAGGCACGTAACAATTAGTGGCCCACCCATGCTTCTATACATCAACAGATGTTATTGACACTATTCATATACAATTGTCTGTATGTATGAATAAAGATGTTAAATGATAAAGAATAAAGATTTCGTAGAACACACAACAATTGATGGATCACCAGGCTAGATTTGCAACATCATAGAATGCACAAACAATCGATGGTCTACTCACTTAAGGTTGAGTGGAAGAGAAGACTTGATAGTCCTAATTTGGACCCTTGATAAAGCCTCTTTTCATTTCACCTAGCCAAGCTGTAAGATAGAAACCCAACACTCATACGTTGTCCATGATTGTGAAGTTATAGACATGAGTCATAAAAGATGGAAATACATATACGTCCTGTCACTAAAAAAATCCAAACTTCATCAAAGTATTGCTTAAACTCAAGCCTTGATGAATCTTTTTATCAAAAACCGATAGTTAATGATTCTTTGGGGACATCAAATCTTACTAACTTTTAGTGAGATTTTTCTATTTATGTGCATTTGCATTAACATTAAAAATGGTTATAACATTTTTTATTTTCTCTAGGTTAGGACTAACATTCAAAACTGTCTAAGTTATTACTTCAGTGGTTTTTGAGAAGACAAGATTTATGTTTAGTAAGTTCATTGAAACTAAGAATAATTACTCAGCTGCAGAGTAATTCACATTATATTCACAGCCATTTAAGGAATTGTTAGTTTTTAAAAAAGAGGGTCTTTTAGTCCATAGTGATCTTTTTACATCTTTTAAATTTCAGTGTAACACTATGCCTACTAAAGATAGATACGGAGTTGTGTATGAACTCTAACTTCATTAGTTGGGGGCTACGCCCTATAGTCACAGGGGAGCAAAGGTTATGGTGCCAGGGTTACCTCTGGCCTTACTTGAGGACTCGCCCTTTGGCTTAATGGGGAAGCTCGACTAACAGCCCTCTCCAGGGATCGATTTCTTTCCACACACTGTAGAACTCGGTTTAAGGTCTCATGCAAAGAATCAACCTCCAACCTCACTAAGGCACTCAGTCTTTAGCCTTGTAGTCGCTTATTTAAGGACTTCATCCTACTGCCTAAATAGGGAACTCAACTTATAGCCTGACTTTATAGACTGTTCCTTCAGTATGAAAAGAGTTATAAGTTAAAGATCATCTTATTTTACTGGGCGAAGTTAGGGATAAGAAGCCCTCTCTAACACTTAACCTGGGGACCAATGGCTTAAGCGTGACTTTCGAATCACCACCAGTGACCGGGCAGGCGGGCTGCGTGCAAGGAAGGGATCGCTCAGACAATCACCCATCCAAAGGTACAGCCACTCTTGATGTTGCTTGGCTCCATTATTTTGCGATAACGTATTTTCCAATTGCCTCCGGTCAAGGCCACTGGCAATTGCAGAGGGGGTGTTCTCTACATGCCTACAACTACATGTATGACCCTTATCCATAAAAATATTTATGAATGTGCTTATTTGTTTATGTGTGTTTTAATGTTTGATTTTTAAATGTAGACAACAGTGAGAAAAAAATAGTGGTTTCTTGACCTAATGACGGAGGAGAAAAAGTCGTTTCTTGACCTAATGATGGAAGAGCATTCAACTATCACCTTTCTCGCATCATACCACCAAATACACCAAAAAGCCAGATCAAAACATCTACAACTCGCTGCCAGAAACCTTTACACGCCTAAGAATATCTTCACAAACAACGCCACACCTGGCTGTTTAGGCAACCAATATAAACAAAGCAAGAATATTTTGACTTGTAAAGCAAGAAACTTTAAGAATTCAAAGTTTTGTAGCTTTGACGCCATTACATTTCTTTATGATTTTGTAAATAAAGATATTGTGATTCTGAATAATTAGCCTGAAACACGTTGTCAACCACTGACAAAGAGAAGCCAACACTACAGTTTACTTAACCTAGGTAAGGTAAGTTTATTCAATAAAGATAATTTTAGAAAGTAATAGTGGCACCCAGAATATAAGATCTATTAATAATTAATTACTTTAAAACCCTATATGGGAACAAATTCAATTCAATTCATTTCACGAGCGCAAATCCACATTTCTGCAGTGTGCATGTAAATCATCTAGCTCTATCTAATTGATAGAAAACTATATATTACTAAATAATTTTGTAGTGACATATAACTCAAATATTTATTAATGAATTTTTAAATTATAACAATTCTCAGAATTAATGAATTTATCTAACCAAACACAGAATAACATTATTTTACTCAAAATACGAGGCATGTTTTAAAGTAAGTACCGTTTTGGAGTCCCACCGCTGTAACGCTGCGATCGGCGTCCAGCGCATGCGTGCTAGATACTACTATCTTTTGGCAAACCACAGCCGCCGTTACGGACCCATTTGACTGTATTTAATTCCTCCTCTGATTAGAGATGCCGCAAACTGTAAAGTACATGTTGTGATAAGTTTTCGTAACATTAAGGACATGAAAGCAGCTGACATTCATCAAGAGATCTGTGAAGTTTATTGAGAAAACAGAATGAGTGATGGAATGGTATGGAAATGGGTGAGAGCTTTTAAGGTTGTGCGAATGTGCATGATGATGAACAAAGTCGGAAATCTTCACTCATTATTGATGACTTGGTGCAAAATGTTGATGAAAAGAGTCAGAGAAAACAGATGCTTTACAACTGCATCATTATGTAGTGTCTTCAAGTGTCAAGAAGTGCGATTATTGAAATTGTGACAGACTGTTTGAAGTGCCGAAAGTTATGCTTACGGTAGGTTCCCAAAATGCTGATGGAGAATCAAAAAAACAAACGTTTGACAAGAATCACACAAAAAATGTTTAACCAGTTCTCTCACATTCCTAGAACATTATAATCGTGATGGTTACAATTTTTTAAACCAAATTAATTGTCACTGTGACATACTCACGATTAGTGTTAGCTGTTTCCACACCCTTAGCGTTATGAAAACGTACACAGAGCATAATTCACAATTGGCAGCATTTTTAACCGGAGGAGGAATTTTAAACAGTCATAAATGACCTTAAATACAGTCGATTGGATCCGTAACGGCGGCTGTAGCTTGCCAATAGATAGTAGTACCCAGCACGTATGTGCTGAACGCCGACCGCAGCGCTACAGCGGCGGGAATTCAAAACGGTACTTACTTTAAAAACACGCCTCGTAAATAAATTAAATCAACGAGATTGAGTGAAAGTGGATTTAGTATAGTTTCCAATTAGAAAGTATCACTTACTTTGCATTGTTATCTTGTTGAGAAAGAGCGAACATATCTTGCTGCGAGGAGGGGGGACTGTTGGAAGCAGGACTTCCTCCCAAGTATAATTCTCTCCACAATTCCAGATCTCGAATATTATACGATGGCCAGAGGACCTGTAATTTTAATATCTTATTCAGAAGAGAGATCTTGATAAGAGTTTGTTTTTGTATCTTCAGAACAATTATCTACCAATTTATATACCCTAAAGCTTGATGAAGTGATTCACTGACACTAAATGTAAAGGCACTTCTCGGCATCCTACCCCCTTAAAGTGTATACTTGAATTGAAGCTCTCGGTTTGAAACCTCCAGGAAAATTCACAAAAGTTTACTTTTTTCACTCATAAACAAGAAGGCGGCCTTTTTTTACTCCAAAACTGCCCCAATGCATTTCTTATGGGAAATTCACAAAAAAGCACTTTTTATGACCTAACTTGAGTAAAATTTTCAAACCTTCATAGTTCTACACTCTTAACAAACGTGCACCTTATATATGAATTTCAGCTTAAAAACTTAACCCTTTCCACGCGTATTACGGGATTTCTCACAACGTTATATTTACGTAAAACGCGTATTACGGTATTTCTCGCATTTGAATACTTTGAGATAAATATTTAAATTTAAGTGATAAAACTATACTAACGTGTACGTAAATGGTTATTGAGGTAATTTTGAAGACAACAGAAAGGATGACAACGTTTTTTTGTCATCGTGACCTTCACGCACCGTCGCCATGGCAACCGAGCGGCCATTGTGTGCTGCTACGCCGCGCGTATTACAGGATTTCTCGGACCACCCAGATGAGTGTTTTGAGTTATTTCACACAAAAAAAAAACATTCTAGGGATACTTGTAAGTGCTTGTATGTCATCTATATTAGTAAACTTGTAAATAATTATTATGATTACATATATATTTTAGCTTAATCTAATTTAATTTTTTTATAGATTTATGAGTAAATAAACAGAATAATTGTTCAACAATGGGAATTTTACAAATTGCTGTATATTAAATATTGATTTAAAAATGCCAGTTTGGATTGTGTTTTCTTAACAGTTGTTGGCCTTATAACAAAATTCCAAATAGAACTTTAAACATTTTTAAAATATATTTTTTTAATTTATGACACGTTTAAAAGAAATATCAAATTTCTTATGTAGCGTGCAAAGGGTTAAAAATTTGGGATATTGGGGAGACCAAAAACTGAAAATTTCGAAAATGTAATATTTTTCAAATCTGATATTATATACTCAAGTGGGGTATCAATTTAAAGCTATTATTCCTCTGAATCCAAATATACCATCAGAATTTGAAAGGGGTCATTATTGAGCGGTATATGCCCCCAAAACTAAAAAAAACTCCTAAAACCAGTAAAAAGGTAATACTAAAATAAACTTTCCAAGTAGAATATCAAACTATAGGTATTTATCTCATAAATTACATTTTACCATTATATCTTGGAAGAGGCAATGTTTAAGGGTTCTGCTCCCCCCCCCCCCCATAATATATCCTCCAAAACCCAAAATTGAGTAATGTTCAACTAATATACCCAAATGGGATATTAAACTAAAGGTACTAAATTCTCTTAAATACTAATTTACCATCAGATTTTAGAAAAGACTATGGTTAGGGGCTTCACTGGTCCAAAAACCATAATTAATGGTCATACTGGTTAAAAATCCAGGCAATACAGAAGGTTGAACTTTCTCACGAGGTGACATGCCGAGATCAACAAATAGGATTGTATCAGAGTGTATTGGTGAGGCCTGAGGCCGAGCTTACCTCACGAACGCAGCGAGTGATGACGGGATTGACACGCGAAACGTGCAGGGATGTCCCCTAGTAATCTAATAAAACTGAAGCATGGAAATAAATGTACAACTTTATATATCACTTGGTTTGTTGTCAGCTACCATTTGTTAATTTTAAAGCTGCGATGTATATTTGGATAAATTTCCAAACGTCATGATGGTATATTCAATGATTAAAAATTTAAAGTGATCTCCTGTCACAATGCTAAGCCCAATCCATTGAGCCATCTAAGACATGCCTACCTGGTTTTGAAATGAAATGAAAATTGTCTTTATTAGGCGGAGTTAGGACTATTAAGTCCTCTCTTCAACTCAACCTTAAATTCTGTGTATGCCGGCTATTTGATCCATTATGTATGTAACTATGTGATCCATTATTTGGATAGACTCCCCACAATCACATGACTGATCTAGTGTCAATCCCCATTTATACTTCCAGTAATTGCATCTTATTACATATATTAAATACATCTTATTAAATATATCAGTTTGGTTGTGATGTTGTTCACGTCCACAGCAATTCTTTAAAATTGCATGTACACCCTGAGTAGTTCTAAACGTGCAACAAATCTTATACCCCTACTCATCCCAAACGTGAGTAGATTATGACTTTCGGGTATATAATTGTAAAAATATTTAAAACAACTGTGGGATTCAAACAGTAAGTAAGCCACAAATTTATTATTTACCAAGCCTATTTTTAATACGTGTCAAAAATTAATAATAATTTACATAGTACATTGATATATTAATATTAAAATTAATAAATTATACATTATTAATAAACATAAGTAAATCTACAGGAGTCAAAAACTAAAAGAGGGAATAATTGGATTAGCTCATCATCCATCTAACTCCTGAACCCTGGTTAACAAACCAAAAAAGAAAACAACCCGATTAGTAATCAGTATTCAACAACTTTTCCCTGTTAAATAACAGAAAATAAAAAACAATTTAATAAGCTTTTTTTATAATTGAGACATTTAGATAGGAACAAAAGTAATAGGTGCACCTACCTCGCAAACATCCTCGTTGCTAACAGCGACGAGGAACCCTCCTGCCGCTCCCCCACCACCACTTTCACTAACATTATGTAACTCAAACAAAGAACTTTGCTGGTGATGGCCGGAAAGCTGCAGTCAGGTTTCGTAGTGTCTTTACATGTCGAAGAAGGAAGTGGTTACATAATGAGACTAACAGAGACTTCGAACTAAACTACTAAAATTTAACTAAAAACAGTCTAATCTGGTAGCTGGACTGTTACGATTTAGTGATCTTCAAGCTATGGCAGCTACCACAAAATGTACAACTAAGCTACCTGTTTAAAAATGCTGCACAAACCTTATCTGTAACATGTTATCTTGCACCAAATAATAATTTTCCACCAGCTTTTTATTGAAAATCTTACTTGAGGTTTTCATAATTCCCTTTTACACTTCTTGAACTTGTGCAGTTTGCATATTACGATCGTTTCTCTCGGACAGCTCAGTCTTCCTCTCTGTGTTTCATTTAGTTTTAGTGTCTTTGTTTACATTTTCGTGTTCCGTGGTTTTGTGTTTTGTGTTCCATGCCGTTGTCGGCAAGTTCGACATTCTAGCTTGGCAGCCAACGACAACATATTTTGTGGCTAGAAACGTTTAGACCGGGGTCGGAGGGTGATGGACGGGCACCTGCATGGCTACTGACGACGTTTTTCTGGAGGCACAGTGCGGAACCTACAGGCTGGGACTAGCGTCCCAGAGAGGCAGCCACTTCTTCACTCTTTCTGCCCTGTCCATCAATCGGCCTCCAGGATGAAGACATCGACATGCATATAACCCACACCCAGTTTATTTATCCGGCTCTTCTGGCTTCCAGATTTGAACAGTGAACATTTTGAAGTGCTACCTGTGAAAAACTTGTTTTGTGGTTTCTGTGAACAGTGTCATTTTAAAGCTAGATATATTTTTAGATTTTATTTTTATTTTTTTGTTTGTATTTTTTCTTATGGGGGGTGTTCTAATAATTTTCTTTTAAAGAACGGGGTTCTCGGGTAAAACTAATAATTTGACTAAAGCTAATATTTGTGGATAAAAACTTGGCATTTGTTTCCCCCTCATGCTAATAATTGATTATATTCTCTAATTGACTGTTTGTTTGGATTGGAAGAATTGAAGTGATAGCTTAAAATTAAATATTACTAGGGTCATATTTAAAAAGTAGAATGATATTAAGACCTTGATAATATTAACATATGAAGATAATAGATAGTAGAAAGGAGGGAAATGTTATCAAAAAATTAAACATTTATTTTGGTTTGGGAGATAAATGTACAAAATGAACAATGAAACATTTGTTTTAAGACTTAAATATACCAATAAAATTGAAAGTAATACTGTTTAAGCCTTCGTGTCTCAATATTTTTAAATATACCTCAAAAATATGGACCATGACTAGAACAAAATGCAGAAAATAGAGATCACACTTTAAAAAAGAAAAAAGGAAAGGATAAAATTAGAAATAAATACATATAAAAGGGTTAGAACATAAATATTTTACAATGGTATGGTAGATAACACAAAATAGATTGCCATGAAAATGGAAGTGCAAGAGGAAGGCAGGAAAAGGGTTATACAAGAGTGATTTGCTAACTAGGCCAGGACTAAGATTTGTATGTACTGTAAGATTGGTAATGCTATGGAAAATAACTCTTTCAAACACATTACCTGATCTTGGATGCAGTAGAGGTGATTGATATACTGAGGTGACTGTAATAAAGTCCACACAGAAAAGGTCCTTGCTGAAACGTTTAATTCTGTGCGTTCCCGACTGTTGTTGCATAGGAATGTTCCAAACATGTTGGAGTAAGTGTGTTGTGCTAATTTTACCTGAAAATAAAATTTTAAAATGGTTGTACGGGTACTATACAGATTTTTTATTCAGATATAAATAATAAACTAGGTTTGTCCATTGAAGCTCTTCCGTTAAACTCTAGTTATGTGCTGAAATTTAGATGTTTTAGATATAAAATGTCTTACGTCTAACAGAGAGCAAATTTGTAAGCCATAGCGCCATGCAGGACTGACTTATCAGGATAGGATTAGTTTACAACAGCTGTAGGTATCAGATGGGTACAGATAAGTATTAGTCTGCATGAGAAACATCACAGAAAGTCTATATTTAAACAGTACTTTATGTTGAATATTATCAATTCATAATATAACAAAGCCTATTCACTTGTTTTGCTAGTTAAACATTTCATGTCATGATTGTTATATGAAATAAAACATTGTTTTTGCATGAATGCAAATGTAACTTAGTGACTGCAAGCTCAATGTGATAATTCGGTACTGTTACAATCCTTGTTTCTCTTTGTAGCAAATGATTAGTATGAAGATAAACATTAGTTTTCTTGGTTAAATGGTAATTCTGCTTACCCAAGTACACTATGATATTTCTTAAGAAAATATTGCAGTTTTTAATCCCCAAAAAGCTTTAAATTCTTTAAATTGTACAAACATTGGAATTTCTCTATGGTCAATATGGTTGGATCTATTTATAGTCCAAATTTTTAATGTTTCAGTATTTTGAAATGGAAAAAATATTCAGTGTGCAAAGTTTAATTTAAAGGAGGTTTAAGTTACTTCCAAACCACAACAATTGACAGGATCGCTTGGCAAACACCCGTCCAAGGAACAAACACCACTCGACATTGCTTGAGGATATTGTCCTGTGATAACGTTGGAACCCTCCAGTCAAGGTAACTCTGAGTGAGTCAGTGATTCTAATTGACTTTTGTATAGTTTTATGACTGGATTTTGTACAGATAACTGATTTTGTAATCGATGACTTGACAATGCTAATAGGCATGTTTGATGTCATATTTCATACAGATTCCTTATGAATGGAGTAAACGTGGACTGACAAAATTGTACAGTATTACACAGGGCGGGTGTGCATGGTGCTATAATTGTAAATAAAGCTGATGGATTTCAAATACTTTAAAGCCTATCCCTTAATGTTGGATTGATTTCACCAGATATCTTAATCTTCTGACTGCTACTTGTCAAATGTACGTAGCACTTGGGCATACTATGACTAAATCTACAACAACTTCCATGATCAGAGCAACATAAACCATAATAAAAAGAAAGTAGAAAAACTAAATATATACTAACTAGATAGCTGGCGTTAAGTTGAAAAGCACAAGGAAACTGCTTGACTAGGTTGTGGACACAGTCAAGCCACTGAAGGAAGACTGGACATCGCTCATTTGTATCATCTGAGAGGCCGCATCGGTCTGTAAACTTGTGACCAAACTCCAGCCATTCTCGTTCCACCAGTATACGGAAACCCTTCAAAAATTATAAATAAGATAGACTTAATATATCTTACAAGAACTCACTAAAATATATTTTATACTGAAAACTTTTAATTTCTTTGAAGCCTGTTAACAACTGAACATGAATATAATGTTAAGTACCCATTAAATTCAAGGACAATTGTGTGCTTGTTTTGCTAGAGTTCCGGTGTTAAAACACTTTTAGCTCAGTATTCAATTTAATTATATCAACCATTTGGGAGCCAATCCGTCAAATAACATTAAATATACCCCTTTAAATAAAAGGTAATATCAATATTTTGGAAACTGCAACATTAAAAATTAAACTCTATAGTAGATGTTCCGACACCATTTTTGGTTTACTGTTAAATAAATAGTTCAAAAGGACAAATGTTTCTTTTGATTATCTTGTTATCATATGATGGTTTACAATGGTCAAGACCCACCCATACACGTATGGTGATAAAGACCCAACCATACACGTACAATGGTAAAGACCCATCCATACAAGCACGGTGGTAAAGACCCACCCATACATGTACAATGGTAAAGACTCATGTACACACGTGTTGTGGTAAAGACTCATACACACACGTTCAACAGTAAAGACCCACCCATACACATGCCATTGTAAAGAACCCAATCAGTCACCCATACACGTACAGTGTGGTATTGACCCACCCGCCCACCTATACACGTACAGTGGTATTGACCCACCCACCCACCCATACACGTACAGTGGTATTTGTACACTTGTAATTTGTACAGATACACTTGTAAACAAATATCATAAACAAGGAACTTGCTTGTTACTTGTTATCATATTTGTAACAGAATTTAACTTTTAATAACTTGAATGTAAATGTATAATCTTGAAACAAATCTGGACTTATCCGTTACTTGTACATTTTACAATCAATCTTAAACTATGAAAACACTAAATATCAAGTTATTTACCATTTTTAATCTAAATTTTGCTGATTAAAATATATTTTGACAAAGTTTAGATTTGTTTTTAAATTTTGAAAAATATTTAAATTTCAGTTTAAATGTTGTCTTGCTATACATTTAAAAACCATTGTACTGGTGACACAGTTAACCTCTACTCAGTGGCATAGTGTTCATAAAATATGGTGCTGTATTTTAATTGTGTTTCGTCCACCCTTATTTATGAAAGGCTTTCTTTAACCTGGCAGTACACGTGTAACATTATGTTACACCGGCGCATGCTTGCGGACTGAGAGTTGGCTACTAAAAACCATTGGAGTGGCCTCGCGATTTCAGAGCCTGGAGTAACGCATGTGAACTGTGAGTCTGCTAATAAATTGTCTAGCGGCGCCATATCCAGTATATGAACATGTTTATACTCGCATTGACGCAATTCAACAGTGTTCATTTTTATTTTGAACTAATTAATGTATTTATTAATGGTACGAGATAAGGTATCATAGTTATTAGTTTTTATATAATATTAATTATCCAGAAATGCGAACTCTCACTCCGCCACGCGTGCACTGCGGGGTTAACTTAAGAAATAACTTGGATGAGGTAATGTTTGTGATGAACTGGACCTTTGAGTGATTAGAAAACTTTATACTGAATCATATGTTTAAATAGTTAAAGTGTAACACCAATTCTCCGTATTAACACCATTCCAAAATTCAGACACTCATCGTCTAGTGAAAAAGTGCTCCTACATCAAGTAAATTTTTTTACAAATTTTCTGCTATAGAAGGAAATTGAGCTCCACTGTTCCTGCCAGCCACTTATTTCGAGGAGTAAGCTCTCACCCCTCAGGGCAAATGGATTATGTCTTGGTTGACTCTTGGCTAGTTATATTAGTAAAGAATGGTTTTAAGTTACCGTCCATTAGGAGTGTGCGAGTTTTTTAGTTCGAGTCAAGTCGAGTAGAGTAGTTGGCATTTTTTCGAGTATCGAGTATTTACAGAAGGATTTCCTGTTCACCCAAGACAACTGTAAAAAGCAGACACCATCCTAAGCCTATTTTAAGTTTTGCCAGATTCATCTAAATATATACATCTAAACTGAACACAATAATTTTGATTTGTTGTTTGTAACTTTAACATTTGATAAAAACTTTTTACTTCTTGCCTTCCTACATTTTTATGTAGCATTGTTTTGTTTAACCATTTTCCTTTTTTTCAGAACTAATATTATGTAAGAAATTAGGAAAGTGTATTATTAATTGAAACAACGTGGATAAAGATTTAATATGTTCAGTCATTTGACAGATAAGATTTTATATGCAAGCCAATTATACTGTTTCACAGCCAGCCGATATGTTTATCTGGTGGTTCAGTTCAAAGTGTACCACGAAAACGTAGCGAAGTTTGTTGTTAAAAGCTGCATCCAACCAAACTGATGCTAAAATTCAGGCGTCATCCCAAATGCAGTCATTTGCTTTCAGAATTGCCTCCTCTCAACAAAAAATTGATTATGTACATGCCAAGAAGAGTGGATATGTATTCTGTGGGTATTTAATTCAGTATTAACAAAGTTACAACTAACTGGAAATAAGCTGTGAATTATATAATCAAATTTGAAAATCTGGATGACAAAGACTAGTTCAATCGATTGATAATAATAACCAAGCAGGTTTACTAAAAATAAATTTTAAAGTCGCTTAGGATGAATTAGTTTTTAAATTATGATCGGTAATGAAATATGTGCAACTTGAAACTACTTCGATACGTGAGGCTACACTGAACAACAGATAAATAATTATGTCATAACGAGAAATTTATGAAAACCTGGTGTAATCGAATGAAAACCATAGACGTATTCGGCTAATATAATAGGTCTACCCGATATTGGCGAGGAGATGCAGTCTGAAATATCAGCTAAGTGCCAACTAGTGATACAGTGAAGATTTTGGGCAGCTAAACTATAAACTTATGAATAAAAAATGAGACGTTTGATAAGGCTTTGTTTCATTAAAAATTATTTTCCAAGTCTCTAAATTCGTCGTACAGTATTTTGTTTAGAAAAAGTCTTCCAACATGTTTCTCCCTCACTTGGGCTGATTCGTGATTGTTTTACAGTTTACATCGACATCGACGTCAATATGAACAGGGGACCGTTCAGTGAATTTATGAATCAAAATTATCGTACTTTACCACCTTTTACACTCCAACTGTGTTATTATCTAACCTAGTCAGAAAACCGTTCAACAATTTGACAGGAAAAAATATCGTATGCGCAAATATTACACACAGTTTTGACGATCTAAGGCGTTTTCGGAATAATAATTAATTGACGTTCGCCACAGATATATATTTTTTTTTATTTGACGGAAAATAAATCAATAATGATGTGTCACACGCTGCTACAACGCCATTACCATAATTTATATGATATGATATAGTATTTTTTTTACATAAAATCATTGGAAAATTCCCTGCTCAGATTAAAAAACAAAATTGACCTCAATCGACTCGCAAGAAATATACGATAATTTCAGTTCCGTAAAGGTTCCTAGCACGTACATATACTACAACCGAGATGAACTTTCACCTACAAAATATGGGAAGTTTGATTCTTGGGATGCAAATTGACCCGTTCTCGGTACCCTTTTGATTGAACGGTATTATTGATATGAACGAAAATATGCAAAATTTCCACGGTGTACAGACCACTGCATTTGTATCGGTAACAGGTCTTTTTTAGCATCTTGAACCGAATCTCTCGTCCCCTTTCTTGGGTAATAAAGACACTAACCAGCACTTCTGTTTTATTCACGCTATGTTAGGTTAGGTTACAAGTGATTAGTAGGATCGGACAACCAACATATGTGATCCCTACTACGGTAACTATTTTCAGTGATTGCTACCTTCCCAGCTCTGTTGTTCACTTTGAATTGAATTACTTAAAATCATAATGAACCAACTCGTTCACTACGTCGAATAGTTCATTTGACTGTCGTCGTGTACTACCTATTCTTAGGCGTATTGTTTAGTTAATAACTACGTGTAACAAACTGATAACGTATGATTAAGGGTAAAAAAAGCCTAAATTAAAATACTCAGTCGTAAAACCAATTAAAAAACCTTACTCAAATGGGAAAGATATAGATTCTTTCTGTCCAATTTCATTACTGTCCATTTTCTCAAATATATTTGAAAGAATTATTCTAAATAGATTTTTACCTTTTTTTGAAAAACATCATATAATTAACAAAGAACAACTCGGGTTTAGGAAAAATTTATCAACGATTGATGCAATCGCAAATTGTACAAATTTAGTTTATGAAAGCATAGATTCAAATTTCGTTACAGCTGCAGTATTATGTGATCTAACAAAGGCATTTGACTCAATAAACAGAAAAATATTACTTAATAAGATGGATAACTACGGACGGAGTTAGAGATATCGGATTTAACCTCATAGAAAGCTACTTTAAATATCGATTTCAAAAAGTTCACCTATCAAATTCAGGACAAATTTTTTATTATGACTGGCATATAAGCCTTACTGGTTGCCCTCAGGGCTCAATTTTAGGTCCTCTTTTGTTTTTAGTGTTTGTGGCTGATTTACCGGTGAATGTCAATCCAAACTGCTACAGCCCTATTCAATATGCTGATGACACTTCTGTGATCGTCAGGCAGAGGGATTCTCAATTGTTGGACACCAATATTCTAAGCTGTCTCAAAGAACTAAAATCCTGGTTCTCAACAAATGCCCTCCAACTCAATGAAAATAAAACAAACGTAATTAAGTTCGGGAGACCAAATATAACGAATACAGATGACAGAATTATTGAAACCTGTTAGATTTCTCAGTATTTTCAGACGCAAAATTGAATTTTTCCAAGCATGTTGAAAATATGTCAAAAAAACTTAACTCGTCATGTTTTTCTTTAAAGGTACTATCAAATAGTGTAAATTTGAGGTCCTTGGAAAAGTTTATTTTGCTCTTTTTCAAAGTATTATCACATATGGTCTTGGAGTTTAGGGGGGACAACTTTTAAAAATTTCAACAGAATATTCCTAATCCAAAAACGAGCAATAAGGATTGTTAATAAAAAACCTCCAACTGGACCTTGCAAGGCAATTTTTCAAAATTCCAAATTAATGACGTTACCAGGCTTATATTTATATGAGCTTTGTAAATTCTATAAACAAAATTCAGATAGATTTTCTAACAGAATTCCTAATTATAAATACAATACAAGGCATAACTTTTTACAAATTCAAAAACACAATTCGTCTAAATTTGAAAAATCAATCAATTATATGACCTGTAAAGTAATAAACAAGATTCTTAAATCTAATAAGGAATTGGTGTCCAGCAAATTGTTTCTAAAAACAATAAAACAATCCTTATTAATGAAAGCCTATTACACTGAAGATGAATATTTTGATGACCCTGACTTACTAAATACTTTGTAAACTATGTAGTTTGTCTCATTTTTTTAGTTGTAAGTTTTTTAATTATTTACCATTATGACAGTTCTCTATTTTTTATAGAATAGTTCACTATTCTAGTTCTCTAAATATTATTCATTGACTTTAGAAAGGCTTATGATAGCATTGTGAGATCAAAATTGTGGACATATCTTAGACAACAAAAATCCCAGAAAAGATAATTAGACTAACAAAAATGTGTGTTGAAGGCTCAAGAGGGAAAGTAAGAATAGAAAGAGAATTTACAGACACTGTTGACGTTAAAACAGGGGTAAGACAAGGAGATGCGTTGTCACCACTGTTGTTCAACCTCGCTCTTAAAGAAACACTGAAAGTGACAAAATCGGTACAAATAGACACAAACATCGAAGGTATAATCAATATTTTAGCATTTGCTGATGATGTGGCATTAGTAGCTGATAATAAAAATGATCTAAAAACGCTAGCAGGTGTCCAACAAAGTAGGTCTTCAAGTGAACGAAGAAAAAACTAAATATATGAAGATAGGGAGACAGGCAGAGCCAATCAACTCAACACTGGACGTAATGGATTACAAATTTTTAGCCACTGAAGAGTTCAAGTATCTAGGAGTTACTTTGACTAGCCAAAATAAAATGGAAGAGGAAATACAAGTCAGAATTAATGCAGCAAATAGATGCTACTTGAGTCTCCTGAAACTATTCCAAAGTAAACTACTGTCAAGACCCACAAAAATAAGAATGTATATAGCTCTTGTACAACCTGTTTTATTATATGGATCTGAGGTGTGGACCCTAACAATGCATAACAAAAAAAGATTGATTACATTTGAAAACAAAATTTTAAGAAGAATATATGGGCCTACCTATGAATCAGGAGTGTGGAGAATAAAAAAGAACAGAGAGCTTAGATAACTGTACAAGAGACCTGATATTGTGGCGGTGGTTAGAAGCAGAAGAATAAGATGGCTTGGTCATGTGAGGAGAAGGGAAGAAGAAAAAATGATAAGAAGGGTATGGATGGGGAAACCAGCAAGAAGGCGACCTCTAGGACGACCAAGAATAAGATGGGATGACCAAGTGGAACAGGATGTGAGAAGTCTTGGTGGAGACATCGAAATGGCAGAGGATAGAGGATTGTGGAGGCAACTTGTTGGCGAGGCCAAAAATCACCTTGGATTTGAGTGGCCACAGGAGTAAGAGTAAGTAATTATGACAGTTCTCTATGTACACCATTGTATTTACTGAGAAATAAAGATCTACTGTCTATTGTCTAAAATAAAACACAAGGAAGCGCACATTTTTTATTCATAACTTATAAAACTGTTTATTCTTAAAACTAAATTAAGATGTAAATATAATATTTCATGAAATACAACTACTCGATCGAACTTCGAGTAGTTTTGGAAGCTTCGAGCCGAGTTCGAGTAGTAAAATACTCGAAGTTTCGAGTACTCGCACACCCCTACCGTCAATGTTATGTGATACACCCCTACTGTCAATGTTATGTAATACTGGGTTTTGTTTGTTCTTTGTAACAATCTATCAGTGACTATTATAGTCCATGTTAAATATAAAGGACATTTATTGGAAGTTGTAGTTATTACTTATTCCTTCTCTGACCACATAACGTATCCGACCAGTATCCTAGAGTCTGTTTCCTTTAATAAGTGACAGGGGTAGTGGACTGCCACACAGTTCTATTTAGCTTTCACTTATTACTTTTACATTTAAAACAAATTAGATTTCGGACTCCTCAATTTTTTAAAACAACGTTAAAATTGTGCTCTATTGATAAAACAAACTATTTATTTATTCTCATTACACAAACCCTATTCAGGGTACAAAAGTCGTCAACCATGACAGGTTTGTTGCAAACAAACCAGATCTCTTAATCTATAGAAATTAAGCAATAAAAAATACATGAGATAAAAGACAACATTTACAATGATTCAATTAAGATAATAGATAACCAAAAGAATAAAATGTGCAGATAAATTTACTGTCAAACTGTAACAACTCTAGTCTGTTACTTAACAATAGTGGAGTAACAATTTAACTATCGTGAAGTAAAAATGTAAATGTAAATCAAATGTTTAATACGTTCATTAACACCATGAGCCTGTAATGTGGTAAAAATTTCCCCTCAGGATACAAACAGCTCTTCAAAACTATAAAAACACTGGCTGATGAGCCATTCACTAAGTTTAGTTTTAAAACTCTTTGTATAAGCTAGATTTCTTAGCGATATAGGAAGTTTTCCAAAAATCTTTTTGCCCATATAACTAGGTTTACTTTCATATAGTTTTGTACAATGTGATTCTGAAAAGATTTTTTTATGGCGAGTGTCATAATTATGGTGTCTTGTATTGCATTCTAGTAAATTATTTTCAACATTATAAATGATTGACTGGTATATATAAATGGATGGAACTGTGAGAATATTGTTTGACCGAAAAGAATCTCTGCAAGATTCATTATGTTTCAGATGATCAATGTATCTGAGAGCTCTTTTTTTTAACACAAATATTCTCTGCATGTTTTGCTTCGAAGAGGAACCCCACAGTATTATTGAGTATATTATATGCGAATAAAAAAAGCCATAGTAACAATTTAACGAAAGTTGTTTATTTCCTGCACTTGATATTCTTCTAATTATATAAAGTCCAGTTGTTAATTTGCATGAATGGTAATTAATATGATCCTCCCAATTCAGCCTGGAATCAACCATTACACCCAAAAATTTAGTTGTATCGACTTCTTCTAATTCATTATCTCCCAGAATTAAATTAATTGTTATTATCAGTACATTTACCGTTTCCTGGCTTGAAAGTTGATAAATTTTGTTTTAGATGGGTTGAGCAACATAATTATAACTAGAATCTACAGTTTCCGGTGACAACCGCGTCAAGGTACTATCTACAATATTTGCAAGATGACCAGACGTTTCGCCCATACTGTGATGTGGCATCCTCAGTGGTTTCTCTGAGACTGAAATCGGCAAGTGACCTTCCAGCTTTATAACAGGTGGTGGGGTGGGGACTGGTTGGCAGGTATGCTGGAGAGGGGGGCGGAGGCACGACCCACGTGACCTACGGTCATTGGCCGAAAAATCAATATGGCTGACTCTTCCATTTTATTTCAATTTACTTAAAATGGGTTCCCATGTCTTTGGCAGCCGTATACTATCATCCTTATTAAAATTATTTCTTCTTTTATATATTTCTATGGCTTCCCTTACGATTCTCGGGTAGTAATGTGGGATGTTGGCAAGGACTAGTTTTGTCAAATAAAATTTCATGATTACTTTTTGTGCTATGTTCAGCAACAGCAGACTTTTCCGTATCTTCATTCTTAGTATGCCTTATATGTTCCTTAATCCTTGTGGAAATTAACCTGTTGGTTTCCCCTATGTAGACTGACCCGCAACTACAAGCTATTTCATATACTCCAGGCATAGCTAGTGGAATTTTATCTTTGACTGGCCTCAGAAAATTCTTTAATCTATTCGGTGGCTTGTAAATGGTTTTTATATTTTCTTTACTTAATAGCCTGCCAATCTTTTCCGTTGTTCCCTTTATGTAAGGTAGATACGCCTTTTTTGAGGTATCCTTATCTTGTCTTGTATCTACTTTATTGTCTTGTTCTTTCCTCTTCAACTGTTTTCCAATAGTATTATTGATTTTTCTAATTGAATATCCATTCTGTTTTAATGTTGAATGTAATATTTTTCTTTCTTTCTTCCAACTATTTTGGTCTGAAATGTGAATGGCTCGATTGATTAAAGTGTTTAAAACTGCATTCTTCTGTGCCGGATGATGATGGGAAGCAGCATTTAAATATCTATTGGTATGTGTAGGTTTCCGGTATACCGAGTGGCCTATTCGTCCATCTCTTCTTCTCACAGTTAAAACTTCAAGGAAAGGCAGACTTCCGTTATTCTCGATTTCCATTGTGAACTTAATATTAGAGTGAATAGAATTGATATGGTGCAGAAAATCATCCAATCTCTCTCTACCATGTAGCCACACAGCCCAAACATCGTCTACATATCGATACCATGCCTTTGGTTTCAAATCAGATGTTTCAAGTGCCTTCTTTTCAAATATTTCCATATAAAGATTAGCTGCAACTGGTGATAGAGGTGATCCCATAGCTGCCCCCTCAGTTTGTTCATAGAACTTCCCATCGAAGAAGAAATAAGTTGATGTGAGGCATAGTTCAGCTAGCTCTGCTAAATCGTTGTTAAGAATTTCCTTGATTATTCCAATTGTTTCAGGTACTGGAACCTTAGTGAACAATGATTCTACATCAAAACTTACTAGTATGTCAGTTTCTTGCAACTTCTGTTGGCTGATAAGGCTGATAAAATGTCTAGAATCTCTAACAAATGACTCAGTTTTTCCTACAATTTCACTTAGTTGTTTTGATATAAACTTGTCTAAATTATAAGTAGGTGATCCTATGGAACTTACTATAGGTCTCATCGGTATATTTTCTTTATGTATCTTAGGTAATCCGTACAATAGTGGTGGCCTAGGGTCAGAATTTATTAATTGTCCTTTTATCTTATTGTTAAAATTAGGGTTTGACTTAACCAATTTTGATACACTTGAAGCAATTCTTTTAGTCGGATTTCTTACTAATTTATATGGACCGTTATTAATCATATCTTCCATTTTGACTTTATAATCTTCCGTCTTCATAATTACTGTTGCATTTCCTTTATCTGATGGTATAACTATTCTTGAGTCATCTTCTTTCAAAGCCTTCAATGCAACTTTTTCATCCCTAGAGAGATTAGATTTTGGCGGTCGAGCTTTCCTGAGCACCACTGATATATCCTGTCTAATCTCTTCACTTTAAAAACACTTTAATCAATCGAGCCATTCACATTTCAGACCAAAATAGTTGGAAGAAAGAAAGACAAATATTACATTCAACATTAAAACAGAGTGGATATTCAATTAGAAAAATCAATAATACTATTGGAAAACAGTTGAAGAGGAAAGAACAAGACAATAGAGTAGATACAAGACAAGATAAGGATACCTCAAAAAAGGCGTATCTACCTTACATAAAGGGAACAACGGAAAAGATTGGCAGGCTATTAAGTAAAGAAAATATAAAAACCATTTACAAGCCACCGAATAGATTAAAGAATTTTCTGAGGCCAGTCAAAGATAAAATTCCACTAGCTATGCCTGGAGTATATGAAATAGCTTGTAGTTGCGGGTCAGTCTACATAGGGGAAACCAACAGGTTAATTTCCACAAGGATTAAGGAACATATAAGGCATACTAAGAATGAAGATACGGAAAAGTCTGCTGTTGCTGAACATAGCACAAAAAGTAATCATGAAATTTTATTTGACAAAACTAAGGTCCTTGCCAACATCCCACATTACTACCCGAGAATCGTAAGGGAAGCCATAGAAATATATAAAAGAAGAAATAATTTTAATAAGGATGATAGTATACGGCTGCCAAAGACATGGGAACCCATTTTAAGTAAATTGAAATAAAATGGAAGAGTCAGCCATATTGATTTTTCGGCCAATGACCGTAGGTCACGTGGGTCGTGCCTCCGCCCCCCTCTCCAGCATACCTGCCAACCAGTCCCCACCCCACCACCTGTTATAAAGCTGGAAGGTCACTTGCCGATTTCAGTCTCAGAGAAACCACTGAGGATGCCACATCACAGTATGGGCGAAACGTCTGGTCATCTTGTAAATATTGTAGATAGTACCTTGACGCGGTTGTCACCGGAAACTGTAGATTCTAGTTATGACACCGGCCGCTTAAGCCTAAGTTCTAAGAACATAATTATACTTTGAAAGTAGCCGAAAACCTGGTTGATTAAAACATAGGTGTCAATTTATAGTAGAGAGGGTGAACTGTTTATATTTATTACAGTAGTGTCATCAGCGTAGGCAATCAAATTTTTGTCTGGCACAACTTTTGTTATGTCATTAACAAAGATTAGAAACAGGGGAGGGCCCAGAATAGAACCCTGAGGGACACCAGCCTTGATCTTATTGACATTGGAACAAAACATAGAAGTGAAGTTGTTTTTTATTGTGTGGTTTATTTGTACAAATTGATATCTATCTTTTACGTAATTAGCAAACCATTCCAGACAATGACTTTGTATGCCAATGTCAAAGAGTTTTTCACTAAGGATATCATAATTAACAAGGTCAAACGCCTTGGTTAAATAAAAAAAAAACATGCAGTCGCTTTCTTTTTACAATCCATTGCATCAAGAATTTGTTCAATAAATTGAATTAATGCTAATTTTGTAGATTTGTTAGGTCTGAAGCCAAATTGTGTTGGATTTAATTTATTATTGTTTTCTAAAAAATTTAAGGTTTGGTTGTAGACAACACCTTCAAAGATTTTTGAAAATGATGGTAAAAGATATTGGGCAATAGCTGTCCCTCAGGGTTGTCGACTCTTCTTATACACAGGTATGACTTTAGATATTTTAAGCTTTGAAGGCATGATTGCTTCCCTAAGGGAACAATGAACAATATGAGTTAGGGGCTTAGCTATTTCACTTGCACATTCCTTTATCACAGACATTGGGATCCCATCAAAACCTTTTGGGTTTAAAATCCCTAATTACATACAATATTTCCTTTACTTCAACTGGCTTAAAGTTTGTCATAATAATTTCCTCTCTATTCACTGTTGTATCAGGTCTAGAAATACATAAGCCTGAACCACTGCTACTACTGTCAATAGAGTTTACAGCACTGATAAAATAATCGTTAAAATTATCTGCAACTTTTTTAGGGTTACTGATAACTAGGCCATTTTCATCCAACATTTTTATATTTTTTGAAACTGTTGGCTGTTTTACAGTTTTCTTAATTATGTTCCAAATTAGTTTAGTGTTACTGCCAGACATTGTTAAAATTTGTTCACTAAAATAGTTATTTTTTGCTTCCCTGGTTCTCTTTTCATACAGTTTCTTTTTTCGTTTATAATCATTCCAGATTATTGAACTCTTGGAGTCCTGGAACAGTGGGTACAAATGATACAACTCATCTTTAATGAGTTGCAGGTCATACGTGTACCATGGGTTGCGTTTAATTTGTTTAATTTTGACTGTCTTAATTGGACATGCTACTTCAAATATTCTTTTAAAAAGATTGTGAAATATTTCAAATTTACTTTCAACTGTTTTAGTGTTATATACAGATGTTCAATTTTGTTCACTTAAAAGAATTTTTAAATGTTGTAAAGATGTTTTGTTTAATTGTTGTTTATAACCTGTATTACTGTTACTAATTAAATTAGTGCTGTCACTTTAAGCTCTAATGTAACAGCATCATGGTCAGACATATGTGTGACGACAGCAGCTGCAAGGTCTGACACATTAGTTACTACATTATCAATACAGCTTACACTCTTGTCAGTAGTTCTTGTTGGTACTTTAATTTTGTAATGAAGTTTAAAACTATTAACTATGTCAAAAAATTGTAAAGATTTGGAGTCAATTTTTTCAATAAAATGAATGTTAAAATCACCAACAATTACAATTTGGGTTTTAAGGTCACTAAGCTTATTCAGTATTTCAATAAACCTAGAGAAAAAAATTGAAACATCCGTATTGGGTGAACGGTAAACGACTATTAAAATGGTTGATACATTATTTACCTTTAGCTTTAAGCCAGCAAATTCACATACTCCTTCAACACTACATGAAGAGACCCAATTTAACTTATGAACATAATTTTGAAACAATAGTTTATTTACAAAAATAGCAACTCCCCCTTTCTCCTTATTTGCTCTACAGTAACCAGTTATTAAAATATACTCATCAATGATAGTGTTATTCAAAAATTCTAATCTCAAGTGATGTTCAGCAAAATATAATATATGTGGTTGCAATTCTTCAGTTAAAATTTCCACTCTATTAATTTTATTCTCTAAACCCTGTATATTTTGGTAGTAAATTCTTAGTCTATTATGTATATTATTATAATTTTTTTTATCATTACTATAGTCATTACTAATGCTACAACTATCAATTTTAACATTCTGTAAAGTCGTGGATACATTATTTATTCTAGAAACATCACTTAGGCCTACACATGACCCTTTAGAGAAGATTTTCCCACTAAAAAAACAGACTTTGCATTTTCTTGATCACTATCTGCACTGACACAAACACTGCTGCATTCTGGTCATCTGTAGCAGAGCACAAGGGGGGGAAATCAACCATAGATGAAAGGCTGGCTGGCTGGCTGTCATTGGCTGGTGATTTGGTCTGGCAGCTATGCTTGACAGCTTCCTGAAGTGATTTCAAAAAGACTGAATGTGGAAGTCCATTCCGGAGTTCTTGGGTGGAAATTATTATATTAACTAAAGCCCCAGTTCGTCGGTGAAATCTGACTAAGTTGGCAGCAAAATGACAGGGTAGAATTTTGTCCCTGGAGCAACCCATAGGCGAACACACTAATTGTTTCAGATCTCTTCTTATAAAATCCTCCTCAAGGTGTTGGAAAGCCAAATTATAGTCAAACATGGTAGGTTTGTCAAAGAATTTAGATTTAGTGATAAGACCATACACTGTTGCACCATTAGTTATTTTTTGATGAGCCAAGTGATTGCTAAGACAATCCTCAGGTTTCCCAAATTGCCTTTTGAAAACCGTTGCAACTCCAGCTCCCATTGTAGATCCGCAGATACACAGTGTGCAAAAGCAACTTCTTTTCGGTATTTAAATTGCTTAATTTTGTCTTCAAAATTTGCCTCCACAACTTTTATGGCTTCACAAGGAACTTCCATCTCCTGCCTATTGTTTTCCTTAGATTTGTCAGAGTTACAAGCGAAAGGTGTTGATGTGTTGCTAAAAGGATAAGTCGGAAGAACCTCATTGTTGAACGTCTGGTTAAAAGGTTCTGTATGCAAGTTTGGTTCAGTTAAGGATGGAGCCTGCGATAGTGAGAGACCCTATCTACAATTTTTGAGCAAAACTATGAATTTGAATTTATAGATATGATTAGTATTGGTCTATTTCAACAGCTGAGTTAGTGTGTTTAGTGGCAGGTAGGTTTCACCACTTTGACTAAATAAAGGTAAAATAACTAACAGCTGCAGTGGTCGTCTGCTAGACTGACTTAACAGTCTTATGTAAACGTGTTCCAATTTAAAGTAAAACTATTCTAAGTATTATAATTTCTGTTTTCTTTAGTAAGTATAAGACAAATATTTAATGTGTATTCTGTAAATTCAAACAATAGAATCAAGTTTCTGAGGAGGAATAATCTAATTAATGGCAAATGAAAGTTGTACCATTACTTACTGAAGCTGCAACATCAATGTTTCTGAGATATTTTAACAATAATTAACTGCACTGTAACTAATAGTTTTTTACTACAGATACTCATTAGAAGTATTATTTAACCCTTTTGGTGCTATGCCGCCTGGCCTATGGATATACCCAAAAGTGCTAAGCAGTTTTGTGCGAAAATGTAGAGTTTTGGTAAAAAGATCATAGATTAGTTATTTGTTGTCATATCTTCATACTTTTTGTTTTGTATTATAACGAAGTAAACAGATAATAGCCTTATAACAATATAATACATACAAAAGTATTTTTATTTATAACAAAAATAATTGTTTTTATTTTTTTTATTTTGTAATTGTGAATAAAATAAGAGTGCCTAAATATTTTGTTATATTTTTTTACCTATTCCAGTATAAATATCATCAAATGAAGAACAAATTTCATATATTTTCAATAAATTTTTATAAAAAAATAAGGAGTATAGAGGAAATATAAAAAAAATATTGTTCTCGCAAAAATTAGTTGAGAACTTAAAATATGAAACATTTGTTTTAAACAAAAAGTCGATTGTCAGCAACCGAATGGCCATATATTGATTCTCTAATACCTTTGGAATAAAATGTCATTGATAGCAGCCAATAAAATAAACAAGCCAGTCCCACTTTTAGACATAAACACAGCGTCTACTATGTAGACTAAAGGGGTTAATCACTGGTTGAAATAACTAAAGTATTCTAAAGGATATAGGGAAAATAATTAAATTGCATCACTAGCAGAAATAACGTAGAAACAAGTGAGCAAAGTACAACAGTCAAAACCTGTTTTTTGCAGGTGTACAATCAAGAGTAAGCTTTTAAACTTAAGAACTTAACTAACAATACAACTTATCAACAGCTGTCTGCCTTCCACATTACCTATCATAGCTCATCACTCCAACCATTACAACAATGGGTTATCCTTTGAGTAGTTTTTTTTCTCAGAATTGATGCTGTAAGTATAATATAAGCAGAATTGCTCAGACGAAAAATGCATTTACAAGGGTCGTCCAGAAAGTAAAGAACGATTGTGCATCACGTGCAGCGCCGATCCCCCACCACTGCGACTGCGTACACGCTAATTACCTCTGGCTGTCCGGTCAATATGAGCTGAGTTTCATTCCTGTGCAGTCACGCGTCTTTGCTCTGTAAACTTTCAAAATGGCGGCGCCCATTGAAAATCCCGCCAAATGCAAAGTGCACAGTGCCATTCGGTTTTTGAATGCTCAAAATGTTCGGCCTATTGAAATTTATAGGCAAATAAACACTGTTTATGGTGAGAATTTAATGAACGAATAAAAATGGTGCATTATGTTCAACCAAGGAAGAACTAATGTGCACGATGAAGAACGGATTGGGAGGCCATCACTTGTGACTGAGAAATTGAAGAAAAAAGACATTTCTTTATCCCTTTTACATGAAATTGTGACTGAGCATCTTAATTATAAAAAAATGTGCGCTCGGTTGGTTCCAAAGTTTCTCACAGAACTAAACGAATGAGAGTAGCCCTTGAACTTCTTACCCGATATGATAATGATGGTGAACAATTTTTCGATCGTATCGTGACCGGAGAAGAAACTTGGGTTTCGTACAAAACTCCGGAAACAAAGCGACAATCCATGGAGTGGCATCCCCAAAACCCGTAAAAGAAAAATCGAATCTGAACACAAGAAAATTGATGGCAACTGTTTTTTGGGACCACAAGGGTTTAATCCATGTCGAGTTTTTGCCAAGGGGAGAAATGATAAATTCAGAAGCCTATTGCGAAACTCTTTAGACTCAGACGTGCAATACAGAACAAAAGATGTGGCATGTTGTCAAAAAAGTGTTTTTGATCCACGATAATGCTCTGCCCCATGCATCAGTACGAACCCAGCAAGAACTTCAAGGTCTAAAGTGGGAAATTTTTGGACACCCTCCCTATAGTCTGGACCTCGCGCCTTCAGATTACCATCTGTTCCCGAAACTGAAAACATTCTAGGGTGTGAAGCAGTTTGGAAACGATAAAGAACTGAAAGACGAAGTGACATCCTGTCTAAAGGCAACTACATTGAGAAGTAGGCTAGGTTACTGTGAGTATGTAAATAAAGTTCTGTGTTGTTATCTTTCATTTTTAATTTTTTATACCAAAACGTTCTTTACTTTCTGTACGACCCTCGTAATACAAAGAAGAGCCTATTCACTTCAAATAATATTAGCCTTGGGGTAAGGAAGCACATGCTGAAGACATGTGTGGAGCATTGCAACCTATGGAAGTGAATCTTGGACAGTGGGACTGAGAGAAGAGAGAAAATTGGCTGCATTTGAAGCCTGGTGCTATAGAAGGATGTTGAAGATCAGTTGGAGAGAAATGCTAACAAACGAAGAAGTTTTCAATACAGTAGGAGAGGAAAGATGCTTAATGAAATGGATTAAACGGAGAAGAGCACAGTTGGTTGGCCACATAATCAGACATGACAGTATGTTAAAAAATATAATTGAAGGAGCTACAGAAGGGAGAAATTGCTGAGGAAGACCAAGACTGGAGTACATGAAACAAGTACTACAGGATATGAGGTGTGATTCCTACTGCAAACTGAAACGAAAGGCGAACAACCGAGAAGCATGGAGAGTTGCTGCCAACCAGCCTTATGACTGCTAATTAAAGAGAGATCTCAGTATTATTTATGCTGCATTAACAAATAATTCATTATACCATTCTATAGCACACTTATTTATTATTGACTCATAGCCACAAAATGGTTTTAACAATCAATAAAAGTACTATCAGCCCTGGAGCTGAAAAGTTATTAAATGTCACTGGGATTACGACACGGAGCTCGACAGCGAGGGATAAAACTATTATGAACCAAAATAAATAAAATCCTTCAAACTTAAAAACACCTGCTAGGGTGATAAGGGTCAGTCCATGTCAGTTCATCCAGGCCATGTCACCCACCGATTCAGATTTTGATGAAACTTGGTACGATTTATCCTTCTAATGTGATAAGACAAAATCCCAAATTTTATTGATCTTTCTCAAACAGTTTTTTTTTTAGAGCCATTTGAAATTTTAATAAAACCGACGTTTTTATGCCTCCGAAGCTCCAGTAGTAAACTGCATGGTTGAAGAAAAATCATTGTAAAAACTTTACTTACCAACCAAAATGGATGAAAATTTCAGGTTTTGTCAAGAACATTATACTGATTTCAGGGAATAAATCAACAGTTAGCTAAACTATATGAAAGCTTTGTAAAAAATCATTAAATGCAAGATTTGTAAGATTACAAAACGAAAAACATTGTTTTATAAAAATATTATTATCAGTTAGTGTCTTTACCAGGCTGAAATATTTTTTTTCAGTAATCCTAATGATATTAGCTAACAAATAGTAACATAAAATGTATGGTATTTTACCTGCTTTATATAAAAAAATTTATAAATTTTTTTTTTTACGTTGAACCATGTTTATCCACAATCAACCCTAATGAAAGTTTACTTTGTGAAGGAATCGAATGAAATTTTAAAGGGGACTCTCCTATATCTTCCAAGGATCTGTTGATATCCTCGAAGTATTTTTCTTTGGAAAACGCATTTTAAATGTCACTGACATCACGCTCATCAACTTCAATGTCTTCATCTTTTTGTTCATCAGGTTTGTATTTATTAATTTTATCCCTGCATGCATCACATAATTTTTGGCCTGGAATTGCTTTTGTTAACACTGGAATATCCTTAATTTTATCTGCAAATTCTACAGTGACTGTTCTGATAGATTTAGTTATTTTTTTCTTGTGACACTGAAATGGATCGACACAAGATGTTTGATAACTTTCATAATTTTTTTAATAAAAGACTATGATGTTCACAAATATTTAAAAATACCTCAATGTCTACACCGCTCCTCAGTTGAACAAGTTTATATTGTACTTCACTTAATGTATTTACTTTTATTAGGCTCACTTTGTTTGTATGGCTGGTTTTGTGACACTCCGTTTTTGAATGTATTCCTATACTACACTTCTCAAGACATTTAGATTGAGACATTTTAATTGAAAATCACTTATAAAATCAGTTATCTCTTTCCATAAACACTTATTCAGCTGATAGGTAAAACTTGTACACCCTTGGTGATGCTCATACTACAAATGTTGAATGATTACTTTCATATGTGAAGCGAAAAGTTGAATCTGTCCATTCAACTTTAAAGAGCAAAGTTTCTAAAGTTTTGGAAAGAGACTTTTCGCCTGAAAGAAATACAGAAATGCATAAAGAATTCCAAGAAAAGATTGATGACTTGGACAGACTTGTTGACTTGATAAAAGTAAAACTGAAAACGCCAAAGAAACCCCAGGGAAAAAATACAGCTCTTAACTATAGCTCCTACCTCCTGGAGTAGAAAAAAAGTGGCAGAAGAGTTCCAGGTGAGTGAATATTCTGTCCGTAAAGCAAGAGATCTATTGAAAAAAAGAGGTTTATTTGCTTTACCTGAACCAAGAGAAGGACAAGTTTTAGATCCAAATACAATAGATTTAACAAAGAGGTTTTATGAGAATGATGAATGTTCTCGCATCATTTTCCCTGGTAAAAAAGATAAAGTGAGCATAGCCAGAAATGTTCACATGCAAAAAAGGCTGATTTTGTGTAACCTAAATGAATTATATGCTGCTTTTAAATTTGAATATTCAACCATCAAGATTTGTTTTTCTAAATCTGTATGTTACGTCCCAAGTGGTGTGTGTTGGCTGGCTCTTCAGGAACACATGCTGTTTGCGTTTGTGCCATACATCAAAACGTGAAACTTCTTCTTGATGCATGTTCCATTGAAGAAACGCACAATGATTTAATAACATATTTGGTATGTTCCAAAGAAAATAGAGATTGCATGCTGCGACATTTTCCTAATTGCCCTACAAATGAAAACTTGAAAAACATTCTCCAAAATAAATTTGAAGAATTTGACGCATAAGATGAGGTTATTTACAGTGCATGGGTTACTACAGATGGAACTCAACAAATTCAACAGACTGTAACAATAGAAGAATATATAAGTCATTTGATGAGCAGCCTTGAAAATCTCATGCCTTATTCATTCATAACTAAGTCCCAGTCAAACTTTTAAAAAAACTTAAAATCAAATCTCAACTCTAGTGAAGCTATAGTATTACTTGATTTCAGTGAAAACTACTCGTACGTAATTCAGGATGAAATACAGAGTTATCACTGGACCCAAGAAAGTTGCTCCTTGCATCCAATTGTAATTTATACTCGTGACGAGCCACTTACAGATTTGACAGTGACAAATTTGTGCATTTTATCAGATGATCTGGATCATGATGTAGCTTTTGTTTACTTAGGTCAGAAAATTTTAACGCAGTTCATAAAAGAAAAATTTCCAACAGTAAGGAGTGTTCACTATTTTAGTGATGGATGTGCTGGCCAGTACAAGAATTGTAAAAACTTTCTAAACCCGTGCCATCACCAAAATGATTTTAACTTGGAGGCTTCCTGGTCATTTTTTGCTACCAGCCATGGCAAATCTCCATGTGACGGTATAGGTGGGACAGTAAAAAGAATCATAACGAAAGAGAGTCTTCAGCGTACTGCTGCTGGAAAAATAATCAACTCTGCTGATAAAGTTGCTGAATTGTGCAAATTTTGCACTGAAAAAATATCCTTTTTTACTGTCAAAAAAGAAGAATTGTTAGAAGCTCGTCAAAACTTGGAGCCACGCTTTTTAACTGCAAAAACTGTTCCTGGTACCCGAAGCTTCCATTGCTTCATCCCATTATCTGAAACTACCGTTTGGGATAAGAGAGTGAGCGTTGATAATAAATTGTTTAATTTACAATTTTTCTGGTGAACAAGTATCCCGAATTAAGAATATGACAGAAGTTTGTACAAATACTTATGTGGCCTGTATGTATGATAACCACTGGTTTTTTGGTCTAGTTATTTCAAAACACGAGGAAGATCATGATGTAAAAATCAAGTTTTTACATCCATATGGACCTGCACCATCTTTTTATTGGCCCCAAAAAAGTGATGTTTGCTATGTCCCATTACATAACATAATATGTAATGTTGAAACGCCTACTACCAAGGGTTCAGGAAGAGTGTATTACTTCTCCGATAAAGATATGAAAAGTGTGCATCAACAAGCTGAGATCCATAAGATTCAATTATGAAAATATTCACAAAGAAAATGGCTAAAAAATTTTTTAATTGAAATAAACTTACACGAGTGAACAGTGAAATAAACTTTTTTCTTTGCAAACTTAAGTTTGAAATAAAATGTTGTTTAATGAAAATAATTTAAATTGTGTATATACATATATATTTTAATAGTATGCTGTTTTTTTTATATAAATGCAATATTAAATTAGAAGATTTTCCAATAAAAAAATAGTCCATGTTATATGGTGAATGTATATTAAAATGTTACAAAAACTCTGTGAGCAATTTTTGTGATTAAAAAAGTCAGCCGAAGATAACATGTGGTTTCAGTAAGTTTTTTTACAAATTTCAACTCAAAACTGATAAATTTAATTTTCAACACTGTCTTGTGTTAGAAATTAGTAAATGTATGTATTATAATTATTTTATTGAATTCTAGGAGGATTAGGTTGATAGCCTTGTAGATAAACATGGTTCATTCAATGTTCAAAAATAAAAAATAACAAATTTTTATAATTTGTTTTATATAAAGCAGGTAAAATACCATACATTTTATGTTACCATTTGGTAGCTAATATCATTAGGATTACTGAAAAAAATATTTCAGCCTGGTAAAAACACTGCCTTTAACTGATAATAATATTTTTATAAAACAATGTTTTTCGTTATGTAATCTTACAAATCTTGCATTTAATGATTTTTTACAAAGCTTTCATATAGTTTAGCTGACTGTTGATTTGTTCCCTGAAATAAGTACAATTTTCTTGAATAAACCTGAAATTTTCATCCATTTTGGTTGGTAAATAAAGTTTTTACAATGATTTTTCTTCAACCATGCAGTTTACTACTGGAGCTTCGGAGGCATAAAAACGTCGGTTTTATTAAAATTTCAAATGGCTCTAAAAAAAAAAACTGTTTGAGATAGAGCAATAACATTTGGGATTTTGTCTTATCACATTAGAAGGATAAATTGTACCAAGTTTCATCAAAATCTGAATCGGTGGGTGACAAATTCAATTTTTTCTGGATGATTTGATGTGGACTGACCCATAAATAAAATTAAAATGATTGAATTCGGCGTACAGAAAAACAGTCATACTAGTAAAGCAACTTCTATTACCCAGACGAACACTGTGTCACTAATACTGAAATGTTAAATCAATATTTAAGCAAAGAGTGGTTATCTGATGATACATTAAATAGTTATTTTGAATTTTTACTAATAATAAACACACATTTTGCTAAAACAACTAACAAATCGTTTATGATTATTAATCCCGTTACTGTCCAAGAAGTCAAATGTCAAGATGATTGTATTTTATTTTTTAGAACCTCTTAAAATGGAGAGTAAAGTTATAATTTTTATGCTAGTTAATGATTCTAAACAGCAAATTTTGACTGGTTTAGACAATATTTTACTAAACTCTAAAAAGTGTTCTTGTCTAGATGAAAAAATTAATTGTATGAATGAACAATATTAACTCTCTACACAAATTAATATTTTAAACACATTATCTGGTTACACAGTGGTGCAGCAGAGCTAGTTGTAAGTTATTTTTTAGAGAACTAAATATTCTAACACTGTCAGGAATTTATATAATTCTTAAAGGTTTAAGTAATCATATAATACAAGAAATAATTTGTTTAAACTTCCTCCTCATAGATTAACATATTTTCAGAAAATTCCATTAAAGAGGGCTATTAAATTTTACAATAAAAGACCAGATTTATATAAAGCCATGCCAATGACAACTTTTAAGAAAAGCATAAACAAAGTATTGTGTGAAAAGGCTTATTACAACCTTAATGAAATATTACATGATAAAATAAATTGTTTAATATATATTTTAAATCATAAGTGTGACAATGTACCTGTTTTTGTTTACTTGTGTTAATAATGTAAAACGTTATGTGCAATAAAGATTGTCTATTGTCTAGTGCTGTGTTCAAGAAAAATTACAGGCGACCAACAATGCAGGTATGGAGAGTTCAGACGACTGCACATGCAGTGTTTTTTCGATAAACATAAAAAACAAAAATGCCAGGCATTACTAGCTTAATGAATACATAAAATAAACAGGCCAGTCTAGTAAAAATGGTAATGTATAATTTGGGCGAGCCGGTGGACGACCGGCCTAAGGAGTCAGAGATAGAGCTTGGGTTAGAGATAGCGCTGGTTTGAATCCGGCCTGGACTGAATATTTATCAGTAACTTTCACCTTGTACTGTACTGGTTCGCCCCCTTACTCTGTCTGAATAAATTCCTCGCACAGATCAATAGTCTATGAGGAATGGACAGAGTAAGGTTAAGAAGGAGATCGACCTCTCCTTGTTTTTAAAAGAGAAGAAAAAATAATACATATTCTCTGAATATGTGTTCAGAGAAGAAAGAGTAAGGAACCAAAGAAGGCCTAAGAAAAAAGTTTAGGAAATTCCATAAGATTGTACTTTTATTAAATTTATATAGATTTTTAATGATTTTCAATTTTTTTATTTAAATTTTGATAATTGGAAAAAAACACAAGTAAATTGAATGAGTATTATCCAATAAGAAAAAATATTTTTATTGAACAAAAACATCTTCCAAACTATTAATTAGAGAGTTGTTTATCATGATAAAAACATCAAACCTATAATTACAACTTTGTAATGAGGATTTATAATCTAAATATATTTATCTAACTCATTCATGGTTTTACTACATTTACACTATGCCACAAACAGGACCTATAAATAGTAGGCTTATATCTAACTAATTAACCATAGAACTTTTATTTCGAAATGCGCTCCTGATTATCATGTTTAAATATGAATTCAATATACATTTACATTTAATTCACATTTACAAATAAGAATCAGGCACATAATTAAACTTCAGATATAGAGAAATCTGGATAAAAGATTCTGAATCTGATTTTTATAGATTGCCTGATTATGAATTAATTGTGAATGCAAATGAGAATCGTTCTGGAGGGGTGGCTGTGTACTGTAAAAACACCATATTTACTAATTTTGAATATGAAAAAGTGGAATTTTTTACAGCTAACATTCTTAGAGTAAGGTTCAAAGTGTTTGAAAATGAATTTCAATTGTTTTCTGTATACAGGCTTCATGAACATAGTATTCCAGATTTTATTTCTGAATTGAATATGTATTTATCAAATTGCGACTTTAGGCTTAGGTATAGAAATGTAATTATTATTGGTGATTTGAATATAAACTTACTAGGAAATAACAAAAAAGTAGATAATTATAAGACAATAATCGCTAGTTATGGTTTTGAGTCTCTTATAAATGAAAATAAGCACGTCACAGAGTTGACACAGTCCTGCATTGATCATGTTTATGTGAGGGCACAATGTAAGAACTTGACTAATATTGAAGCTATGGTTATTGAAGGACAGATAACTGATCATTATCTGATAACGGTGAGGTTGTGTTGTGGTGGCGTAGGTGGAATGCCTTATCAGCAGACAGATAAGCCCACTCGTATCGACTTCGATAAGCTAAACTGTTTGCTGACTGACACGGACTAGTCTTGTGTTTACAGTCTAAATGATGCGTCTCTTGCTTATGAATTGTTTGAAAATTTGCTTTTGTTTTGTGTAAGTAAATGAAAAAGGAAAATCAGTGTAGTTAAAAAAATTTGTAAACTCAAACCGTGGATAAATGAAAGTATGTGCAGAAGAATAAAGAAACGTAATGAGCTATACAAAAAAGTAAAGAATAGATCAATGGAAGATAGTTTTAAAAAGTATTATATTAAATTTCATAATAAATTGAAAAAAGATATAGAACTTGTAAAATTAGAATATTATAACAGAAAGTTTGAAAGCTGTAAAGGAAATAGCAAAGCAGTCTGGAAGACAATTTAATGATATAACTGGACAGAGTAAAGATAGGAAACCGATTTGTTTGAAAATTGACGATGTTGTAGTTAGTGATTCACAAATAATAGCTGATACTTTCAATAGTTTCTTTTTGTCAGTTGTGGATAAGGTTGTAGACAGGAATCCAAAGCCATTAGATTTTAAAACATTGCCCTTTAAAAATACATTTAAATTTAGATTTCAAAAAAATTCAATGATGTTAGGACCAGTTATTGAGCAGGATGTTTTGCGAATTATCAGTTCATTAAAAAATGGGAAAGCACCTGGGATTGATGGAATTAATTCTGTATTAGTTAAAAATGTTGCTCCATATATTTCCAGTGTCTTTACTTACATTATAAATCTGAGTTTTAAAACAGGATTATT
Organism: Stictocephala bisonia; assembly: GCA_035578905.1. NCBI lineage: Eukaryota > Metazoa > Arthropoda > Insecta > Hemiptera > Membracidae > Stictocephala > Stictocephala bisonia. Next base: position 25,949,477 of record JAQJVL010000001.1, on the reverse strand, counting down.
TCCTCAAAAGTTAAAGTTTGCAGTTGTTATTCCTATTCATAAAAGTGGCTCAACATCAATTTGTAACAATTTCAGACCTATTTCTTTGATATCAACTTTCTCCAAGGTTATAGAAAAAATAATGTAAGAACAATTGTTAAAATATCTAGAAATGACTAATTTTTTTAGTAAAAATCAGTTTGGATTTCGAACGGGACTGAACACAGAAGTAGCTTTGTTAAAATTTGTAACTGAAGTAATTGAGGGTATTAATGATAATAAGAAAGTTAGTGGACTGTTTTTGGACATTAAAAAGACTTTCGATATGGTTGATCATACAATTCTCTTGGAAAAGTTATACAATTGTGGAATACAGGGTCTAGTTTTTGAATGGTTCAAGAGTTATCTAACGGGCAGACGGCAATGTGTCAAAATTAATACAGTAGAACTCCGATTATCCGAACTCCAACTATCTGAATCGCCGATTATCCGAATCGCTTACAGAACGGATTTTAAATCGCGAAATAACGAAGAATCGTTATTAAAGAAGGCAGAAGCCTTTGCGCACTGCTGTTCTTCCTCCCGCAAAGCTACTGTGCGCTGTTGTTCTTCCTTCCACGAAGCTACTATAGGTGCTGCGCGGGGCAATGAGTCACTGTTTCCTAGTGCTTACACTGTAGTGTTCTATTTCTAGCCAATTTCTTCCTCCCTCTTCCCCCTCACCCTCATTCCGCTTTTGTTCTGATAGAGTCAGTGCGTCATTGACCTGCTACCGTGATACTTTTTCGCTCGTACAGTCGCTTTGTTTTGTTTGTGAGTGCGTTGTAGTGTATGTGCAGTAAGTGATTTTGATTGTTTACCATGGCCTCCAAAAGAAAACGTGTTGTGTTATCGTTGGCGGATAAATAAAAAATTATAGAACAATCCGATAAAGGAATTACTGGTAAGCAGTTGGCTGAGATGTACGGTGTTGGACAAGCAACAATTTCAGACATTAAAAAGAATAAAGCTACACTTTTAAACTTTGTGTCAGTGCTTGAAAACGAAGATGGAAGTTCTTCAAGAAAATCAATGAAGGCGGCAACAAACAAAGATTTAGAGGATGCTGTTTTCAAGTGGTTTTTGCAGCAACGATCCATGGGAAACCCGATTTCCGGTCCGATTCTTTGTGAAAAAGCCAATATATTCGCCGAGAAACTTGGTTATGCAACCTTTAAAGCAAGCAACGGGTGGCTAAGAAACTTTAAGTCCAGGCACGGTGTCTGTGAACTTGATTTAAGTGGCGAGAAGTTATCGGCGGACCCAAAAGCTGCAGAAAATTTTATTGAAAAATTCAAAGTTTTGGCAGACTCCTACGATCCAGAGTTTTTATACAACGCTGATGAAACCGGGCTTCTTTGGAAAGCTTTGCCCAAAACCACGTTGGCATCTAAAAGGGAAAGTAGTGCTCCTGGACATAAAATAAGTAAAGATCGTGTTAGGGTGCTTAACTGTGCGAACTCTACGGGAAACCATAGAATACCTCTTCTTCTGATTGGCAAGTCACAAAGGCCTAGAGCATTTAAAAATGTGAAAAAATTTCCCCTCCATTACAAACATCAACCCAAGGCTTGGATGACTGCTGCATTGTTCACCGAGTGGTACGAAGACATTTTCATTCCTGAAGTAAAAAAGCACCAAAAATCTTTGGGTAAAGAGGGCAGTAAAGTGCTTTTGATTGTTGACAATGCACCTACACATCCCACTGCAGAATTGATGGAAAGAGAGAATGGCCAGTTTACAACAATCTTTTTACCGCCAAACGTAACAAGATCGTTGCAACCAATGGACCAGTCTGTTATAGAGACCATGAAACGCCACTACAGAAGACAACTTTTGAGGAAACATTTGGTGGAGGGAGAAGATGAAGAATGTGTGTTGAGTAACCACAAGAAAATAAATTTGAAAGATTGCGCTTACATGGTGGCAGAAGCTTGGAGTCTGGTTAAATCGGTCACTTTAAGACGTGCGTGGAACAAGTTGAAAGGCACATCAACTGAAGACGAGAAGGAAAAGGAGAAAGCGGAAAAAGAAGCCCAAGAAAACGAAAAGGAGACAGATGAAGATGACTTGTCACTTGAGGAATTAAGAAACATTCTTTTAAAAATTCCTGGATGTTCAGAAGTTAGTGCTCAAGATGTAGGAGAGTGGGTGATGTGTGACTCTTCAGACCCTGGGTATCAAATTTTAAGTGATGATGAACTTATTGAAAATGTGAGAGAAGAAAGTGTCGAGGAAGAAGATGACGTAAATGTGGACGATGAAGCAGATATGGGACCATCAGCTAGCGCAGCGTTTGCCAGCCTTGAAACAGCGTTAAGGTGGATGGAGCGCCAACCTGAATGTGACCACATGCAGCTTCTCACGGTGAAGCGGATGCGCGACCTGGCTGCACGAAAACGTTTCAAGACAGTCAAATAGGTTACTTTGACTGAGATGTTTGGCAAGTAATAACTTTTACATAAACAACTTATGTAACACACTTGTAGTATACCCAATATAATGTGTTAAAATGTTCTCGTTTTATACTGTACATTATTAAATCAAAATGTATACATTACAGTACCGAAAATGAAGTATTTTCTTTCAAATGCCCCAAATTTCGGTAAATATCCAATTATCCGAATTTTTGATTATCCGAATGAGGTACTATTGATTCGGATAATTGGAGTTCTACTGTAATGTATATAGTAATGAGGGTAAGATATTGTTTGGAGTTCCACAGGAATCTGTATTGGGAGCAATTCTCTTCTTAATTTATATAAATAATTTGTGTACAGCAAGATTAGGGGCAGGTTACATCTTTTGCAGACGATACTGCATTCAGTTATGCTGGTGAGAGTATAGAAAACATAAAAGATGGTATGATATCTGATCTCAAATCAATTAGATGGTGGTTTGCTAAAAACAATCTAGTGTTAAATATTGAAAAAACAAGTTTTATTATTTTTAGTCTGAAGAAAACTAGCAATGAATGTAACGTACTAATTTAAAATTGCATAGATTGTTTGGGAATCGAAGGGAGTTGCTCAAAATGTGCAGATATAAAAGAAGGGGATCAAGTTAAGTATTTGGGAGTCATAGTGGATAAAGATCTTACATGGAAAAAACGAATAGCCTATTTATACTCTAAACTGTTAAAGGGGGTCAGAATATTTTATTTTTTACGTAATAACTGTCCGTTGAAGATACTAAGATCTATATATTTTGCACTAGTGCAGAGTAGATTAGAGTATGGGTTAGTATGCTGGGGTGGGATTTATAAGTCGTCTTTGAACTCTATATTAGTTATTCAGAAACATTTTGTCAGATTGATTTTGAAAAGAAACATACGAGAAGCTTCTTATCCCTGTTTTTTAGAATTAAAAATACTTCCATTAAGAAATTTATATGTGTATAAAGTACTAAGAGTTTTTTATTCAAGGAGTGGAAATTTAATTAATTTAGAAAATATCGCCAAGCAAAAGTTAAGAAACGCAGATTGTTTTCAAATTCTGAAGCCAAAAAGTACGTTTTATACTAAATGTTTTAATTTCACTGCGCCAAGATTATATAACCAGATACCAATTGAAATAAAACAAGCGTTAAATAGAGTTGTATTTTTGAAGGGGATTAAGAACTGGTTAATGACATTAGAGAAGATTGAGGATTTATTTGTCATTCTAAGTTAAAGCTTCATTTTGTAGATTAGTTTCTTATAATAGAACTTTTAAAGTGACTGTTATTGTAGGCACAAATGCAATTTCTATTTTAGATTAAATATTTTTCTTGTAGTTTTTATTTTATTGTAAATAATAATATGTAATATAGGGAAAAAAGGAAATTAGTTTTGTTAGCTACCGTTGGATTTTTATTTTGAGTGATATTTATTAGGAAGGAACCCCAAAACAGGCTGTATATGCCTCAGGGGCCCTATTTTATTGTCTCTTAAGTGTATAAGTCTTTAAAATATTTGTGCCATTTATGTTTGTTTAGTAGTATTTAAGTATAGTTTTATTTTCTGTTTGTTGAAAGGCAGCCTGGTGAGAAGGACTTATTCATATTTTGTCAAATGTAATGTATGTATTGTATATAATAGATAATAAATTCCATTTATTATTATTATTATAGAGTTAGTACAACATTTTAAAATCTACTTATCAATGTTGAACTACAAAATCAAGATAAGCTGAAGAGTAGCATCAACATAAATTTCAAATTTAATAGTTATTTTAGAGTCTGCCTCCGGGTCATGCCATGGACCGTGAAATGTGTGTGGTAGCCTACCGAAATTTTTAATGTTCGTTGTTTTCCTCATGTGTGAACTTTGTTTATTAAGTTTTAATTAATTTGTGACACGTCCCACTTGGACTTATTTATGTTCTTTAACCTGAAGATGCCGTAGTATTCATGGCGAAACATGTAGTGTTATCACCATCACACACTGTGAACTGTTTGAAGGTAAATTAAACCTATTTTAGTCTAAATTATAAACTTATGAATAAAATATGACACGTTTCATAAGGCTTCGGTTCAATAAAAATTATTTTCCGAATCTCTATTTTGTTGTATTTTATTTAGAAAAAGTCTTCCAACATGTTTCTCCCTCACTTGGGTTGATTCGTGATTGTTTTACAGTTCAACGTCAATGTGAACAGGGAACCGTTCAGTGATTTTACGAATCAAAATTATCGTACTTTACCACCTTTTACACTCGAACTGTTTTATTGTCTAACCTAGCCAGAAAGTCTTTCAACTATTTGACAGGAAAAAATATCGTATGCGCAAATGTTACACACAGTTTTGGCGATCTAAGGTGTTTTCGGAAGAATAATTAATAGACTTTCGCCAAGGATATATATATATATATATATATATATATATATTTTATTTGACAGAAAATACATCAATAATGTTGTGGTCACACGCTGATGTTTACCATATTTTATATGATATGATACAGTATTTTCTTACATCAAATCATTGGAGGAGTTCCTGCTCAGATTAAAAAACAAATAGACCTAAATCGACTCGCGAGAAATATACGATAATTTCAGTTTTGAAAAGGAGCTGAACGGTTCCTTGCACGTACGTATACTACAACCGAGATGAACTTTTGCCTAGAAAAGATGGGAAGTTCGATTCTTGGGGTGGAAAAAGACCCATTCTCGGGACCCTTTTGATTAAGCAGTATTATTGATATGAACGAAAATATGCATAATTTCCACAGCGTACAGACCATTAGATTTGTATTGGTAACAGGTTTTTTGAGCATCTTGAACCGGATCTCTCGTCCCCTTTCTTGGGTCATAAAGACACTAACCAGCACTTCTGTTTTCTTCACGCTATTTTAGGTTAGGTTACAAGTGACTATTGGACAAACAACATGTGTGATCGCTACTACGGTAACTATTTACAGTGATCGCTACCTTCCCAGCTCTGCTGTTCACTTTGAATTGAACTAGTTCAAAACACAATGAATGAACTCGTTCACTACGTATTTTCTTAGGCGTATTGTTTTGTTCAAAATTACGTGTACCAAACTGATAACGTATGATTAAGGGTAAAATAAAACACAAGGAAGCGCAAATTTTTTTATTCATAGCTTATAAAACTGTTTATTCTGAAAACTAAATTAAGATGTAAATCTGATATTTCCTGAAAGACAACTAATTGATCGAACTTCGAGTAGTTTCAGAAGCTTCGAGCCGAGTTCGAATAGTAAAATACTCGATCAAATACTCGAAGTTTCGAGTACTAGTAGACCCCTAATTGCTATTCATTTTAGCTGTACAGAAAATTATTTCTTAAACTGAATTTTCTCACAATTGGCAATTTAAAATTATTAAATGCAAGTGCGGTAAGATGAAGAGAAACTATTAAACTTACTTCAATAGTTCTGTAAAAAGGGTCAAGTAGCAGCTGTGCGAGAGAAACTATCTGAGGTGTGCGATCCCAGCCATCTGAGCAGTGGACCAGCACTGGTCGAGCATCTGTCTCTATGGCAGATGCTACAGTGACAGCTGCATGCAACAGTCCTGACATGTTCTGGAGCCAGCGGGTTCCTTCCAGAAGACTGTACCAGCTGAAATGCAATATATGAGAATAAGATTAACTTTATTCCATTCAAAATCACATATTACTAAAATATGCACCATATCATGGAAATAATAATACAGTACAAGTAAACGTACTGTATTATCAGTGAGCTGATGCGAGCAGTCGTCCCAATATCTGCTTGAGTTGACAAGCACGGCTGGCTACCCGCCTGACGATTCCTGATTTATATTGCTAATCAGTCAACTTTTTGTTTGATATATTTTGTTCTCAGTTTCGCCATCTTATTATTATTTTATTATTGCTTTATTTATCTTACCATTTATTAGTGTGTTTGTTATAGTGATATTGTTTATTTCTGTCACATTATTTTATCTAATATGGTGTGTGGCAAGTGTAATTGTGATTTTGTTAATTCCAAGGAAGTGGTTAAATGCACCGAGTGCGCTTTGGAATTTCATGTTACATGTTGCCGTATCAGAACCACGGCAAAACTGGCTCACATGTCCAATAAGTTGTTGGCTGCATGGCGCTGTGATGAGTGTGCCCAGGAGTCTGCGTTGGCTGCCCGTCGCTCAGACACCGATGACCCTACTATTCTGGAGTTGCTCAAGTTTATAAGGCGTGAAGTAGCGGACAGCAAACAAACAAATAAGGAAAACTTTGCCTTGCTCGAAAAAACTATGGTTTCGGTGCAGGATTCAATTGTGGAATTGAAGACTAAACTTGCTTCCATCGAGGCGGAAAATATGAACTTGAAGAGGGAATGTGTAATGCTGCGTCGGGACAATCAATCTCTTAAAGACGAGGTTAAGGACCTAAAGCGAGACGTAATTGAGTTGCAGCAATACTTGAGATTACAGAATGTGGAGATACGTGGGGTGCCTGCGACAGCCAATGAGGATGTCTATTGTGTCTTAGAGGCAATTTCTAAGGCGATCGCCGTACCATATAGCCGACATGATATTTCCACAGCACATCGTCTGCCAGCTCCGAGGAATAGGCGTTACCATCCCAGCATTGTGGTGCAATTTGTACCCAAGACTACCAGGAATATGTGCATCGCCGCTGACAAGAATAAGAAGCCGTCTACATCGGATCTTGCTGCCTCATTTGCTCCGGGTCCGATTTTCATTGGAGATCATCTGACTCCAAACAATAAAAATCTTCTGTCTTGGGCCAAGTCTTACGTTCGATCTGGGAGGTTGGCTTACGCTTGGTCTAAGGATGGGAAGCTGTTTGTTCGTCAGACTACTGTCTCGTCAGCAGTTCATGTTTGGACCCAGGAAGACGTCTCCAAAGCCTTTGCAGCTCCTACGGCGAATCAACCGGAACCTGGCCCCCCCTCCAAGATAGATTACTTGGTGCTACCTAAGGGATCTGCCAAGTAGGCTGTATATACAGTTATTTTATATTTATTTTCTATTAAAAATTTAATTTTTCTTTATTAATTTATTATAATTAGCATAACTGCTGCAATATTTTCGTATATATATAGTTAGTTACTTAGGTGTATGTATGTTTGTGAGTGCTTTGAAATAGGTAGTATGCGTGTGGGTGTATGTTGGAAATTCTATGAATCTATCCATTTATATATAAAGAGTTGATATATGATGTTATTTTGTTTTTAATTCTTGAGTTAGAAAAACCCTTACCTTGATCACAACACTTTTTTCTTATACTATAATAATTTGTAACAGTATATTACTATATTGATCCTACCTATTAAATACTGGCTTGACAATCTTTTCAACTTCACTGGTTTTGTTCATATGCAATTTCAATGCTTTTAACTTTTAAACAACAAGTAAATTCTGGTAAATTAATTTCTTTCATTTTCCTGTAAATAGTAAAATAATTTTAGATTGATCAGTACTTAATTTTGTTTATAATTTCATTTTCTAGTGCAATCTTACTATATTATAGTTTTGTAATGGTATTTGTTATATAATAATAATAATAATAAATTCTTTATTTTTCTCTCAATTAGAGGAATTATTGTTACATTCAAATAACATTTAACTGATGTATTAAACTTATAACAAAATAGTATGTATAGTAATAAATAAATAACAAAATAGTATGTATAGTAATAAATAAACAAACAGTAATAAATAAACACAGTTGTACATTTTTTTTTTTTTTTTTTTTTTTTTTTACCTATCCAACAATAGTATGTGTAGTAAAAAACCAAACAAATAAATACACAGTTATACATTTTTTTTTTTTTTTATACCTATCCAGGCTGACCAAAATAACTAAACATTTACTGTTTATAATTTACTTAAGAGAGAAAAATAATAGGGCCCCTAAGACTGATAAAGTCTGTTCAGGGGGTCCTTCATTCAAAAATAAAAATATATTTGGTATATAGAGCTCAAAAGCAGAATAGTTTACTTTGTGTATACTGAATTGGACTACTTAGAATTATCTTTAAAAGTGTGCTTTTACCCATGTTTAAAACTAAATAAATTTTTATTAAACGTTTCTGCAAATTAAACTATTTCTAACATAGATATATACACTACTATCACAAACAAAACGAAACAAAAAAATTGACATGACAAGAAACAAACAATACAATATATTGCTAACTTATAATTTGCAACATTTCCCCGATGTTTTGTTGCGACAATAGCCATTCACGTAAGTATTTTAAAAACCTATGAATATTGCTTTCAATTTTGATACTATATGGTAATTTATTATAGATACGTGGTGCTATAAAATTAAATGTTCGTGTATAGAACGTTAAATTTGGTTTAGGTACAGAACTCAAATTAGCATTTCTTAATCTAATCCTACAAGGGTTTTCATTATTCAAGAGCCTACCATTATTGTAATATACTTTTAGGACCTTATATATAAAAAGAGTCCTTATGGGTAAAATCTTTAAAAGCACAAAACATGGGGAGGACGGTTCAAATTTGTTCTTCTTCATAATTACTCTAACAAACATTTTCTGTAAGGTAACAAGCGGTTTTAAGTTTGTATTGTAAGTTCCTCCCCAGCATATTATCCCATATTCTAGCCTACTATTAATCAGCGCAAAATAAAGAGATCTTAGCACTACCAAGGGACAAACATCCTTCAAAAAATAAAACAAACGGATACTAATAGTAATCTTACTTTTCAATCTTATGATTTGCGCTTTCCAGTTTAATTCACTATCTAAAATTATCCCCAAGTATTTTGTATTTGAAGTCTGCCGAATCTTGGAACATTGATTGCAAAAGGCTATTGAGTTAACTAAACACTCCATGCATTTGTAGTAGATATCCCCTTCGAATTGAATGCTCTTCCTTAGTGAAAAATTTATGTACATTGTCTTTTCTATACTCAATACCAATTTATTATTTAAAAACCACCAATTGAGTAAATTTGAATCCTCATTCATATTGGAACAAACTGTTTCCCAATCAGGCTCAATATAACTTAGGGCGGTGTCATCAGCAAAAGCTGTAACGTTCCCCCTGAATTTACCATTACACGAGTCATTTATAAAAATTAGAAAAAGAATTGCCCCCAACACAGACCCCTGTGGGCTCCACAGGATATTTCACCCATTTGACTAAGTTTACCATTTATATTTACACATTGCTGTCTCTTATTCAAATAACTTCTAAACCAATTTTGGGTTACACCTCTAAAACCACAATTATATAGCTTTTTCAGTAATATATCATGATTTACCGTATCAAAGGCTTTTTTGATATCAATAAATAATCCACTTACACAACTACCATTATTCATTCCTGCATTAATCTTATCCATAAATGTATACAATGCTTGCTCCGTATCCAAACCCAATCTAAATCCAAACTGGTTTTCAGAGAAAAAATTTATTTTGTTTAAATATTTTAACATTTTTTCCTTCATGATTTTTTCATATACCTTTGCGAACGTAGAAATCAAAGATATAGGCCTGAAATTTGAAGATAAACTAGTCAATCCACTCTTGTAAATTGGTATTACCACTGCATTTTTTAGCTTTGTTGGAAAAATCCCAGTAGTAAAACTTAAATTAATTAGAAAAGACAAAACATCCAATATTGCAGGGGAAATACTCTTTAACATCACTGAATGGATGCCATCCAGTCCCGGTGATTTACCGTTTTTCAATGTTTTTATTACTTTAGCTACATCTTCTCTTAAAACTGGTCCAAGCATCATTGATGTTGTTTCATGATATTCAGTAAACGAATCCTTATAAGACATATTTGCAACAGCCTCATTAACTTCATAATTACCTACAACTTCCATAACTACAGTCAAAAAGTACTTATTAAACTCATCAGCTACTATCTCTGGGCTATCTACTAAATTACCATTTACATTCAATAAATAATTCCTGTCACATTTACTTTGACCCGTAATTTCATTGACTGTACTCCAAATTTTTTTGGGATTGTTCAAATTAGAATTAAGTTTATTTGCATAATAAGAGGATTTTACGAGTTTTATATCCTTTCTCAACTTATTTCTAAACCGTATATAATATTGTCTAAACTTGTCATCATTAGGCCGATTTTTAACTTTGTTATATAAACTATTTCTCTTTTGAATGCGCCTACAAATATTATTTGTAATCCACGGTTTTAGTTTTTTGTGCAGATAACTCTCATTATTTATTTCAATTGTGCAAGCAGAAATGCAAGTAATAAGTTGAGTCTCAAATAAATCATAAGCCACAGATGCGTTTGTCTGTGACTTCACTATTGACCAGTCAACAGTGCCAAGCAAGCTTATCAGTTTATCATAACAAACCCGTGTGCGGGCGGGACGGCTTGGGTCGGAGGAGGAGCGATCAGCCGACAAGCTGGCCTCCCCCCACCACCCGCCCCCCGCAACCGCAGGACTGTCATGAAGTGATCTGTTATTTGTGTTTGCATTACTTGAGCTTCACATTCAATTTTACGCTTATTAACTAATCTAACTAACACATGGTCTATGCATGTCTGAGAAATATTTGTAACTCTTGTTGGTTCGTTAATTAAGGATTCTAAACCTAAACTTGCCATTTTAATTTTATAATTAACCACTTCGTAACTTTCTGTATTAAGCAAGTCCACGTTATTATCCCCAAGTATTAATAAACTAACATTTGGTTTACTCATGCTTTCCGCTTGCAAATACTGAAAAAATTCGTCAACAAAATTATTTATAGTAAACTGTAACAATCTGTAATAGCCAACAGCTGAAACTCGCTATTTATATATCTAAACTTAATTCTTACCATATCTGCCGTCAAAAATACAAGACTTTCTTGCTCAATTATATTCAAATACCTATTTGTTGAGTAAAATACTGCTACTCCCGCTGAACGATGGTTTTCATTGACATTAGAAAATTATTTATAACCAGGTATACTAAAATAATTTATCTCATTTGATTTAACCCATATTTCTGTAAAAATAATTATATCTGGACTCTTATCCCAAGTAGATATCTCGGCCAAAAAACAATCAAAATTTGCCCTCATGCTTCTAATGTTCTGGTGCACAATAAATAGACTATTCAGAGATTCATCTGTTATCATTTAAATATTGTATTAAAATATTTATAAAGCACAAAGTTAAATCATAATTCCAACTATACAAAGGTAAAAATAAAAATACATAATCCCTAATATAAGTACTTTGCATCAAATAAAAAATAATTTTACTTTTCTTACTTACAAACATATCTTCAGATTATTGAGGTTAGCCTGGTTTCTTATTTCTACCACCTTCGCTCAATCTTCCTTCCTCAGCAGGATGCTCCCGTTCCTCAGCCAGAGATACTTGTAGCCCTTCACCTTCCTCAGCTCTCGGGTCTGGGCCAGCAGCCTCCTCCGGGACGGTGACAGGGAGCCGTTGAGGTAGATGGGGGTGTCTGAAGCCATGCCCAGGTGACGAGTTGATAAACCCTTTTTCTCCCTCCTCTTGTTCATCAGCACCTCCCTGTCAGTCCGGCGGACAAACTTGACGATTATCCCCCGTGGCTGGTTCCTCTCAGCGTTCCTCTTACCAAGTCGGTGACAGGTATCAATCATCTCCTCCTGTATGTCCACGTTCAGGGCTTTTCCGACTTGCTTCAAAACCTCTGCTACTTTCTCACCTTGCTGCTCCGGAATTCCTTGAATTTCAACGCAGTTCCTCCGTGAGTAGTTTTCAAGTTCTTCAACTCTAATTTCCAAGTTAGCAGCTTTGGACTTGAGCGTTGCATTTTCTGACTTCAGTTTATCTATCTCCTTCACATACTCCTCAATTTTCTCCATGCTGTTCTTTAGAGCATCAGTATTTTCCTGAATTTAGCTATACAGGACCTCATATGATTTATTGAAGTCTGCAGTACCATTTTTCTGTGTTTCCTGCATTTCCTTAAGCATGCTCAAAATAGTCTCAAGCGTCACTCCCTCTTCAGCATATTCCAAGCGCATACTCTTCCTTCTACTCTTGTTGCACGGTTCACACCTGAACACCAAACCTTGCTCCGCTATATACTCCAAATCCGCTTTAGTAGTGTTTACACACCTCCCGTGGAATTCCTGCTTACACTCTCCACACTGCACTTTTAATTGATTTTTCCGGAAAACCTCCAAACAAACTTTACAACTTGCCATTACATATATAAGAATATTCACTTGCCAAGTATGGAAAACAGCACAATCCGACATGGTACAACAGGCACAAGCACACAACACGGCACTACAGCTCAGTCCCACTGATAAGGTTGGCTCCGCTCCAATAAACGTCTGCTCTGCTTGAACTCTGACTCATGACATATTCGATATATTCTATATAAATGGATGGTTCCTGCGTGTTGAGTGTGTGAATGTGGATACATACTTTGTTTTCTTTGTCCCTTTTTCAAAGATGTTTATTTAAATTTATGACCTTATTGTAGGTATACCATTTCATTATTGAGTAGATTAAGCTATTTTCACTATATGACACTGTCAAATACAATGGTTTTTAAGTAGTCAAGAATTAGTATTGTATCTTTTGGAACAGATATTATAATAATATTCGATTAAACTTTACAATCTAATTAGTAATATTCTATATTTGCTTTTCATCTGAATATTGTTGTAATACATATTGGTTTGTTTCCTTTTGTTAGCTTGTTAAACGATTTATTGTAATGTGTAATAGCCTACTATTGGTTGTTTTTCATTCATGTCTTATCATATAAGTTATTTATGATTGAAAGTGTGTGTGTATGTGTGCATAGATAGATTTATGTATTATTAAGTAGTAGGTATTATAATGGCTGGTTAGTAAGTTTATGGTCTTCACATATTATAGTTGGGTGGGGATTAGCTGGGCTTTCCATTAAGTATGGATTATCCTTTTGCAGATGTTCTGAATAATAGTTGTGTGGATGTGTATGTTTATAAGGATGGTTGCTCATTTAAGTTTTGTGAAGAGGAGTCTTTGTTGCCTAATGTTAAAATAGTTTCTTTTTTACATGTAAATATCAGAAGCTACAGGAGAAATTTTGATGAACTTTTAGTAATTTTAAGTGGATGCAGAGAGTAATTTGACGTTATTATTCTGTCAGAGTGTTGGATGAATGATTGTAGTATGATTGTTGGTATGGATGGGTATGGTTGTGTGATGAATCACAGTAGCAGCAGTAGGAACCAAAATGATGGCGTGATTGTTTATGTGAATAAGGATTTAAGTATGAACTATGAGGAAGTGAGTATGCAAGGTGCCACAAGTGTGAGAGTGGACATCTCGCTTGGTGGTGAGCGACACAGTGTGTTGGCGGTTTACCGAAGTCCATCCTCTGATCGCGACCTTGACATGTTCATTGATGAACTTGAGTCTTATTGTGAGACCAGTTCTGGGGATCGGACGCACTGGAATATAGGTGACATGAATATTTCTACTATGCAGGATACACAGAATGCGTTATCGCAACGTTATCTTGATGTATTGTATGGAGCGGGCTTTGCCAGTTACATAAACAAGCCAACTAGAGTGACAGCGCATTCCGAGAGTTGTATTGACCATATTTTCTCAGACGGTTTGAACTTAAATAATATATATTCTAGTATAATTCAGTCAGAGTTAACTGATCACTATTTTGTGGCATGTGAATATACTATAGAATGTCAAATTAAAAAAGGTTTTAAAAAGAAAATAACATACTTAGATGAAAAAATCGTCAGCCAATTAATATCTAACCATGATTGGGTTTCAGTTATTAATAATGATGATATTAATTATAGCTGTGAATGTTTCTTAAATACAATTCAGGATTTTGTACAAAAGTCAATGTTGACAAAATATTTCTCGGCTAAATTTACCAAAATCAAGCCGTGGATAACACCTGGAATTTTGAGATCAATTAGATATAGGGACAAATTAAGCAAACAAGTTAAAAAAAAACCTTTCAATCCTCAAATAAAAACACGTTTTAAGAACTATAGAAATGTTTTAAATATCTAATTAGGTATGCTAAAGAGACATTTTACAAAAACCAGATAAGTAGCGCTTAAAATAATCCCAGGAAACTTTGGAAAAATTTGTCAGAACTGATGGGGACGGGGATAAAGTGTGATAGGTTTCCAGTTGAGCATTTTTCAAACTCGAAAGAGGAGCCTAAACAAGAAATCGATATATTGGGAGTAGCTGATAGATTTAATAAATATTATGTAGGAGTTGGTGAGAACCTTGCCAGTGCGTTCCCTCCTGTGGCCGATGTCATAGTTGACGATCAAGCACATAGGGTGGATTCCGTTTTCCAGCTTGAGCCAATCTCCGAAGAAGAACTGGAGAAGTGCATTGTTGGCTTGAGAGGTGGTTCTGCACCTGGTATTGATAATATTCCTGCCTCAATATTCAAAAATAATTTTCATTCGATAAAAGAACCCTTATTGCAAATTATAAATGGAAGCATAATGAAAGGCATATTTCCAACTTCTTTAAAAACCGGAAAAGTTGTTCCGATCTTCAAAAATGGAAAAAAAACCTGTTTGTTAGTTACAGGCCTATAACCCTCTTAAATGTGATGGCTAAGCTTCTAGAGAAATGTGTCAGAAATCAATTGCAGAAGTACATTTTAAATAACAACATTTTATACAACAACAAATTCGGTTTTAGGAATAATAAACATTTAAATGATGATTTGTTCAATTTAACTAAAGAAATACATGACATAATTGGTAGAAACAATAAACCATTATTAGTATTTATGGACCTTGCTAAGGCTTTTGATACAGTTAACCGTTACTTATTAATAAAGAAACTTGAGTGCATCGGTGTTGTTGGCATGGCATTAAATTGGTTTAAAGATTATTTAAGTGGCTGGTTTCAAGTAGTCTCTATAATGGGCCAACACAGCTTACGTAGGAAAATTGATTTTGGCGTAATTCAAGGTAGTACGCTGGGTAGATAGATAGATAGATAGATAGATAAATGTCTTTATTCAGTATTGTACAAAATATACAAATGAATTGTGTCATGACGTAACTTACTATCCTAATCTTTAACCTAGTTAATACAATGTAAATTTACATGATGTATTTTGATACTCGTATTTAAAACATAAAAACGATTTTAACAAAACAAGATAGATAATTTACAACTACAGTTAACACTACAATTTGAAGTACTCTTCAAAACTGTATAAAGATTTACTTACTAAGAAATCTTTTAATTTTCTTTTAAAAACTTTAAGAGATAATTCACGTTTTATATCAATTGGGAGGTTATTTAAAAATTTTATTCCAGCATACTTTGGGTTCTTTTTATACACTTCTTTGTAATGACTATTAATTTTGAAGTTCCCTTTGTTTCTCGTATTATAGTGATGGGAATCTTGCTGTCTGGGTATAGTATTCTCATTAGTTTTTATGAGCATTATGGTTCTATATATGTAGATACCATAAACAGTCAATATGCCAGAACTCACAAAGTGCTCTTTACAATGGTCGTTAATTTTCAGATTTAACATAAGTCTTATTGCAACTTTCTGGAAGTGAAGAATTTTGTTTAGATTTACAATAGAAGTTGCTCCATATATTTCTATTCCATAACTGATATGGGAATGAATTAGGGAAAAATAAACAGATTTCAAGGTTTGTAGTTCACAAAAGAGCCTTAATTGTTTTATAACAAAAATACCAGAGCTCAATCTATGGCAAACTTTGTTGACATGACTTGACCAATTTAAGTTTCTGTCTATGTTAATGCCTAGGAAGTTAGTTTCATTGACAAAATCTATGTTTATCTCATTGTTCAACTGATTATTTTTAGAATTTTTGCAGCTGAATTTCATGTAAGTGGTCTTGTTTGAGTTAAGAAGAAGATTTAGATTGGAGAGAAAGTAGTTTATGTTATTTATATTATCGTTAATTGAATTCAGTGCTGTGTTTAAAGTTGTGCTAGATGCAGTTAGGCTAACGTCATCAGCATATAAACAGAGAGAATTTTTTACTGACCCATCAGTTGCTGCCAGAGTTCTAGGCAAACCTCCAATATATGAAAGAAACAAAAAGGGTCCTAGAACCGACCCTTGAGGTACTGAATAGATGACTTTATTAACTTTTGATTGAAATGACATAATTTTGTTATTACTTACATGTTTTATTTCTACATATTGCTTCCGCCCCTCAAGAAATGTCCGAATCCAATTTAGCTCTCTATCTTTGATTCCAAAGTTGACAAGTTTATTAATGAGCTTAATATGACAAACACTGTCAAAAGCATTAGTCAAATCCAGAAAGGCACTGACTTCATGATCCCCCTTATCTAAATTGTCAATAATGTTTTCAACAAAATCAATTAATGCTGTTACAGTTGATTTGTTTTGTCTAAACCCATGTTGTTCGGAATCTAAAAAGTTATTTTCTTCAAAATATTTAATTAATTGATTGAGCATACATTTTTCAAAAATTTTTGACAGTGAAGGCTGTACTGCAATTAGTCGGTAATCCAAAACACCTGATCTGTCCCCTTTTTTGAACACCGGGATAATTTTTGAAATCTTCAACTCATGTGGGTAGACTCCAGATATGAGTGAAGCATTGATTACATGTAGCAATGGCTTTAGAATTGCCCACTTGGCGTCTTTAATGATTCTGGTGGGGATTTCATTATATCCTGCAGTCCATTTAGGTTTTATTGAGTTAATAATATCTATTAATTGGCTTTCGTTAATGGTTCTGCAGTTGAATTTTGTTTGA
This sequence comes from Stictocephala bisonia, assembly GCA_035578905.1. Classification (NCBI taxonomy): domain Eukaryota; kingdom Metazoa; phylum Arthropoda; class Insecta; order Hemiptera; family Membracidae; genus Stictocephala; species Stictocephala bisonia. The sequence continues at coordinate 25,932,244 of JAQJVL010000001.1, read as the reverse complement.
ATGATAGGTGCTTCTGGAAGTGTCTGGTTTTTGGTTGGCAAATTTGGAATAACATGTTTTTTTACAACATCCGAGAAGTGGTTGTTAAAAATGTTGGCAATTTCATTAGGATTTGATTTGATTTTATTGTTTTGCTTCAAGGTGATTTCTATAGGTATAGGTTCTTTACCTCTGTTAACTTCAGAATTGACTAACTGCCAAGCAGTTTTAGAAACATTATTTGAAGCAGCAATTTTGTTTTTAAAATAATCCTTTTTTTTATTAATTATAATTTTTTATACTTTTTTTGTTTTAGTTTTAAAGACTTTTTTAAAAGTATATTTTTGGTTTGTCGAGAGATATGATAGCTGTTAATAAGATTTTCACGTACAATTTTAATTTCACTGTCTATCCATTGTGTTCCTTTTGGCTTGATTCCTTTTACAACTTTAGGAAAATTTGTTTGAAAGTGAAACATTAAAATATTATAAAAATATGAAAATTTATTTTCAATTGTACTAAGGTACATTTTAGTCCAGTCTTCAGTCTGTAGGTCATCTATAAACTTATCAATATACTCTCTTTTAAAGGTTCTTACAGATTTATATAATTTATTTGAATTACCTTTGGATTTAACAAAATTATTTAGAGTCAATAGTGCCCATCATGATCTGACAGTGCAGTTATAAATGAAGCGACTGTGGAGTACTTCCTATCAACATTTGTAACAAAATTATCCAGTGCTGTTTCACTGGTTTCAGTAACTCTTGTAGGTATATTAATCATATAGTACATATTATGCATGTTGAGTACATTAACAAAGCTGTTTTTTTTTTTTTTGTGATCATTAACCAGAACATCTATATTGTAGTCTCCACTTACAATAATACTACTATTAATTTGTCTTAGCCTACTCAAAAATACATCAAACTTTTGAAGGAACATATCAACATTATGGGATGGTGTTCTATATATACCAGCAATAATTAATTTACAATTGTTTAAAGTGACCTCTATGGCACATGATTCAAAAATTTTATCTACATTTAAAGCATTTAGTAGCTCCAAAGATATTGGGTTTACATTTAACTCATTTAAAGCAAGTATTAATACTCCACCTCCTTCATTAATATTTCTTGCATATTAACTGACTAACTTGAAGCCAGGAATTTTTACTGTATTTATTTCATCTGCTGTTAGTTTATTTTCACTTAATATAATGATATCAGGTTTTAACTCATCAATTGTAATATATAAGGAATCAGTTCTAGTTGACAAGTACTGAATGTTTTGATGAAATACTGTTAGGCTTTTAAGTTTGTTTGGTGATGCCTTTACTCTTGTTGAGTTTGTTACTTTTAGTCTGGGTGATTTTTTTGGTTCACAATATTTAAAAAAGGCTCATTATTTTGGATTTGAAGTGATTGATTAAGTTGTACAATAGATTTATCAACAAGAGATTGACCTAGCTCTAAATTTTCTGGTGATGGTTGAAATGTTTTATTATCTATACTAACTATATCTAATATTTACACTATTTACAAAATCAGCTTTAGTAGGAGGACCTTCAGTTCTTGTTACATGTTTCTCTTCTGTATGAACAATGGTGGTTTCCGCCTTCTCTGGAGAGGGGGAAAGCAATATATTGCTGTTACTCGTTAGTTCATCATTTTCCGTACTGTTTGTCAAGTAAAAGGTCCCAGTAGTGTGGGTTTTCAATCTGTTAATAAAGTCATCAAAAGGAAGTCCATTGTAAAGCTGTATCCTTGATTGCTCATTGTAGGAAATTATATGTACGGAAGCATCAGTTCTCTTTTGAAATTCTTTTATTTTAGAGGTAAAATGCTTTATGGGAATGAGATTTCTTACACATCCCATTGGCGAGCAAATGAGATGTGTTAGACCTCGACTTTTAAAATATTTTATAAGTTCAGCAAAGGCCGTGTCATAATTTATGGCCGTGTCCACTTCTTTTCCTAATTTATGTAAATAATCTTGGGTAAATTAAATGTAGTCAATGGCAGTTCTTTTCTTTACGCTGATGACACGGCTTTATTTTTTGAAGGGGCCAATTGGCCTGAAGTGTATAGACTGGCGGAACGCGGCCTGCTCGCTGTCAGGCGGTGGTTTGATCAAAATCGGCTCACATTGAATATTGGCAAAACTAAACATATTGCTATTTCCTTGAGAGCTGATGCTGACCCCATAGATCAACGCTTACTACTACACACTTGTGGCTGTACTGTTGATTGTAAGACTTGTGAGAATGTTGAGTGTGTTAGTGAATATAAGTGTTTGGGTGTGATTTTCGATAACCGGATGAAATGTAATAAACATATTGATTATATTAGGAACAAGATAAGAAAATTTATCTTCATTTTTTATTCTCTAAAAAATATTATTTCGTTAGAACTTATCCCTCAGCTATACTATGCATACATTCAATCTGTTTTGCAGTTTGGTATAATAGCATGGGGTGCTACATAAAAGTCAATAATTTTACCTTTAGAATTAACCCAGAAGGCTGTTATGAAAGGTGCTCTTAATAAATGTCGTAGGTTTCCTACAGACTTGTTTGATGAAATAAAAGTCTTTTCGATCAACCAGCTTTACATAAGGTGTTTACTTTTGTATATATTTAGAAATAAAAATAATATGTTCACTATTATCGGTCACAATTATCCTAGAACCGCGGTAAATGTATGTATTAGAGTTCCTAGACTGCCTAAATCAACCAATTTAACAAGCTCATTTTATGTTTCAAATATTCTGTTCACTAAATTACTGGCCTGCATAAGATATTCTGATACTTATAAGATGAATTTCTATAAAAAATTAATAATTAATAAAACTGGTTAATTAATTTAGGAAGATTAGAAGTTGACAAATTAATGAGTTCCATTTATGTATAGTTTAGGGCTTGAATGTACCTGATTATATGGGAGTGTGCTTGAACATTGTAGGTGTGGATGCAAGTGTTTGTTAGTTCTTGTTTCGTGTGCATGAGTAAATGCTCGTGTGTGGTGTGTGTTAGTGTGCGTCACGTGTGAGTGTGCGTCTATGCATGCATGGGTGCGTTTGCGTCTGTGCGTGTATGAGAGATTGTGCGAGTTGCGTCTGTGCGAGTATGAGAGATTGTGCGAGTTGCGTCTGTGCACGCATGAGAGGATGTTGCGCCCATGCATGTGTGTGCGGTTGTGTGCACATGAGTGTTCGTGTATGTGCGCACGCGCGTATGCATTTCATGAGTGCGTGTGTGTATGTGCGCGGATATGTGTCTGTACGCGCACGAGTGTGTGAGCGGCTGTTCATGCATGAGTGCGTGTCTTTCTGTCTGAGTGCGTCATTTTTTCTGTTTCTTCTCTCTTAAATGTAATATTATCATCATTATTATTTGTTTTTTTTCTCCTGTGGCCTCTGGTATGATTAGTTTATTTTGTATTTGTCATTTGTATTGTATTTCATAATATGGATATTAAGTGTTTTTGTTACTTAAGTTTTCCATTCACCAGGAAACAGTTTTATTGATAACTACTCGGTCCTCTCACACAGGCTTTAGCCCATGAAAGGATCATTCTCAGTTATATTTTGTATTGTTTCTTGTGTACTTTTCTTTCTTTTTTTTTTGAGAATAAACCGATTTTGATTTGATTGATTTGATACGTCACACAACACAAATTTGTTACAATATAAGAACAATATGCACAAATATATTACAATACAAGTACAAAATGCACGAACCACGCTCACCTTCCTCAGACCAGAGGGATTCAAAAAAGAATGATTCTTTTGTGAATCCCTCTGGTCTGAGGAAGGTGAGCGTGGTTCACCGAAATCGATCACCATAATATTTGTGCATTTTGTACTTGTATTGTAATATATTTGTGCATTTTGTGCTTATATTGTAACAAAATTGTGTTGTGTGACGTTTACTTGTACTGTATATGTACCAACACGTATTATGCTAATTAAAAAACTATTTGGAGATAATAAAGAATTCCTTGCCATCTAAACCAGCTGTGATGGGTAGCACCAAAATAGAAATAGAAATACATTAAGTATTCATTCGGTTACAATGTAGGCTACTAAATGGCATCCTCTCATCTAACAAGCACCACGACTGAAGGTATGACCACTCATATGAAAGATCAGATTTTCTATGCAAGTCAATTATACTGTTTCACAGCAGGCCTATATGTTTATCTGGCGGTTCAGTTCAAAGTGTACCACGAAAAAGTAGCGAAGCTTGATGGCAAAAGCTGCATTCAACCAAACTGATTCAGGCGTCATCATCAAATGCAGTCATTTGCTTTCAGAATTGCCTCCTCTCAACAAAAAATTTATTGTGTACACGCCAAGAAGAGTGGATATGTATTTTTTGGGTATTTAATTCAGTAATAACAAAGTTACAACTAACCGGAAATAAGCTGTGAATTATATAATCAAATTTGAAAATTTGGATGACAAAGACTGTAGTTCAATCGATTGATAATAATAACTAAGCAGGTTTACTAAAAATAAATTTTAAAGTCACTTAGGATGAATTAGTTTTTAAATTATGATCGGTAATGAAATGTGTGTAACTACAAACTACTTCGATGCATAAGGATACACTGAACGACAGATAAATAATTATTTCATAATGAGAAATTCATTAAAACCTGGTGTAATAGAATGAAAACCATATACGTAGTCGGCTAATATAATAGGTCTAGCCGATTCTGGCGACGAGATGCAGTGTGAAATATCAGCTAAGTGCCAACTAGTGACACAGTGAAGATTGTGGGCAGCTAAATTATAAATTTATGAATAAAAAACGAGACGTGTGATAAGGCTTCGGTTCAGTAAAAATTACTTTCCGAGTTTCTAAATTTGTCATATTTTGTTTAGAAAAGGTCTTCCGACATGTTTCTCCCTCACTTGGGTTGATTATTTTACAACAGTTTACATCGACGTCAATGTGAACAGGGAACCGTTCAGTGAGTTTACAAATCAAAATTATCGTATTTTACCACCTTTTACACTCCCAACTGTGTAATTGTCTAACCTACTCAGAAAACCGTTCAACAATTTGACGAGAAAAAATATCGTATGCGCAAATGTTACATACAGTTTTGGCGATCTAAGGTGTTTAGGGAATAATAATTAATAGATGTTCGCCTCGGATATATACAGTATATATATATATATATTAGGGGTGTGCGAGTAGTGATTTTTGAGTCGAGTCGAGTAGTTGGCATTTTTTTGGAGTATCGAGTATTTTTCGAGCGAGTATTTACAGAAGGATTTCCTGTTCACCCAAGACAACTGTAAAAGGCAGACACCATACTAAGCCTATGTGAAGTTTAGCCAGATTCTTAAATATAAACATCTAAACTGAACACAATAATTTTGATTTGTTGTTTGTAACTTTAACATGTGATAAATAAAACTTGTTATTTCCTGCCTTCCTCCATTTTTATGTGGCATTGTTTTGTTTAACCTTTTTCCTTTTTTCAGAACTAATATTATGTAAGAAATTAAGAAAGTATATTATTAAATGAAACAACGTGGATTATAAAGATTTAATCTGTTCACTCATATGAAAGATCAGATTTTCTATGCAAGCCAATTATACTGTTTCCCAGCAGGCCTATATGTTTATCTGGTGGTTCAGTTCAAAATGTACCACGAAAACTTCGTGAAGCTTGTTGGCAAAAGTTGCATCCAACCAAACTGATGGTAAAATTCAGGCAATATCGCCAAATGCGGTCATTTGCTTTCAGAATTGCCTCCTCTCAACAAAAAATTGATTGTGTACACGCCAAGAAGAGTGGATGTGTATTCTGTGGGTATTTAATTCAGTAATAACAAGGTTACAACTAACCGGAAAGAAGCTCTGAATTATATAATCAAATTTGAAAATCTGGATGACAATGAATGTGGTTCAATCAATTGATAATAATAACTAAGCAGGTTTACAAAAAATAAATCTTAAAGTCGCTTAGGATGAATTAGTTTTTAAATTATGATCGGTAATGAAATATGTGCAACTTGAAACTACTTCGATACATGAGGCTACACTGAAAAACAGATAAATAATTATGTCAACGAGAAATTCATTAAACATGGTGTAATCGAACGAAAACCATAGACGTAGTCGGCTAATATAATAGGTCTACCCGATATTGGCGACGAGATGCAGTCTGAAATATCAGCTAAGTGCCAACTAGTGATACAGTGAAGATTTTGGGCAGCTAAACTATAAACTTATGAATAAAAAACGAGAC